>JAMALA010000065.1:0-108934 GCA_023628255.1 Cystobasidium sp. 2NF920
AGCCAGGACACAGTTTGGGCCGCTTGTTCGAAAGATTGGGTCTTAAGAAGGATAAGATGCTAGAATCGTTGCAATATGGCAAGGGAGGCTTTCATCGTTACTTGAGCTGGACCTTCTCTTCTGTATATGTGTACTGTTGTTTCGCATGCATGCGAGAGACCTTTCAGCGAGTTCACTGCACATTAAGTCAATTGATCGCGCAGTGCGCACAATCGCGGAATCTCTTCTCTCTCGAGCTTGTCTTTGCAAGTACTCCATCACGTCTAGCTTTTTCCAAGATGCACGTGCCTGGTAAAAAACCTGTCCATAGCGTCGGCTACAGACAGCGGCATGAGGTTGCGAAGCGGGAAGCCCCGCTTCTTCCTAAAGCGGCAATTGTTCGTTCATTTACCATGCTATAAACATTCGCAACGTGGCTAGTGAGCAAGTATAGCCAAAGCATGGTACAATATGGTCATGCCAGGATTGTAGCTCCTCGAATTGCAAGGACAGGCTGAAGACATCATAATGATGTAGACAAAACAAAATCCATCACATATAGTACAGGGACTGTTGATGATAAACCGTCTCCGGATAAGTGTGCGATTCGCGACTGCGCCCTGACATAAAACATCCACACTGATACCCTGGTTTCGTAGGAAAGATACATGAATGTCGAGGGGAAAGGAAAGATTGGGTTTTGCTAGACAGAATGAGAATGCTAAAGCGAGTCCAACGCATTGTAATAGATAATCAAAGTACCGAATTGGAGTCTCTGCCGGTGCAGAGCGGATGTCAAAGGCTTTCGTGGCTTTCTTAACGTTGCTACTTCTGCAATAGACAGTATGAGCCTTGCTAAGGTTGTGCACACCATTGAATTGCGTTTGGATAAAGCGGGTGCTGTAAGGTTGTGTTGTTCTGAGGCTTGCACTGTATGACATGACCAGTGTGTAATGAACGTATCGTTACTATGTTTTTCGTGATAACTCGGAACGCTTGAGGATATGTTACAGGTTATTGGCGAGTGCTGCTGCTGTCGTAGTATAATTTGTCATATTTCTTGTCACACCGGATGAGAGCAGTGCTGGACATGTTCCGCCTTTTCTTGAGATGGTTCAATCATCCTGTCGGTAGTTGCTTTGCATGATGGTATCCCTCCTAGGGCGCATCAATCTTGATTGTTCACCATCAGGCGACTCTGAAGTTCCTTGAGTCTGATTCTCAGCGTTGAGATCCATTTCGACGCTGTGGCTTCTCTGTCTGATATCTGGGGCGTCTTGTAAATCAATAAGGCCCATCTCTTGTGATGAGGATGCTGACGACGAAGGGAAAGCAGGTCGATCCTGCTGTGCAACGGCATTGGCATGCCCTGAAGCTGAAGAAGTAGGTCGGGAAGCATGAGGTGATCGTACAGGCGTAAAGGGCCTAGAGGAGGAAGTAGGATGTCCATTCTGAGGAGGGCCGGCGTTTCTCGTCCTAGCTTGGAGTACTACCTGAGGTACTCTGATCTGCGTGGTTGGTTCATTGCCCGTGAGTTGGCTCAGCCAAGCGGCGTTTGAAGGTGGTGGGTCAGAAGGAAGAGTTTGCTGGAAATTGGTCTGATACGAAGGTTGTGCTAGTGGTGGCTGTAGTTCGGTAGAGTAGAAGCTCTGCGGGTAGGCAGACATGTTTGATTGCGGCAGATTAGATGCATTCCCTGCGGTAGATCCTCCCGCTTCGCCGAAAGGAGGACTACCACTTCCATCGAGGAGTTCACCAGATCGATCTGTCGTGCGGTGATTGCCTCTGTAGAAAGCTACAGGCTCATAATGCCTAGTCTGCGTCGTCTGGCTAGCGGAGTTGCCGTTGACCCGCTGAGATGAGCTTCCGCTTTGACTATGTTGGCCGTTACCTGAAAGATGATGGTGGTGAGGGTGTGAATGGGAAGTCTGGGCTTGCGAGGAAGCATGACGATGCTGTTGGTTCGAATGTTGGTGTCTGCGACTTGAAGGACTGCGAGTGCCAGTCATACTGTTATCTTCATCCGCCTCATCATCTCCATTATCGTCATCCTCTTCGTCAGCGTCCTCATCTACATCTTCACCATCATCCTGTTGTGCTTGTAGAGGCATCTGACTGACTACCGCGTGGCCTGAGGGATGCTGGAAAAGATGAGGATACGTGGGCAACTGCTGGTTTTGCTGCGCATTCCCCAACTGTAGCTGAGCGAATTGTTGATGGTGTAAAGTGTGCGGAGGCGGCTGATGATAGTGATGCGCGTTATGCTGCCAAACTGAAGCGGGAGGGATCAAAGTTCCTGTCCCATTCATGCCAGGCAATTGCTCATACTGCTGCAAAGCCATCAGATGTTTCCGAAGTTCATGGACACCTTTGCCTGAGTAGACACAGAAAGTGCTTCGTTGATGTGGATTGAAATCTTTAGGTGGTGGGCGGCAGAAATGCTGTAGATCCGCACGTCGGAAAGCAGGCACGCCAGTGAGTGAAAGATGGTTTAGACGACTGAGACGAGAGAGGAGGAATTGAACAGCTGAAACGGAGACATTCTCGCAGTATGAAAGATGGATGCGTTCGAGAGTAGTTCGCTCGGCCAACGCGAAGATAGCCTGATCTGTCAAATTGGACACCTGAAAAAAGAATCAAAGGAGATCAGCATACTGAACAACAGTAGAAAGCGAATGGCACAGCTACACTCACTCTGACTAGACCTATTCTCTTCAACCTCGGCAAATTCGAAGCCAGTTCGAACACGCTCAAGTCCGTCAAATTAGGACAGCACGCGAGATCGATATATCTTAACCTCGTGCATGCCCTAGCCAAAGTAGTGACCGCTTTGTCCGTGATACTAAGCAAATACGAAACGATACGTCAATACACTGCTCCCGCTATTGAGAGAGAGTGCGGCGTAAGGACTTACTTTGAAACATGACCTAAATGAAGGAAATGAATATGTTTACCCAACTTACAAATGCTCATGACGCTTTCATCGGTCAAATTTGAGCATTTAGCAAGTACCAAATTCCTGACATGGGGCATTGTCGCTACTATTCCCGCCATAGCAACATCATTCAAGTTCACCATACCTGTCAGATCCAAATATCTGACATGATCAAAAATCCTTGACCCTAGAGGTGTAGTATTGCTCTTCGATAATGACGGATCGGATAATGAGGAGAAATTCCCATGCGCATCCAGGATTTTGCTTGGTAGATTTACGAGTTTGTTATTGAGTGGCTTCAAGCCTAGCAGTGCTGGATCTTCTGCACCTTTGATGTAGAGTAGCTTACCATCGCGCTGTGGGAAACCATCTCCTGTGACTTGCGTACAGTTGTTAAGTGATAATTCGCGTAGATGAGATGAATTGCGGAAGAGAGCCCAAAGAGTTCGGTCGGTTATACTTGTGCAGGCGTACAAGTCTACCTCGAGTAGAAGGGGACACGAGAGAGCCAAAGAGATGATAGCGTCGTCTGTCAGAGTGTCCAAATTACGTAGCTTGACCTGCATTCATTGCGAAGGGAAGTGAGAAACCATCTCATCAGCTTATGAATCCAAATAGATGGAACGTTCAGGACTTAAAGGTAGACTCACCCTTCTCAGTAAGGGACATCCCTTAGCAATAGCTTTAACACCTTCATCCGTCACCAATTTACACCCGGATAAGTTCAATCCCTGTAATCTCTTGCAATATCTACTAGCTTCAATAACCGATTCATCCGTAATTTTAGAACAATCACTTAGATCCAGCGCAACTAAATTTTTACCTCCTCCATGTGATAACAAGTTAATCAACGATAAATCTGTGATCTCTAAACATCCTGCTAATGTTAATCTTTCCAATTTTGTACAGACATTGAGGCGGATTAATAAAGCGTCTGACATTTTATCTGCCAATTGAGAGAAGTTTAGACGTTTAATGAAGGATGCATATGGGAAAGATGATGTTCCAGTAGATACAGCGTTATTGTTGTTATTGCTTTGCGAATTGGTTGACGATGATGTAGGACCTTTCGATAGTATGACCAACATCTTGATCAACGGACCGACATTAGGGAATAAAGGTTTGTTCCATAATAGTTCCACGCCGCATTGACACCAAGATTTGCATACTTGTAACGCAGATACTAAGTCTTCAGTTTGACGTACGTTCCTAAGGATCTTGAGAAGGATTTCATGTGGTAAGAAAGCTGCATTCGCTCCTGATGGTGCTTGGATCTGGCTGCGATAGGCTGCTAGTGATGCGGATTCTGATTGAGACTCGTGTATTGGGTTTGCTGTTGATGTGGATGAAGTGTTATTATTGTTGTAGGTGGAGGACGTGAGTGTTCGCCTGCGTTGTAAATTTGCGGAAGAAGAAGGACCGGCTTCCATAGCTTGACTGTGATGAGGAGAGGGGCCCGCTTGCGTGGAAGGAGCATGATGATAAAGGCTTGATTGAGGCGGGTGTGCACCGTCCATATTGTTATCGCTCGCTTCATGTTCTTCCATTCTTTCAGCATCATTCGTAGTTCCAAACGGCCAATAATTATTTCCAGCAGCCTTCGGAGTTGCCAAAGCAGGATACAATATTCTAGGTCTGTCATCTTCAGTATCTTCCTCTAGCAGATTACCACCCTCAGATTCTTCATCTTCATACATTTCGTCCTCTGTAGATTGGGCACTGTCGGTTATCGATGAACCCATCTTGGCTGAACCCGTGCCCAGTGTCAGGGTATGATGGTGATGATGATGATGATGCCTTCTTCTACTTGATATGGTACCTCTGTTAGTACTATTGCTGGTACTAGCATGCACGGTATTGCTTCCTGTACTGGATCCAGCTAAGACAGCTGATGAATGTCCCTGATGCTGATTGCCACCTTGTAAGACAGCAGAGGCAGAAGTGGAAGCTCTAGTAGGAGACGGAGACTGCTGCTGTCGGTGACGATGATCATCACTATCATCACCAGCACCAGAAAGTGATTCACCAGATGTAGAGCCAGGCGAGGATGGCGTTGTCACTCTACTCGTGCTCGCCATGGCGGCATCGTGCTCGGATGGCACTCCTACTCCTCCAAGGACGTGACGAGTGTCTAATGAAGCAGGCCTCGTTGGAGATGAGGCAGTTCGAGGTCGTGGATTGTCTTGTGAGGAGGAGTATGTGATGTCCATTGAATCCCTACGTGCTGTTCCTTGTATGGTTGCAGTCCCTCTAGCCTTTCAATAGGGCTGTCCTGTCCACGCCTCACTCCGACTAAACTGACTTGGATCCGGGTCGTAGTACCTCTTAAGATGGTAATGATGTTTGATGTCGGAATGAGCAGAGTGATGTCGTCCTGTGCCTTGGTGCTTGCTATTCAGGATCTTGGTGGCTGCCTGGCTTGCGACTACTTGAAACTGGATGATGAGAGAGAGCGAACAAGCTGGAGGAGCTCTTCGTCCTGTCGACTCGACTGGACTGCTCTGGCACTGAATATACCCTACTCGCTCACTTACTCTATAGTTACACAGGTGGACCAAGAGTATCATACCAGAAGCAGGAAGCATTCGCTTGCTGGACTTGGGTTCTTGCGCTTGTATTCAAGTGTGCAATCGTTCAAAAGTAGCGAGTGAACCCACCCTTCACCGCGTGTGATTGCAGGCTACAACGATGGCGAAGAAGAGCGATAAGACAGTGAATGCGGCGGGTGATGCTGTACAACAAGGTGCGACTGATGTCCTCTGCTCTTCCTGCTGCAGACAATGCTGAGACCTGCCTTTGCAGAAATGACTGCCGAGAACGGCAGCTCCGAACAAGCAACTGCAAAGCAGAGCAGCAAGAAGAGTAAGAAGGATAAGAACGCTGCAAGTGTATGTCACGAGCTATGGATGCAGGTATCCACTTAGCTGGTACTGACATGTCGCTCGCTTTCCTCACTCGCTCAAATTTCGCAAATCCGCCCTCTCGGCCTATGTACACACTTGCTCGTCCAAACAAATCTTTCCTTGATGTGGATGTATGTATGTATCAATCATAGACATCCGAAAACGTGACTTCAAACATGGATGAAGGTGGGCACTTCTCATCAGACTGTAAAGGGACTGCAGCATACTAACCATTTTTATCATCCCTGCTCTTCGTTGCCATTGTAGACATACCTGTTCCCCAGCTGAATGAGGACGGATCAATAGCCACTGCGGAACAAGCGCCAGCATCTACAACTACAGCAGACACCACCACCGAAAAGAGCAAGAAGCGAAAACGTAAAGACGGTGAAGCTACGACTGGTCCAGAGGGTACCACATCAGCCGAAGCACTGCCACCCAAAGAGAAGACCAAAAAATCAAAGAAGTCGAAAGATGCCAATGCTACCGATACCTCGGCAAGTGCGCAAGCTGTAGCTACAGCGCCACAGCAACAATCTGGCATTCCGCAAGAGGTATTGGCTGCTGTCATGGCTGCTCCTGTTCCGGCTTTGGAGGCATCAACTGGAGATGATGCATCAAAGAAAAAGGAAAAGAAGAAGAAGAGCAAGAAGGATAAAAGTGGTACTGCTGCTGAGGATGGCGCAGATAATAACACCGAAATGCAAGTCGATACTGTCAACCCCGTAGCGTCTACTTCATCCGCACCAGCCAACGCGTCTACAGAATCAACTCACGTCGTCAACAGCGCAGAAACAGGGCAAGAGGATAACGGCAAGAAGAAGCGAAAGAAGAAAGATAAAGAAGTGGTCGATGAGACTGCCGGAGGAGATGAGACGACTGACAAGAGCAAGAAGAAGAAAAAGAAAGATAAAGAAGCTTCTGCGACCAATGTTTCTGCTCCTTCTGCTGTGGAGCCTTCTTCTACATTGAACATCTCAGCCAACCCGGCCGGACTCACCACAGCAAGAAGAGATAGACAGTCTACATCCCCATTGCCTGAGCTTCGGCTACCTCCTTTCCCACCACCACCACCAGCAGCATCAACTTCTATACCCGCGCCGGCATCTACGTCCATTTCAGCTTCAGTACCCGCCGACTATGAGAATATAGATCCGTCATTAAGGCCCACCTCTCGTACTCCCGCACCTTCGTCCATTACACCTGGAGGTGGCGGTATGCCCATTGCTAGGAGTACTTCAATGACCGGATCTACGAGTATACAGCCTAGAGATCCATCAATGCCTCCTCCTGGTACTACTACTTCGGGTCCTATCTTACCTACTATGCCTACGCCTACAGCCGACAACAACGGTGACGCCGCACCCAAGAAAAGAGGAAGACCTAAAAAAATAGTACCTGATGCGGTACCAGCCTCTGCTCCAGGTAGTAATGCGAACGCGAATTCTGCGACTCAGTTGGTACCTGCCGTTCCCTCTGCTGCACCCGCTGGAAGAGGCATCAGTGCATCAGCTGTCCCACCTAGTGGCAGGGCACCTGGCTCATCTGTCTCGCCCAACATGTCGACGAGCAATCTTCCTGCTTCAACAGCATCTACGTCAGCCATCGCACCTTCTTCAACCGCGCTAGTCCCAGCAGCGGCAGCAGCAGCTCCGTCTTCCAGCACATCAGCCGCAGCTACTATTTCTAGACTCTCGTCGTCAACTAACATTTTCTCCGGTGTCAATCCAAATACGCTAGCTAGAGCAGCTATGAATCCTGATTTTGTACCTGCTACTCTGCCTGAGGGTACTACCCCGCTACAACCTTCGGAAAATAAGGAGACTCATCAGGAATTGTTGGCTAGTAGATGGCTGAATACTAAAGATATGGCCGATCTTATTGAGAAAGAAGGTGAGCTAGCTAATCAAGCTTGAAGATAACCTTTGAAACGTGTTACTGATGAATGCCTTCCTCGTGCGTAACAATCGCAGGCCTCAAAGTACGCACTGGTAAATTCTCCAAAGCAGAAGATGCAGCTCTCAAGCTGTGCATTGAGAATTACCGAAAGCAACAAGGTCTAACGCAGGAGCAAATCGATGGCATCATCTTCGCAAAAGGGCGCAATACACGAGCGGACTATGGTGATTTCTGGACTATCGTAACTCGAGCAGTACCAGATCGAGCATTAATGTCAGTATATCACCATACTAAACGAATCATGCAAACCGATGCACGTAAAGGTCCTTGGTCAGCTGAAGAAGATGCCAAATTGAAATCAGCTTATAAACAATTCGGTCCTTCTTGGATCAAAGTTTCAGCTGTAGTTGGAAGATGGGAAAATGATTGTCGTGATAGATGGAGAGCCTACGTTGGTCCCAATGAGAGAATTCAAAAGGGAAAATGGAGCAAAGAAGAAGAAGATAAGCTCAGAGAGACGATTAGACAGGTCAAGATTGATATTGCTAAATGGAAGAAAGAAAATGCGAATGGTGCTCCGATTGAAGATGAACCTGCTGGTGGAAGTGATATGTTCTGGTCTAGAGTCGCAACTAAGATGGGAACTAGATCTAGACATCAGTGCAGAATTAAGTGGAATGATCATATGAGGAATAAATTACTCACTGCGGATGGTAAACCTGTTAGGTGGGCAAAGAGGGACACGTTCATTCTCGTTATGAAGTAAGTCTCACGCACAACCTCAATGAAGGACCTGACATGGAGCGTTTGCTAAACACCAATCGATACTTCACTCCTCCTCTTAGGCTACACTCTCTACAACTGACAGATGAAGATGAGATAGCTTGGAAACTGCTACCCGATTCGCACTGGAACTGGTGGTCACCACACGTCTTGCACAAGCGCTGGTTCACAATGAAACAACGCGCAAAGAAACAGCTTGAAAACGAGAATGCATCTTATTCAGATATTATCAACTGGCTGAAGAAGGAGCAAGATAGGATACCACGTAAAGAAGTCAAAGCTTTCATGGCTAAGAAACCTGGTGAAGTCGATGGAGCCGATGAAGATGGCGATGGTGAAGATGACGACGGCGAAGAAGAAGAAGGAGGAGCTCAAGCGAATGCCGGTACGAGTGCTGCACCGGAATCCACTACCAACGGAACGGCTGCTGCGACTCAGAGGACCGCAAATGGGCCTTCTGATATGAGGAAGAAGAAAGCACAGGACCAAAGTCAGTTCCGTACTTCAGAGTTTGTGAACTCATCGGACGAGGAGGACTAGCACGGGAAAAGGAAAGAAATAAGTTCTTGGCAGTCGAAGTCGTATCAGTTGTCATGAATTACTACAGTGCCTTTATGTTGGTATACTATTGCTTTCGTAGCTCGTGTTGTGGTCAATATACTTGTCATGAATTGCTCGTAACCACGCTACATCTGTACCGACAGAAACACGTGTCCGTTGAACATGCTGCGTCCCTCTTGCTTCCTTCCTGACATACCTATTGCTTGGGCCATGTCTTTATCTGCTAATGCTACCGTGACATGGAGGGCGGCAGTAATGGCTGCCATCTCTAACATTCTCGCTCAGAGTCTTTCGACGTACAAATCACAAGTTGAGTTTCATGCCGTCATGCGGGCGATGAGTTACAAACTGAAGCTTTCGCTCTCTGTACACCTAGTCGAAGTACCTTTGGAATGATCCGAATGCCTTCAACTACAAGAACTTCTTCTACTTTGTCCTTTATGCTCTCATTGCTACACCGTGAGCTACGACCTGCTACCTTATCTCGAACCGATAGCCTGAGGGCTGATCGAGACCTCATATATCACATTTATCATGCATGCATTCTCCGTTATAAACGCACTAGACCCAACTTCGAATGGCAGATGTGGTTAGAGCGAGCCTTTCCAGGTTCCGTCAAAGTGCCAAAGCACAATATAACCAATGTCGTCAAGATCACCGACAAGTCCACAATGACGGATCTATCGGAAAGCAAGGCAAAGAAACGGAATATAGTCATCAAGTTCTTAGCTGATCAAGTGATTGGCGGGACTGTCAATTCCCTTGCATTCATTGCATTCTTTGCATTCATCGATGGAAGGGATGTTACTCCTGCCGTGAAGAACGAATTCTGGCCGATGAGAGTCGCGTCTTTGAAGCTGTGGCCGGCGGTAAGCGCCATCACTGTTGCAGTACAACAGGCCATCCATGTTGACAACCCTGGGATTTTCAGGTGTCATTGCTCAATTACACGGTTATTCCGCCAGAGCATAGGATCAAGTAAGTTTGAAAGTTTCTGAAAAGGGCAACGTTGACGTGCTGACGTCTGAAATTCGCGTAGCTTTGCGAACTTGATAGGCATAGGATGGTTGATTTACCTCAGTCTTCTTTCTTTGTAGCATAGTATAAGCAGACTCATATATCAATATATCATCAAGCAACAGCAATATCATGGCCAATTGAGACCGATTGCATTGCATAATATTCCAGAAGAAGGAGAGTCTACTTGAAATGCGATCTTCGCATTACGTTCCTTCTCACTCTCCGTCTGCCATGTCCGACGCCTGCATTGATATTCTCCCCATGCTCGAGATATGGTACCCTCTTCCACTCCACGCCTAGTAAACCATTCTCATCTGCACCTTCACCACTTGAATAGTCCACCATGAGCACAGTCGGAAGCTCGATATCTCCTTTCGTAATTGCATTGACGCTCTCCAGCACCGGTGGAGGTAACGGCGTGAGAATGTGGAAAACTTGCGAAGAACTGTCTATTGAGCGGATTATGCCTAGTCCTAAAGTACGACTGGAATGTTGCTGGAAACCTCGGTCATATGCCGAGCGCAGGGTGCCCTTCTCAGACTCTGGTTCTTCGGCATTCGACGATATGTTCCCTTCCCGCAAAGCCACAATGCTGACGTCTAAAGCCTTGAAGAGATCGCTGAAGTCGATGGTTTCGCTCACTGAGACCTTGATAGATTGGAAAGCAGAAAATGGTACCGCGTACGGTTGTTTCGCCACTAGTGAAGCTGAGAAATCCCATGATGGCATGCTCGACGGTGTAAGCATAGCAGCAGGGTTGATATGAAGGTATGAGATAAGTTGGAGTATGCGCAAATCTGAGGCATTGAGTCTTGGAGGCGCGTTTTCTGGCATGAGGTAAGGCTGCATAGGCACGACTATCGTTTCCGCAGCTAGGTCAACTATAGCCGCACTGGCAGCAATGTCGAAAGACCCAAAGTCATTCGCTGGATATGCTCCACTTGCGAAGTCGAAGCATGTGGATGGCTGTGCCAGACGATGGATCTCAAGCAGTAGATCTGCTCCTAGACCTTTGTACCATCCTTGAGTGTTGATGACCAGCGGTATTGCAACACCAGCTTCATCAACGAGATTCGTGTAATGCTCCATTAGATCAGAGATCGCCCAGATATAGAAAGCTGGATCATCTTTGGGTGTTGCACTGCCTAGATAATGCATACGAGCAGGTCTCTTGTGGAGATGCGTGAACGAAGGACCTGGGGGTTTTACGAATCGATCTGAGCAAGTTTTGCCATCGAGCAAGAGGCTTGCCCAGCTTACCAAGTATGGGCTGCGTTACCAGTGACAAACTTAGACATCCAGACGGTGTGAACTCTGGTTGTCCCAGATCGCAGTCTAAGTAAGCTACTGTTCGATGTCTGCATAGCAATAATTCAGCCCAAATATTCAGCGCAACCAGAGAAAGCTAGGAGATTTTGCTTCATACCTTTTGAGTAGCGTGTTCGCTAGAAGCTTTGAGAAGGTGCTTTTGCCCACGCCTTTTGGTCCTTGCACAATGTATGATGCCTTGCCGCCAATTTCTCCTGTTTTGGTCCCCGACTGAAACGCTTCCAGCGCATCTATCCAATTGTGCGGAACAACAGAAGCACACAGATCCCGTTCAGGCTCGAAGAGTATCTTGTATGAATCTTTTTCCTCATCGGAAGCTGATGACCACCGGCTTGGGAGGTGCCACATTCTACTGGTGGGTATTGGCATACCTGCAAGTCTGCATATACCATCTATGCTTTCTACTCCCGTTATTATAGACTGCAATGAGATAACTATGGGTTGTTCCAACTCGATAGAAGATTCTTCAATTGACTGGTCTTGCGCGGATGAAGTCGCTCGAAGTGCTCGGATTGTAGGTAGGGCATGTGTGGACGGGGCAAGGATGGGAAGGGCGTCAGAGGATGAGTCGACCTCCGCACAGTCTACGCTGATGCTGCCTCTCAGCACTTCCAGACTACAGCAGCCGCGTAGTACGACGGTCTAGTAAACGGGGGATCAGCAACAGATCGAGGAAAGCATAGTTTTGGTATGTGAAAACGCACATCTCCAGGGTACATCCCAATGATGAGCTCGTTCGTACCATCCTGACTACTCCGGCGTGTGCTGTTATCGCTACTAGGCCTCCAGGTGGACGCACATAGCGGGTCAAGGTAGAAGCTGTTTTGGTCATATATAGCGTTAGTATGACTATTCCTTGCGCCACGCACGTGAGACTTTGAAACTCACTTTGCGGCGTTTTCGGCTCTTCTGCGCCTTCTAGAGGGTCTCTTGGTGTATGTGACAGATTCTGCTCTTGATACATCCCCTGTCTGTATATATTCGCCTTCACTAGCTACGAAAGAAGCTTCTATATCGATTTCTTCTTCTACAGTAACAGGCGAAGCTGCAGCTGAAGAATCCAAAGAAGCTGCACCACCTAGGAAGTATCTTTTGGGAGGTCCATCATGGATCTCTAAGTCTGAATAAGGCTGCTTTGATGTACTGGCTATTGGCTCTTCGCTTTCATCGTCGTCGTCTTCATTCTCTTGATCACTGTCTTCTGCGGCATCCGAAATTTGGCTTGCATTGCCGACATTGGCTTCATTAGCAACACCCGCAACAGAGTGCCTAGTAGCTTTGTTAGCTTTCCTATCGTCTTCTTGTTGCTTCTGTAATGCTTGTTCAGCTGCCATTCTTCTCGCTGCCACTGCAGTCAACGGCGCCGCTGCAGTAGTGGCCACCACCTTTCTCTTCTTGCCATTCTTCTTGACTGAATCAACAGCACCGTCAACTGTGGCAGTAGCTGCAGCAGCACTACTGCGTCGCTTCTTCTTATTAGCAGCTGAAGCACTCTTCGCTGAAGCCATGGTGAGGGGTAATTGAGTGAAGATAAAGAGGAAAGCTGCAGCTGCAGCTTGGAGTCTGGAGTACCCTATATCATCGAAACCACATTCGAAGGATTCACTCGAAGTACGAGACAACAGCTAGATAGATACTACTGTCAACACATTCAAGTCATCACTAGCTATAGGCTACTTCATCTGCTCTCGCAGGTCGTAGTACAGCCAGCCATCACAGACCATAATCCCCACAGTGGCACGTCCGCATCACATCAGACGCAAGACCGAGCAAGTGTATGGACCTATCGCACAGCAGATCCAGCAACACCAGCCTTCATATACTCAGCATCAGAAGAAGAGACGTGTAGCTACGTTCAGCCTGCTGGACCGCGCTCTCTCAGGCGTCGCATCCATCCAAAGGCCATGCCATCTTCAACATCCACAAACGCCTCCAGCAGAGCGTCAAGCAGCAGCAACATCGCCAGAAAGAGCACCAAGCCAAGCAGGGCAATGTCGCAAGTTATCGAGATAGATGATTCATCAGATGACGGCCAAGACGCCTCACTCCCATTGTTTCGACCCCCCACTCGTCCTTCTACATCATTATTCACAGGTGCTGGAAGATCAGCCCCATGGCCTAGCACGGGCAGTTCATCCACCTCCACCGCAGCTGGCAGCAACCAGGCCCGTCGACCTCTCGCCGTTCCTCAGAGAGATGCTCATTTCGCAAACAGAAGGGTCGTGGCACCCATGACTGATTCCTCTGCTACCGAGCACACTTCAGACTCGGGTGCAGAGCAGCAACGGCACGCCAACGGCCGCCACACTCGTGCATGCGACTCAGCTCCTGACAGGCCTGTACGCAGTAGAGGTGAGCCTAGACCGTTCTACATACTCTCAAGCTGTTCTAGCAGCTGATTTGCTTTTCTCCTCGTGCGTGCGGATACTCCATAGACGAAGGTGCAAGCGCGTCGATCAGCCGTTCACCTGCCGCATCGACCTCTCGAGACAAGGCCACCATCACCAGCAACAACAATAGACCAAGGACAGCTTCATTGTCCAATAGACCGAATCCTAAAGACAATGCGAATCGCAGGGACGCTTCTACCTCAGCCACTGAAGACAGCTCAGCAGACGAAGCTCCAGTAGTAGCTACGAGCTCAGCGAGACGTCCTCGTCCAGTCGGAACTGAAATTGTCAACATGACACGAGGCCAAGCTGCTGCTGCTGCCGACCGTACAGGTCCCTCTGCTTCTCGCAGGGACAGTGTCACGAGCTTGTCCAGAGCAAGTACAGCGGGGGATACATCATCGAAGTGGTCCATCAGGGACCAACAAAGGCAGAAGCCAAGAGGCAGGATCCGTAGGAGACCTCTCGAGGACGTTGAGATATCAGAAAGCTCAGACGACTCAGACTCGGATGATGAATCTACTACCGACTCTACCGCAGTCACTGTTGCCTCTAGTGCTCAAACAGCAATGATTAGGCCGACCAGAACAATGGCTCGTAAGAGAGCATTGGAACCTGAAGTCACTGTCACCACTACCAAGAGAACCAAGCTTTCGAACACCACGGCGGATACTTCAGCTGGGCCAAGTAATATCTCGACTAGGACACGAGGTGCAGGCTCGAGCAAGACAGGCTCGACTGCAAGCGTCAAGGATGCAGACTCCAAGGCGGACGCGAAAGGAAAGGGCAGAGCACCAAGATCAAGCATCGAGCCTGCCAGCGTCACAAAGGCCACTTCATCAATTCGGGCTTACAACTCTGGGGTCTCAATGTCCTCTTTCCTTGACAATGCCTTATTCCCACAAGGAAAGAATGAAACACTGGTCTCGCCTAGTGCAGATATATATTCCGAATCCACCAAGGTTGACTATCCGAACGTCTCAAAAGTCATCACTAAGGTTGTTATCAAACCTACTGATTTATCGGAAGAATTGGAATGTGCTATCTGTTCAGATATCATGGTTAGTCCCGTCAACTTGATTTGTGGGCATACCTTCTGCGAAGCTTGTGTCACACCTTGGCTGGATACAAATAAGGTGAGTAATGTAAGAGTGTCTTGACCACGCAATGTGTTCAAGCTGATGCCATTCTGCAATTGATGCCGCAGGACTGTCCGAGCTGCAGGACCAAGATGGACACCGCACCAGTCAGAAGCTACCTAGCCGATCGTGTCATCAAGAAATATGTAAGTAGACGAGCTCGACTGCTTTCCGATCTTACCTCAAGACTTGTCTAACATGTCTATCTTCTTGCAGCTGGAGACTATCTACACCTCATTGGAAGCAGAAGGGAAGCTTAAAGAAGCCAAAGCAGCACGAGCAGAACGAGCAACAGCTGAAAAGGATGCCGAGAAAGGACGGATGAAAGCTGCAGCGGATAAGAACAGACGTGCAGCTGCGGAAGCTAGACTTGCAGCGGCCAGAGGACAAGCAGGTTATGGCCTTGCGCTACCTGCACGAGCTAATCGGCCACCTGGAGGTATGGGCTTACAAGAATGGATCGCGCAAATGCAAAATCATCCCGGCATCGGTGGCGCTGGTGCTGGTGCCGCTCCTGGTAATGCGGCAGGAGCAGCAGCTGTGCCGCCACCTGCTCCACCTGCAAATGCAAGACAAGCTGCCAGAAGAGGCGCAAGAGCAGCTCAAGCTGCAGCTCAAGGGAATGCGGGCGCTGGACACGTACTTGGCGGTGGTGGAGCCGCGGCAGGAGGGGCTGCCCAGAACAACGCCAACCAGTTTGGAGGACTGCTGCAAAATAGAAATGGAGCACTGCATGTCGATCCGGCTCGCTTGCAGCAAACAGCAGATGAAATGGGCGTACCCGCTGCTCAACTCTTCCAGATGATGTTTCAAGGTTAGATTCCTCGCAACACGCTCCTTCAGTTCGCACTGGCGCATTCGCCCACCCTGCGCATCCTGCGACATGTAATGAGATCACTGCAAATCACTCTGCACTCGAACACTCGTTTCATGTGCCACGCCAATTCTGAGAAGACCTTACCTACGATATTCGCAACACTCCAAGAAATCATGTCGGAAACCACGCAGTAATCATTCCGTCAGGCACCTACACTCTGCTTTTCAACATTCAGTATTCAAGATTCAATATTCAACGTTCAGTATTCAACATTCAATATTCAACATTCAGTATTCAACATTCAGGGAGCCCGGTAGTACTTTCTCCTTAGCAGTTCTTATGCAATTTCTACGCGGTCACCGACACGAGTCCTTGTTGTTTTGCTCTGTAATAGTAATGGCGTAGTATTACCTCTTTCAATGCAATAATGAAACGCTATTGCTTCTGCTGAAACTCTTCGATACAACACCGTGACTGCCACTGATACTCCGGGAATCGCAAGTACATGAGGAGACCGAATGAAAGTCGGTCTGGCATCTGGCCTGGCACACTAAGCTGTTGTCTTAGCTTTAGAAGAGCCGCTCTTGAATAAGTCCAAAAACGATGCCTTGGATAAATTGGCCACTGAGCAAACCAAAAAGGAGTCAGTGTTGACTTATTGAGAAATTTCTTGATTTTCTGTAAGAACACTCACGCGCTTCTTGCCTTCCTCTGCTTCCTAGTACGTTCGGTGCCCTTGTCACCGGCTGAACACCAGCAATGCTGCCTGTAGCAGAAGGAGCAGGACTTCCATCCTTGATAGCCTGTCTAGATGAAGTAGGCTCTTCAGCTTTGATAGCGGCCACTCCAGATTTATTGACGGTCTCTTCTGTGTATTGCGCTGCTTTGATAGCGTTGAAGAGTCTGACGACACCTCTCTGTGCCAATCTACGCAGTTCCTTTTCCTTCTCAGCTCCTCCAAGTGCATATTCAACTTTTGACTCTGCATCAGTATCATCTATGCTGTTCCATTGTGAGAATGGTACATTGGGCCGAGGCGTCCAGCCTGCAATTACATCTCTGACGTGACCTCTCTCTTCTCTTTCGTGCTTTTGTGCCTGTAAAGCATTTCGAGCTCGTCGTTCTAATGCTTCTGCTGATGCTGGAGGATGTAGTGGACGTAGTTGCTTCGTTGGTACAGGTGCAGCAATAAGCGAAGACAGCATAGATCCGAAAGCATGGGTAGGTAGGGCGCGCTTTCGTTCTGAGACGTAGAACACGTCATTAGCACAGACACACGACGACGCTGTACTATTATCGTGCAACAAGGCACTCACTCTTCTTCTTTCCTGCATTCTCGTTTGCGGCCAAAATGTCTTCATAGTCGTCTTCTTCGTCTTCATCGCCTGAGACCGAGCCCTCAGAGACTCCAGATGAATGTGCATCTTCATCGTCATCATCACTGCCATCTAGCTCTTCAGAATCTCCATCCATTGCTGCTTCATCTTCATCATCGTCTTCATTGTCTGCTTTTTGAACGTGATCGAGACGCTCGCTGCTCGGCCCAGCAACTGGCTCGTTCGCTGCCGTGGAAGCTGGAATTGATGCAGTATCCAGCTTCGCCTTCTTCCCTTTGATCTGTATTGACGTGCTCATCGTTTATAATTGTGTCTGATGGGTGTAGCAGACCGAAGTGAAAGCTGCTGCTGTTCTGGAATTTTGCACCTGACACATTTGAAGGATATGGTGGCGAAAGGTTCAGGCCCTTCTGTTGTTCTGCTCCGACTGGGTATCATTATCGGATACGCATAAGCTGACTGACCTGCTGTCAAGATGCTCGGAAGACTCCTGACACGACCTGCGGGACGCCTGATACCCTGCGAAGCCGGATGTTCAAGATCGTTGGTATCGCAAGTGCACGAAGCGACATCATCACGGACAAATGGCAGCGTAGTCGACGATGCTTCTGGCTCTTACAGGCCTTCAAAGCCGTTCAAGCCTATCAGACCTCGAGATCTGATCCCCCATGATCCAAGAAAAGCGGCTCGTGTAGGCAATGTCGGCTATGGCGAAGGCACTTCTGGGCTTTCTTCTACGTCTAAGAGGTCAGGGAGGTCAGGCTACCAGAACAAGAAGCAGGACTCCAGAACTTCAATGAAGAATGACAGAGGTCAGGTCATACGTACTGCAAATCCCTTCATCCTTGGCCCTCGGATAGCTACCATATACCAGAAGTTCGGCAAAGAGGCAGCTATCGAGGAGCTGGAGAAGTCGAAGAGAGAAGCGCGAACGGTAGCTGTTAGTAATATGCTCATCAAGATGCTGCTGAAAGATGGCCAAGTGGAGCTTGCATATAAGGTTTGGATGGATGTAGGTTATACTTCAAGGGGCATGAACCTGAATTCAGACTGCTGACGTAGGTACTTGTCTGCTTTTCAAGATGAAACGTATCGGGCTAGTTCCTACTCCAATGTCGTATACTGTCTTCTTCTCTTCTGTGAACCCGAAACAACTGCGAGGCAAATTGGGCGAGAGGATTACGACAATATGGAAGCAATGGCAAACGTACTGCGAAAAGGCTTCAGACCCAGAGGATCCGACGTATGCCCTGGCGCAGACAGATGAGTATAAAGTGACGAGTATACCTACAAATGCCTATCTAGCAATGCTACACAAGTCAGGTACTCAGGATACAGCACAAATATCCTCTACCCTGGACGACATATTGAAAATTAAAGGCTTCACACCGACGAAAGAAACTTTCTCGATATTCTTTCTCAGTATTACACATCTACTCGAATCAGCGCCAGAGGCAGAGAAGACTACAAGAGCGAAGGAATGCTACGAATTATGTAGCAAAGCCTGGAATTTGCTATATGAGAGTGCAGCAAATCCTGCCAACAAGATCGACGGCAGAGCTGTCTCAACTGCTGCTGTTCTATATCGCCAGCTTTATGGCATAGTGCCATCCCTTTTCTCGCAAGAGGATAAGCAAACTCTTCTTCAACAGCTTGAACAGCTCCTAGGTCTCGAAGATGCCGAAGTAGCGGCAGCGCAAGAAGAAGGCGTAGCAAAACCATCGATCAAGGCCGATAGCAACGTGATTTATGATGCTATGGTACTGGCGAGCTTGTTCGAGGGACGTTACTCGCGCCATGTTTTGGAGTGGTACACTCGCCTCGAGCGAGGTCAGCCAAGCATGCTTGACGCTCGCATATCCGAATACTATATGAGAGCAGCCCCCAAGCAAGCCTTACGTGAGTAGCGCAGCCTTCACAGGACATCGCGCTTCCGCTGACCTTTCTTCTTTCTTGCAGAGACCTTAATCAGCATGCTCAGGACCCCCTCTGCTGCCGTGCGCCCGACAATCTCGACATACACCAGTGCTATGGCTGCCAGTCCTTTCATAGATCAAATAAGGATACTGACTCACATGACTGGCCGGAACGATATTCTAGAAAGCTCCGAGACATCTCTGCTACAGACACAGACCTCGGATCTGCCACAAGAGGAAGGCAAGCAATCCAAGCGCGCCCTTGAGAAAGGATATCACACGAAGCACATTGCACCAGATGCCAAGATGATGGTGATCCTTCTGCAGACTGCCTTGGATCTGCAAGATTGGCGCCGAATCGATAGGGCGCTGAGAGTCCTCAACATCTTCGGCTTCATGACAACTGATCCGGGACAGGCAAGCCAAAGCCAATCTGGCAAGACAAAGGTATACTCTTCACGATTGAAGGATACAGTCATGCAGGCTTGCGGAAAATTGCTTGAGAACGCAGCCATTCCTGCGACTAGAAAACAGCAGCTTCAAGTGTGGCAACAAGGGCAAAACGTGGCTACTATGCAGCCTAGACTGTCTAGGAGAGGTTTCGGAACAGAGCGGAGACGATAAATATAAATGATTGATTGCATCTGCTATTAGTTAGGCCGATGCCAAATTTATTGGGTAATGTTGTTGTACAACAGCACTGCTACCAATTACTGCAATCTACTGATTACCTCCGAACTCCCATCTGCTGACTTCCGGAAGGTGATTCCGCCTTATGCAGCGTCAACCGCACGAACAGCTTCCACGATCTCCGCTTCGGGAGCTTCCTTGCCAGTCCACAATCTGAATTGGTGGTATCCCTGTTGAAGCAGGATTTCGAGACCACCGATGAAAGCCCAGCCTTTTTCTTCAGCCATCATCGATAAAGGTGTGATGCGAGGTTTGTATGAAAGATCGACTAGGACACCAGGAGGCTTCATTGCTAGGACTGTCTCGGGGATGAAAGTCTTGCCTGTACCAGCTGCGACTTCGACCTTGGAGGTAGTCGTGTTCTCTGCAGGAATAGTATTGATTACTACTCGGGGCAGACCAAGCGGGAATTGGTCTAGCGATGTGAGTGGAACCAGGTTGAATTCTCTTGGGAAAGTATCGATGAGTTTGACGATGTTTGCAGGAGTTCGATTGAAGATGTAGATGACCTTCACACCAATGTGGTGGAGCGCATAAATGGCAGCTCGGGAGGTACCGCCGGCTCCGAGAATGAGACCCGTCAGAGGTCCGTGGTCCGCTGTGACTAGCTCAGTATCGATAGAGGCATCTACTTGAGCCAATGTCTTGCTTGTCAAGTCACGAATGGCTAGCCAATCTGTATTGTCGCCGTAAAAGACCCTCTGACCAGTAGCGGGATCGGTCTTTGGAATGACGGTATTGACAGCACCGATAGCTCTCGCGGGGTCGGAAAGGTGTTGAAGCAGAGGAATGATGGGAAGCTTCATAGGCATAGTGACTGATGCACCGCCGAAAGATGGTGCATTCATTCGCTCAATGACGCCTTCCGTCACTTCGGAGCAATCATAGGTATCATAGAAGTGAGGCAGACCTAGCGTCTTGAAGCCGGTATTGTGAATGATAGGTGAGCGAGAGTGGGACACTGGGGACCCGAATATATGGAAAGTCTTGCGAGGTAACAGGCCGAGGAGATGTAAGCCTTGCTGTACTTGAGCGTATGACAGCTGACCCGGCGCCGCGACACCAGGAAGTAGAGGATGTGTCACAGGCGTTAGGACCGGATTGAGAATGCGTCCAAGCTGACCTTCGGCACGCCTACGGAGAGATCATCGGTCAACATTCGCGAAGCACGCGTAGCTTCCCTTCGTTACTCACATTGGGATGGTCATCAATGGAACGTCCTTTGGCATCTTATCACGGAAAGCCATCATCTTGTAGTTATCACTGACTTCTGTCGCAGTCAGGCAGACCTTGACGATATCACCGTGCTCTCGAGCGAGTTCGTAAATACGTTCGACTTCTTCGCTGTCCCACTTAAGAGCACCAGTCCACTCATGGTAAGACGCAATGATCTTAGTGTAACCCTTAGATCCTACTAATCCCGCTGTCTTCGTCTTGTTCCAGCCACACTCGACGTCGACAAACTCGCAGCCGAGTCTGATGCCGATTTGAAGCAACTCGAACATTGCATCTTCCGCATTGTCTGGGAACATCCCTCCTTGACCGTGGGTACGTACAGTGAAGACGATTGGCAGATCCGTCGTTTCTCTGAGTTGCGAAAGCTGCTTTGCGACGTAGGTCTGCGAAGGAATAGCAGGCGAAGTAACCTTCTGACCTGTCTCGGAAAGAAGGTCGACTCGAAGCTCGATAGCATTGACGCCTGCAGTGATGCGTGGCATGATGGACAATGCAGGGGACAGATCCGGGAATGTAAGTGCTAGGAAAGCAGTCCTGTCATTGATGAGGTCGAAGGGGAGGCTGTACTGTCCAGTGATGAATCTGAAGAATCGAGCAGTATCACGTTCGCTTCCTGCTCTTCTCTCTAGCATTTCCGTAGCGATATGCTTGGAGATGTGACCATTCTGACCGCGGTACTTGAACATGACATGTCCAGCGATATGTGTGATGATCTCGTAGCTTGAACATTGCTCGTAGAAAGGTCTTCTGCGTGCATATATGCTCTCGAGGGGCTCGCCAAGCGATGGTCGTGTCTTCTCGCTCTCTAGATAGTCGACGATCTCTTCGATGTCTCGAATAACATTGACGACTGGACCTTTCTCTCTCATCCATTGCAGGAGGAGCTCACGAGCTTCCGGTGTCTCAACGACACCACCTCCAAGCGAGATCACGTGTCCGGTAGGTTTGCTTTCGAGCAAGTCTTTCAGTAGAGCGAGTTCCTCCACTCTGAAAGCCGGCCATCCATTCTGATTGACGAATTCACCCAGTGGCTGTCTAAGTTTATGAGACAAAGCCTCGTCTGCATCAATGAGTACTCGATTTAAAGCTTTTGCAGCTATTCTGCCCATGTGTGATTTACCAGCTCCTCTCATTCCGGTGATGAGAATAGTAGAGTCAGGAGCATATTTGATGAGTGGAACACCAAGTTTGTGATGCTGTGTTACTATCTCCTGCTCTTTGCTGACGTGTTGTAGTTGGATACCTTTGATAGCTACACCGAGCTTATTCGTAAGATCGTCCCACCATGAAGGCCAAGTTTTCTCGACGCATCTTTTCTCGTCTAGAATTGCGCCTGGACCACCTGGCACGCTAGCAAGGACACTGAATGCCATAGCTACACGATGATCGTCGTAGCAATGTATACGAGGAGGGTCGCGAACGAGTCCATCTAAAGCTCGTCCGAAGATTTCGATGCCATCTTCCAGTTCTCTAGCTTCGACGTGGAACTTCTTCAATTCGTCAACCATAGCTTTGATACGGTTGCATTCTTTAACACGCTGGTTTGCAATTCCTGTAATGCGAGTAGAGTGATTTGGTTGACCGGGCATTCTGGGTCTTGATGATAGAGGATTGAGTGAAGCTACTGCCGCTAAACACGATGCAGTCAAGAAAGCGTCTGTCATGACTTCCATGTCTACTGTTCCTAAAGCTCTAAGATGACCAGGTGCAGGACCAGAGACAGTAGTTGTAGTAGCCGTCTGGACGACTTTGCATCCCATAGGTTCGAGTACTTCTTTCGCGAATCGAGCGTCACCTTGTAATGAGCTGGAACCAATATTGGAGATTGTGCACGTTGTTCCAGTGATTGCCGCAATAGCAAGAGGATAAGTAGCGCTGCTAGCGTCTGACTCAATATCGTAGGATTCAGGATTGCTATAAACTCCTTTAGGGATTCGATAGACATTTCCAGGCTTTCCAGTCTCTTCATCGTTCAATCGTTCGACTTGAATTCCGAAAGAAGCCATCATTGCGATTGTCATATCGATGTAGGGTTGAGAAATGACTACTCCACCTATCAGTTCGAGTACTACTTCTTCTTGAGCATAAGGAGCAGATAGTAGGATTGAGGAGACATATTGTGATGATATCGATGCTGATAATTGGATTTTGCCGCCTTTGAACCCGGCGGAAGGGATTGAAAGTGGTAGACAGCCTTCCTTTTCTAGATAAGTGATGTCGCTTCCATTGGCTCGCAGTGCGGTCACCAAAGGTCCAATAGGACGTTCTTTCATTCTGGCATTGCCAGTAATAACAGTTTTCGCTTGTGCCGAAGCACCCTCCGATGACGACGCGGCGGGTTGTGTGAGTGTGCACACTGTCGTCAAGAATCGAGCTGCAGTTCCCGCATTTCCAAGGTAGATTTCCTTTCCATCACTGGGAGGGTTCAATCTACCTTGACCACCGCAAACAATCAAAGTATCACCATTATCTTCCCAATCGAATCTAGCTCCATTCATACTCTTTAAAGCGTTCATCATAACTTGAGTATCGTCTGAATGTAACAAATTTCGAATCTTGCATTGACCAGATCCTAACGCAGCTAATACTAATGCTCTATTTGAAATTGATTTACTACCAGGGGTAGACATCGTTACTTCTGTTTTAAGCTTTGATTGTTCAGGTAAAACTTGTATTGAAGGGGCCAAAATACGTTCAATGATTGAATCTTCGACTGTTGTTGCTTTTTCTTCATAGCATTTACCGATTGAAGATAGTAGAACGATCTTCTTTTGACTTCCTGAATTTTTCTTGTCTACTCTCATAACATCCATTAATGTATCGAGAAGTAGCTTTGCACTCTTAGGTGATGCTTGAATCCTTTTATCCGATACGGAAGTAGGTAATCCATATGAAGCTATGCATTTTGTCAATCTTGCGACTGCAGCGTTTGAGAGTATACCCAAGGAACGGGCTACTTCAGCTTCTAGGACCATTCCAACAGCTACACATTCGCCATGTAGTATATCAGGTGTGAGTACAGCTTCTAGAGCATGACCAATCGTATGACCGAAATTGACCAAGTTTCTCAAACCAGTTTCTTTCTCATCTACAGTCACTATATGTGATTTGACTGCAATACTACCTTTGATGACTCTCAAAAGTAGTTTTTGTGCTTCTGTACGTGTAGACAATGAGCGTCCTGTATAGTTTGAGTCTTGTGCTTGTTGACCGTGCAATACAGCTGCTCGAATTGAATCGACTCCTTGCTCTAATGCTACGAACTCGTCCTCTGACCAGATTGCAGCTGTCTTAACGACTTCGGCCATGCCGTTGATGAACTCTCGTTCGGGTAGTGTAGAGAGGAACGCGGCATCGATGAAGATGTAAGCTGGTTGATAGAAAGCTCCGATGAGATTCTTGCCGAGGGGTGTGTCGACTGCGGTCTGGCAATAATTATAACGTGTTAAATTCGAGATTCATCGAGGAAAGTTGATCCGTGGTAAAGCAAAGCGCACCTTTCCCCCCACAGCACTATCTACCATGGCAAGCAGAGTAGTAGGAATCTGACAGTATCTAACACCACGCATAAAGGTAGCAGCAGTGAAACCCGTAAGATCACCGACTACCCCACCTCCGAGTGCAAGAATGACAGTATCTCTAGTACATCTCTGTTTCAAGAGGAAATCTTCAATTTCTTCTTTTGCATGTCTCGATTTACTCTGTTCACCAGGTGATACTTGATAAGATAGGAATCTAGCATTGAGTGATGCACATTGAGATGTTTGGAAGGCTTCAATAAAAGTAGACTGGAAATTGTCCAAGTGAAGTTTTGCTAGTGTTGTATCTGTGACGAGGACATAGGTCGACGATGGCAGTGTTGATAGGACAGTCTCTACGATATAAGGAATCAAGTGGAATCCTAGATGGATGCTTTCCTTCCCTAGAATCGAGACCTTTTCGAGATCTGTCGTTCTCGTCGCTGTCAAGTCTGCCATGACTGGGAGAAGTAAGGTAGCAGAGCTGGCTGGATGCTTTGAAGCGGGGAGAGCGATGTCCCAGAATCAGCAGCTAGTCCAGTACGATGAATGCTCAGTCTATCCTTTATCTGATAATGCAGTTGGAATACAGCCAATACTGTTCCATCCAATTTCACACAGAGTCACAACTGCAAGGCCCCCGGAGAAGACCGCGGGCGAGTAAGAGTGGCGGGGATGCATACCATGAGTGTCATAGTGAGAGATGGACAGCTATTGCATCCGGACAGCAGCTTAACCACCATAACATGAAGCCTACAGAGGCTATCTTCTGACCGCTGACTCCTTGGAGCTTCTTGTCATTCTGGAGATGCCGCCTCCATAGCGTTCCACAACTTTCTCGATCATCCTCTTCGCTTTCTACACGCTCCACAGTGCACTCAACCCCATGCATCTCACCACAGCACAACTCACACCACGTCAGTAGGTGAGGTGCACAGAATCAAGATGCGCATACTCAATCACGCACTCCTCCCGCTGCCGCTGGTCCTCCTGCTCTCAGTCCAGCTGCTCGGCATATCACCAGCATCAGCACGGCTAGAAGAGGGAGTCGCCGACCTTCCATCAGCACAACTGCTCACGAGGGCAGACACCTATCTCGCTACTGGTCGTGGTTCTGATGCGCTAGAGCTGTATGACTTGGTTGCTGGAAGGGACAAGTCATCCTATGTAAGTTGTTGCATCCCTTTTTATCGTGTTCCATGTCGACGTGGCGAGCATTTCCAAGCTGACCGACGACCTATTGATGTGATGATTACAGCTCAACCTGTACAAACGAGGTACTGCTCATCTAGCACTGGGTCACATTAAGAAAGCCCTCGATGACTTTGAAGCCGTCCTTGCACTTACCGAGTTCGACCAGGTGAGTAACCGACTGACTGGTGAATGTCATCCGGCTTAGACGCGATGCATAAGTTAATCTAAGCTCTCTTCTACGCGTATACTGACTGCTACCTTTTTGCTTGATGATGTAGGCACGCTTACAAGCAGCACGAATTCAAGCCAGATTAGGCAACTATTCAGCAGCCGAATCATCTCTAAAGACATATCTATCACGAAACAAAGCAGATGCGACAGCTTTGGAATTAGCAAAACAAGTTACAAAAGCTGAAATTGCAACTAAAAAAGCTGAACGTGCCAAGAATAAGAAGAACTGGGAACAATGTATTGAAGCCGCCACGGAAGCTATTACTATCATTTCGAATTCAAACTTGAAATTGTTGGAATTGAGAGCTAATTGTAATGCTAAACTGGATAGAGTGGAAGAAGCAGTTGGCGATTTGAGGTCGGTCCGCACTTTGTACATGAAAATCTTACTTTGTAACTTTCCTGTACTAACGACATAATATTTTCTGTCTATGTCCAGCCGCGCCGTATCAATATCACCCAACACACCTCACCTACTCACCGAATTAACCCTCCTTCAAGCACTCTACCTAAATACAGGGACATCCGCCTTGACGCCCATCAAGCAATGCCTCCATTTCGATCCCGACTCGAAAGCGTGCAAGAAGCTATTTCGAGCTTTGAAGTCCCTCGAAAAAGACCTGAGTAAGACTAGGAACTTTATCGAAGCTTCAACTTGGAGATTGGCTTTGAAGTTGTTAGATCCCAAAGCTACACCCCCAGGGAAGGAACAGAGTCTCATTGATCGTGTGAAGGGTTTATTGGACGAGTACGCTCGCGATACGACGACTGGTACTACAAGCACCAAAGATGAGGGTGTCGAGGACGGCCCCAAGTTCGATCTGCCGTCTCAAGCTGCATCTCAGCTACTTACTACTCTATACGCATGGACATGCAAAGCATACACAAATCTACCATCTACACGTTTGGCAAAGCCTTTCTGTGCCGAGTTGCTGAAGCGTGATCCAGAACATGTCGATGGTATACTGGGAATGGCAGAATCAAGTCTCAAAGAAGAAGATTATGAAGAAGCAGTTCGATTGTTTAATAAGGCATTCGAAAACTCCGGATCAAGCGATCGCGCGATATTAGACAAGTTGCAAAAAGCACAAAGAATGCTTAAACAATCGAAATCTAAAGATTATTATAAAGTCTTAGATGTCCCAAGGGATGCGGATGAGAAAACAATCAAGAAAGCATATAGGAAAGCAACCTTGAAGTCGCATCCTGATAAAGAAGGTGGAAGTGAAAAAGCAATGGCCGCTGTCAATGAAGCTTATGAAGTACTTTCAAATCCTGAATTGAGAGCTAGATTTGATAATGGAGATGATCCTAATGATCCTACTTCTGGTCATGGTGGTGGTCCTCAAGGTCATGGTGGCTTCCACCCTTATTATGGCTCGCCTAATGCTGGTGGAGGTGCCGCGGGAGGTCAACAGTTCTTCCAGCAATTCTTCCAGAATGCTCAAGGACAAGGTGGACACTTTGGCGGATCTCAAAACTACAAGCAGGGATTCAAATTTCACTTCGGATAGATACAGGTGTTACTAGCTATCTTTTTCGGTTGAAGAATTGAATACTCTTCAGCAAAATGGGCGGAAGTTGTCGCCTTACTATGGAGCACGAGATTGTACGATTAGGTGTACGATACACAGCTAGACTTAGGAAAGCCGATAGGAGGTGACCATTACTTAGCAAAGGACATGGCGAGACGTCATTTTAGCAGTCGTTGTATTATTTTGAGTCTTATTGCGGTGATAGAAAGAAGTGTCTGCGCAATGCAGTGTGTTCTTTCCGAACAGCAAAGCAATCACTTAGGTGGTAAATATGCACTGCGGTTGCAAGCCATTATTGTTACAGCCGCATATTAGCGGTGTGTCGCTCTTCAAGAAGCCAAAAACCTACGAACAAGAGGAAGTAGCTGCCATAATAGCTCTGATAGACCCTTTTTCGCTTTTATGAGACAGATTTGTCGAACAGGTTTGCAAATCGGGTGCACAAGGCGCTGCTGCCAGTGTCTGCCGAAGCGATGCATATTCAGTCAGTGGCCTGCTATGTGGTGCTCACTGAAGCATAAGACCGTCACGCCAAGCAGATGAAACACGACAGTCAAGAAAGTGATAGCAGCCCAAACCGTGCATTAGAACGGTCTCAGTGTTATAAGGGTGGTAATATGTCGCGCAGGCATGGTGACCTCGTTAGTGGACAAAAATACAGATGGTACAACTCGTCTAGTATCAAAAAGCGGAGGCAATAGGCTGTGTTGAGTGAGTGGATACTGCTGGACACTCGGGCTCTTCTTCGTACTAGTCGGGCGAGTATCTCGTGTGAGGAACTGGTCATCAGATGACCGTACTATCACCTTCAACCTCTACATCGCAAATCTTGGTTGGATCGTCCAGCGACACTCGATTCAGAGGCTTGCACTTCAAACGTGCGGCGATCATGGTCGCCCATCAGTTAACTAGGCACCATGAAAACGCTTCGTGAACATTGCTTACCTGCCTATTCATTCCGCATCTGCTTCTGACCGTGTCTAATTTGAATCGTCCATCTTTGCAGAGGTAGAATTCCTTACCATTGAGATCACACATAACATCCCTGAAGCGTGCGTTGGTCGCATCAAGTATCCTTTAGCCATGCGTCGGGGCTGTGTCCTTTCTGGAAACATACCTTGGATCTGCGCACGAATCATCATTTTTGAGAGCATCGTCTCGCAAAAGCCCCATGGGAGGCAGACCGTCGACACATTCGGCTCCATCCTGCTTGAGTGTACAATATTTTCGCCTCTTGAGAGTGCAGTCTTCGAACGAAGTTGACATATCGGCCGAATTTAAGGCTTCCCACTTCATATCGGCCCGCAATACAGTTTAGTGACACGGTCACCCCTGCAGGTGTAGCTGTGCAATCTTCATGCAATGGCAAGCTTATTAGCCAGCTGGGAGACAGATATGACACAATGAAGATAACAGCTCACTTTCCACAGGGCTGACCCAGAAAGTTGTCCCATGCAGAAACAACCTGAAAAGTCAGCTGGGTTACAAGGATAAAAATTACAGGCGTCTTGAGAGCCGGAGGTAGCATTGCGATGCGTGTGGACCGTATTAAACGGCCTGACGTTTCTGGTGGGATGTTGACGGTCGGCAGTGAATTCAGAGCTTTGTTGAAAGTGGTGGAAAAGAAGAGAGCAGAGGGAGCTAGAGGTCAGGATAGGAGAGGCAAGCAGCGAACTCATCTGACCCGCCCCCGAAGACCTTGTCTAAGCTGTGCAGTATACGCCTTAGTTCCGAGAAGGCCGCTCCCTCTCCTGACATCCATGCCGGTGGCTACTTGCGGGACAAATCCTTCAAAAAGAAAGTACACCGTGAACGGCATTATAGTGTTGCTGTCGCATGCCGTGAGAGATGAACAGAAGTGTCATCACACTCAGTCAAGACAAGTCACGTACTTCACGTGTCAATATTGATGCCCCCAGTGTCTGTCCTCTAACTCTCGGGTAGCAGGCTTCGGTGCAGCCTATATCAGACATAATGTGCAGGTATCAGTAAATTGTGTCGCAATATACCGTGGCCATCCAGTGCGTATAGAAACGGAGGTTCAGTTGGTAGCTTCTGCGAGGCACTGGCGGATTGTAATAGTCTGTGCGAAGTTACCAGGTGGTACCTAGGTAGGTTACAGTAGTACCAGCAGCACGCTCACATTGCATTTAAGCTTACGTGCAACAGCTACACAAGTTACCGGTACCGGTGTTAACGTTCAACACGGCAAACTCCCAGCCGTCCAAGCAAAAACGAAGCATCAAGATGTGGAGGAAATATCCAAGATGTGGAGGAAAAATTCTGTAAGGACCCCTTTTTTCTGTCCACTGACGTATGCAGCGTGCCCGATTGCTTCTTTGCTTGCCTTGAAGCCTGAGAGCTTTTTCTTTTGTCCATTCGATAATTTAGCTTGACAGGTCAAATTATATGCAGTCGATCAACCAGGCACTTCCTAATTGGGCACTTTGACCTCGTCTGCCCGTTTGGCCGGTGCAAACTTGCTCAGTCGCCACCCAGTGGCTTGCCTTGGGGCGCGATTCGGGCGGCCGGAAAGAAAGCAGTGCCGTAATGCTGTATGTAATATTCTGAATTCAAACTACTTTCCGGGTGCCCGAAACAACCCCAGGGAAAGAGGCCAACAGTCCCGGGGAGAACGACACCCGAAATCAGCTTCTTGCGGTGATTTTAATAAATGGCAGGTGGGCAGCAAGAATTCACGAGACCGAAAGTAAGGCTGTTTTTTCTTGCAAGTAGTGGAGGCATATGATAGGTACTTCGTCCCAGAGCAGCCATATCAATTTTTCCAATATCAACTTCGCTTCTTGTCCGGATACCGCATAACTTCTTTCAAGTTTTCCGCTCCTCCATTATTGCTCGAGAACCTCAAGGAGTTACTGTCCTCGCTCTTTACACGCAAACATCAAGGCATAGCAAATCACCATGGCCGACCTTGCCGCGTCGAAGGAGAACCCGCTTGCAGGCGTTGCTAGTCCATCGAAAGATAGAGTCAGCAGCGGTTTCGATGATGAAAAGCAGCATGTCATGACAACGGTGGAACACATGCACAATCATAGGCGTCTTACCTCTCGTCAAATTCAGCTTCTTGCTATAGCTGGTACAATTGGTAAGTTGCTCCTGTAACTTTTGCCTTCTTCGATCACCGGGCTTTCCTCGCATGGCAAAGGCTGACGCTCGCGAATTACCATTGACTGCAAATGGTCACCACTACAGGTGCTGCACTGTTCGTCGGTATCGGATCTTCACTGGCCAACGGCGGTCCACTGAGCTTGCTGCTGGGCTTCATCTTCTGGTGCATCAACATTTGGTGTGTGGCGCAATGCCAGGTTGAAATGGTCACGCTCCTCCCGCTCGATGGATCTTTCATTCGCTTCGCTGGACGCTTTGTCGACGAATCTTGGGGCATGGCAGCAGGCTATAACTGTAAGTGAATCATTAGCCTCAACCGCTATCACGTGATAAGCGATGGTTATCATTTGTGTATGTTGTGTCTCTGACTTATCTTCTAATCGTCCCCACGCATTTGCCAACCTTCACCCGCCAATTGATTATTATCAACGCCACTGTCCTATCTTACTGTTCGCAGATGCCTTCTTCCAAGCCGCGCTAGCATGCTTCGATATCACAATTTTCACCACGGTTATCGGATACTGGAAGACTCTTAACCCCGCCATCATGACTTCGGTCTTGATCGTGCTGTACTTGTGCCTTAATATCTGGAACGTATCATGGTTCGGGTGCGTAACAGCTTCTCGACATTTTGATCTGTGAAATGTTGTAGGACTGACAATGTAAATGCAGAGAAATGGAGTTCTGGCTTGCGCTAGGCAAAGTCCTCCTCGTTTTCATGCTCATGTTCTACACTTTTATCGTCATGCTCGGAGGTAATCCCGAAGGCGACCGTTTCGGCTTCAGGTGAGCAAAATTTGCTGCAGACGAGTACTCTGTTGCTTGTTGCTGAGTGTGCAACGCTCCCAGATATTGGAAGGACCCTGGCGCGATGAACGAGTACATCAACCCTGGCAGTCTCGGAAGGTTCCAGGGCTTCTTGGCCTGCATCATCGGTGCCGCCTTCGTTATTGCTGGACCGGAGTACATCTCAATGTGTGCTGGAGAAGCCAAAAACCCCCGAAAGTCGATGCCCAAAGCTTTTAACTCCATCACCTACCGTCTTGTCGTCTTCTTTATCATTGGAGCCCTGTCCGTCGGTATCGTTTGCCCCTACACAAGCGATCAGCTACTTGGCAATGCAGGTGCATACGCTGCTGCCTCACCTTACATCATTTCGATGGAGATCCTCCGAGTCAAGATCTTCCCCAGCATCGTCAACGCTCTCATTCTGACAAGTATTTTGTCGGCTGCAAATGGTTATGTCTTCAGTACGTGCCGAGTTATGTTTCGTCGAGCGAACTGCCAATTGACTCTTACATTCGATTTAATAGCAACCTCACGATCTCTCCTATCCCTTGCTCTTGCTGGTCAAGCCCCTCGCTTCCTCATCAGGCTCAACCGCAATGGTGTTCCTTACGTTTGTGTCCTCATCGCGTCTGCTATCACCTGCTTGTCGTACTTGTCGGTATCAGCCGGTACTGCAAAGGTCATCAGCTGGTGGGTCAGCTTGGTCACTGCCTCCCAGCTGCTTAACTGGATTGTAAGTCTTGAGTAAATCAGAGATCGAGATTGCCCTGCTGACCTGTGTACATCTCTCCGAGCAGTTCATGGCTACCACATGGCTACGATTCAACAATGCCATGAAGAAGCAAGGTCTCAAGCGGGAAGAGTTCTTGCCTTACCGCTCTTGGGCTCAGCCTTACGCCGCATGGTTCGCTCTTATCGTGTCAACTATCATCCTGATTTTATCCGGCTACACACTCTTCTACCCTGGCCGATGGAGCACAGTCGACTTTATCTTCCAATGTAGGCCGATGCTTGCTTACTTGTCCTCGCGTACGGACAAAACTGATATATATCAACTTGCCAGATGGTATGGTCTTCATTTGCATTGCCATTGTACTCTTCTGGAAGGTCTTCAAGCGCACCAAGTTCCTACGTGGCACTGAAGTCGATCTGACCAGCGACTTGCAGGACATCAACGATTACACTGAGGAGGTGAGTAGATATTCGCACATACCAGTCTGTAAGGTAATTAGTTGACTAATCCGACCGTTCTTCACCAGTGCCGAGAGCAAGAGGCAGCGCGACCTCAGACATTCTGGACCAAATTGGGCGATAAGGTCTTCTAGGCTCGTATGTACGATTTCTACGATGCCTCGAATAGTCCAATTCCTCACTACATCAACTATCTCATGATGGCAACCAACCTGCTTTCGCGCGGGGCCTTGCAATTGGGAAAGCCTTACTCGCGGCGGTTGAGAAGCTAATGGAAATCAAGCACGGCTGGAGCAGCTTGATCAGTTTAGACGTACAGTTGTACTGTATCATGTTGCATTCAGTGTATCTTATAGCTATGTAGATAAGCATTGTATTGTTGCAGCAGCAAAGCGTTGAAGTTCGTACGCGTACTGGTGTGCGATGAAAACATCGACAACCACGTTCTGTACAAGCCGGGTAGATTCTGAAACTGGCTCGAGAAGACTTGCTTGTAGGATGCAGAGACTGCATTGTGTCTGATACTCAGGTCTCCAGTCTTAGGTGATCCTCTTCAGGTTTGGAAGTCGACACTAAGGTGAAGCGCGATCATGGTGCCGCAACCGCGCTGAGAGCTTTCGTGGACGGACCTGCTTGCCTTGCAACGACGCACTCGACAATTCGGCAGAAACACTCTCACCTCACCATGTTGAGGTCACTATCTGTTCTCTTATTTGCGAGCGTTTCATTGTCGCATGCTTCATTCAGCAACACGTTCAGCCTGCTCGCATGGAGCGATGATGCACAGGCGAACCTCGAATCCTTCAGGCCATTCGCAGCAAAAGGTTCACAAGACTATCAGATCTCATTAGCACAAGCAAAGGGAGAAGAATGCATACCTGCACTCATTGTTTCCGCTCCCTCATTCTCGCACGATGATCTGGCACTTCTGACTCCAAGTTCAACGATACGAAGAGGATGGAATGACGCGCAAACCCAACTTCATATCCCTTACCTGGGAAAGCCCTCCGCTGCAAACCTCAAGTCACTCATTGACCGCAGACTGGGTTCGTGCGATGCTAGCCAAACCATATTCAAGCATATGAAGCCTTACAGCGAGCGAAGCATGGTAGAGAAAGCGCGGTGGATTCGAGACCTCGGTAAGTACAGAATTACACCCGCTTCGCACCAGAAGGGGACTGACAGGATATATTCGCAGACCTGCTCGTGGAAAAGAACCTCGAAAGGCTCCCAGAATCCAACATAGTCATTATATCCTCAGTTCCTGATCTCGGAGCACATTACAGGCAGAAGCGTCAGATTACCGATGCAGAGTGGGAGCAACTCGTCGAAGAGGAGGAGACAGAGGAAGACATTGATGCTACCATTGAGAGACCTGTGCTAAAGGACATGCCCACAACGACACCCGTATCTATCTTCGAGCAAGATGGTAATAGTGGCAATAATACCGCGACAGTCGACCCCAAGCTTGGTCTTCTATATCGATACTCTTTCACCTCGCCAGGACTCATCTTCGCTTCATTGGTCACGTTCCTCTTACTCATTCCGACTGTCCTCTTCGCAATCAATGCCATCACGTCAATTGAGCTGTTCAAAGGTCTCGAAAACGGCAAGATGGTCGGTGGACAGCTCGGGGAGGCAAAGAAGGATAGCTAGACTCAACAGATGAGGAGAAGTCTTTTATCGCAAGACATTATCAGAGCGCGTGTATGAGAAGGGCGTTAGAGAAGGCGCTCAGACATTGTGCAAATGATGTAATTTTAGGAAGGCTCATACGAGGACCGGATGAAACGATCTGCTACGCACCACCATGTTAACGGCAAAGGCATTCATAAGCTTTGCCACATAGTATCTGCATCGATGGTGAGAACTTGACTTGCTTAGCGTAACAGACCATCTGAGATGCTTCTTTCGGAGGCAATTGCACTTTTAGAACAACTGTCTTGCCATAAGACCCGGTACCAAGCCAAGTGCGCGGAGTCGCAAGCGTTTGAGGAAGCACCGTCAAACGCTTGCAACTCCGCGCACTTGGATTGGTAACGGGTTCACTGTACGACATAGCTGCCAAAGCTGTGATAGCCTGCAGAAGCGGATATGATGCTGTGGCGGAAGTCGGTGTGTCATGTGCAGTGAACATCGTCTCGGCGATGTTGGTTCCCAATCATACGCAAACCAACCGCATAGTCTGCATACCAGTCATACAAAACATGCCTTGAAGCTTCCACTGATACCATTGCTCGAGCAAGTGCTCATTAAAGCTGACTATGGCGGATTCTTCGAGGTAGGTAATTGACATAGTGCTACATTGCGAACGCAGGGAGAGGCTTCAGCGAGCTGACTCCATTCGCAACTGGCATACAGCTGTGTCACGTTCCCATCCACACCACTCACAGTCACCAGTCCGTCAAGTCTCTCTCGCACTGTACCGACAGCCTTTGTGACGCGCCAAGGAAGAAAGCTCATACTGGACAATGCTGAATTCAAGGCAGTCGGGCCGAATATATACTGGCTTGGACTAGATGAGAACATCAACAATACTGTATCATGGCCTATGCAAGGCAGAGTGCTCGTAAGCATCCCTCTTCCGGCGGCGCGGGCACACCGTGACTTGAGAAGGCCATCACGCTGAAGCCGATCGACGCGCTTGGATCTATTTATGCAGGAAATCGTGGCTACAGCAGCAGCTATGGGAGCTACTACGATACGAAGCACCACATTAGGTGTCTCTGTTGGTCATCCATTATCTATCAGCCCGTCGCTTGGCGTTTTCAGCGAGGAAGCTTTGCGAAGGGTCGATTATGCAGTCTACGCCGCCGGTACCTATGGATTACGTCTAATAATACCACTTACAGATAATTGGGACTACTATCACGGGGGTCAGTCGATATAGCGATGCCAGACGTTTCCAGGGATGTCTGACGTGTTTTGACGGTGTTTTCTCGACGTTTCTGGCAGGAGAAATGACCTTTCTACGCTTCCGCAATCTTTCGGAAACGGATCAAAGTGCCTTCTTTACGAACACGGACGTTATCTCAGATTTTAAGCAATACATCGGCACTCTTGTCAATCGTTCAAATACCTACACCAATGTCAGTCTAGCTTTCTGCCTGCAGGGGGCTCTTTCGTTCCGTAGTCACTGATGTGCTTCTGATTCGGTCACGATAGCTTACATATGCAAATGATCCGACTATCTTATGCTGGGAGACCGGTAATGAACTGAAAGGTGCCCCAGCAGCATGGACGTCGGATATCTCTAGCTATATCAAAACCTTAGCCCCGAATCAGCTAGTCATGGATGGTTCCTACGGACCGCAGAAGGACGCGCTTGACCTGCCGACCGTGGATATCTAGTAAGTCTCGCGTTGCAAGTGGATCATAAGTGAGCAACAGCATGTAGCTGACATCATAATACAGCTCAAACCACTATTACCCTCTCGAACGACAGAAGTTGAAAGCAGACGTAAAAACAGTTGCCGCAGCAAACAAAGCGTACTATATTGGGGAATACGACTGGACAGACAGATACTCCAAATACGCACTGTTGGGGTGCTTGATCCCTTTGATCTTCGTTATTATTGCATTCTGCTTGCCTGGACGATGGTTCCCATGGACGCTTTACCTTCCACGATGGCTGTCTTTTAAGTCTCCCAGTCGCAAATCCACTCCCTCGACATACGCATCTGCGTCAGCCTATTCACCTATCGACGAGAGGTCGAATGGTCTTCAAGATGATGAATCATGTAAAGTCGAGTCAGAGTACCCGCCTCCACTTTCCAACATGGAAAACGCCGCATATGCGGGCAGACGCAAAGTCGTCATTCGCAAATGGATGTTTGCATTATCTTTCCTCCTGCTCGTTCCATTCGCTGCATGGATAGCACTCGAAGTTGGCCCTATAAGCTTGACTAAATTCCTCAAGATGGCGGAGGATAGAGATGTAGCTGGTACAGCTTATTGGTCTCTATTTGGGCGCGATGACACTTGCTGCAAATGGGTCGAGCATGTGAGTCTCATTTCTTCTAGTGTCGCCCTACCGTCGTTGAGATGCTGACCTGTAATCTATCAGAACGACGGCTTTACGCTACACTACCGAAGAGACAGTAACCTGCAGCGGAGCTTGCAGCTGACACAGCATGCCTATCGGATGACAGGTGCTACAGCTCCATTCAACGTAGGAAAAGAGTCCGACCTTCCTGTGATTGGATGCTTTCAATAAACATTAGGCACAATACTTTGGCATAAAAGACGTCTCGCCCGTGCAGAGCTAGCCGAAGCAGCAAAGAGAATGAGTACCAGCCAGCGGCATATCGAATGTATCAATTACTCAACGGACAGTCTGAATGTTGTTGTACATCAAGGAGCGTATATTTCGCGCGGGCATGAAATGAAGCGCCACTTGTCGGACGCGCCGTAATGCAACGGAACAGACAAATGAGCCGGAAGGCCACAGCCATCCAAAGGCAGGGCCATCAAGGATAACAGGCTGGGCACTTGACTACTGTAGTGCTCCCTCTGTTCTATTGAGTGATCCGTTACTTACAAGTCTTGCGCAACCTGCATAACGAAACTCAGATCCTGTTTACGCGACTCTTTCTTCTGCCAACACGAAACAATCGACACAACAGCTTGAAGAGACAGAAGAGGGCGAGAGACGAAACGACGCAGGCTCAATAGCTGAGCCATGAGCGTGGACCTAGCGAGGACTGCGAGCAACGAGACAAGCAGCTCGTCGCTCTCGCAGCTCATCAATCACGATTACCCCGACAGCGATGGCGACTCTTCCTCCGCACCTTACGTTGTGAGCAAGCACAGGTCCAATGCCGTAGCAGGCTCCTCCAAATCAGCGACAACAGGGCAGGCTCATCATCACAGAAGAGCGAGTAGTGTCGTGTCGCTGTCTTCCTCGTCACTTACAGACCCAGACGACTTGGAGACTGTCACGAGCTCGTTCGCAGACACCTCAGCGAGGGCAAAAGACAACGCGAGCAATACTTCCCTTGCTCCCTCGACGGAACCTGAGAGCGAAGAGGAGGAAGAGGATGACGAAGATGATGGCTTGATTGAGGTGAATCAAGATGGAACCGAGAAGCCACTGGCTAGAATCAAGAAGCTACTGAACAACCCACCTAACGAACCAAAACACTCCTGGGAGACTGCTGTAAGTCGTCTCTATTGATTCGCGCCAAGCAGCGTTTCTGACGGCTTATTATACTCCAAACCCTGTAAACCTCCCCACAACCTACCATCCACCTTCTACTTACTGTCAAGCAGTACGTCTACGCGTTCATCGAACGTTTCACCAGTATACAAAAAGATTCAGCCTATGCACCTCAAACGATCTTCGAATTCGAATTAGCGCTAGAGGAAGGAGATGTACCGACAATGCCAGGCGACCTGGATGATATCTGGCTGCCGTCACTCGAACCGATTTTCAAAGACTTTGTCGAACGCATCAGAAATCAAGACAAAGCGAATGGTGGTACAGGGGGTACTAAAGGTGGTTGGCAAGCTTGGATACCATGGTGGATAAGCGAACAACGTCAGATGCAGGTTCCAGATTTCATGCGGTCAGGTTGGCTTGATACGATTCGAAAATTGAGGGATAGAGAGCAGAAGAACGCGATCTACAAGATCGACTGGGATAAGAAGGTGAGTTGACTTGCCCTTCATACTAGTGTTGACCATCTCGTAGACTAATCTCGGACACCACTTTTCAGGTCACTATCTTGAAAGCAATGGTAGACTTCCAGATCTGCCTATGCGAAGAAGTAAAGACATACATCAACGACTGCTACGGCTACGTGAGCTCATATCGACCACAAGCACGCACACAAGAAGAGAAGGAAGCGAGAGCCAAGGAGAAAGCTGAAGCTAGGGCGGAGACTGCGGCTGTGGTCGCAGCAGCTGTGGCTGCTGTTACGGGCAAGCCTAAACTCGAAGTGACAGGCAAAGATAAAGGCAAAGAGAAAGAGAAGGAGAAACCTGTTGAGGTCACGAACCCTCTTGTGTTGCGACCTATCGGTTCCGACACATTGAAGCAGGTCTGGTATCGCATAGACGGTAAGTCCGATAATCTTGCTCAGCTAGTTTCAGCAACTTCATGTCTGACAAGGGTACCTGAATGTACAGACTCGCCTCGGCTATACGTGAACGGCGACCCATATGGCAAGAATTTTTCTTTCGTAGCAGTCTCTGACACGCCGAAAGAGATTCATCAAATTTTGACTGGATTGCAAGTTCCACCTAAGCAAAGTGCGAAGCTGAGTGGGCCATTCGCAAAAGCAGCAGATGGCAAGAAACTGAAAAAGCAGAAAAAGAAGAAAGGGCGTGCATTATTGATAGAAAACGAAGAAAAGCTACATGAATATATCCGAGATATCGTACTTCCATCATTAGAATCTGCTGAATCGCCCTATTTTGAACGCAAAACCAGATTTGAAAATCGGAGGAGTAATATGATCAAAAAGGTGCAAAAGGAAACTAGGATGGAGGCTCTAGCTGCACAAAGGACTGTAGATGCTGGATATGGAAGTTTAAGATCGTCCACCCGGCTAAGAAGAGGTGCGAGAATTACAAATGGATATGATGAGAGCGCGAGAGATTTTGAAATTGAAGCTGCTATTCGCGAATCTGAGAGAGCCGCTCGTAAGAGGCGGCGGACGGGCTCGGAAAGCAGTGATGGAGAATATGATGACGAGAGAGACAGCAAGAATGACCATCATGATGGAGAGTCTGATGGAGACGACTTCGACGAAGATGATAATGAAGATGGCAATAGTCGAAGATCCCGAAGAGCGAGAGCTCGCAACAATGGAGGAAGCAGCAATAGCCGAGCTGCGATTCCAGGAGAACGAAGAAGTGCACGACAACATTTACAAGCGCAGTATCGTGAACCTACGCCTGAATTTGTACAGACAGGAAGGAAAGCTTCCATTGTTCGATCGAATCCACCAGATATGACTCTGGAACTGGATGAAGAAGATGAAGAAGAAGCTCCGTTTGGAGGACTGGAGGAAGTCTGGACAATGGGCAGATACAGAGGATATTATCGACCAGATCGTACTTTTATCAAGGCGCAGAAGGGAGATATACCCCTCTACAAACTCGCTAAGATGGGCCTTCCTCTACCACCTCTGAGCGGGCCTATTCCGGGTGCATCTTCCAGTTCAAATTCTGCTTCGTCGAATGGTGCTTCTTCGACAGCTCAAACTGTTGCCGACAGGATCGCAGCTATCAATGGAGAAGTACCAAGATCTCGTGCTTCTACATCGAACTCTGCATCAGCCGCTGCGAACCAATCTATGGATGTAGATGGGGATGTCTCGATGCCTGGAAGTGCAGTCCCAACACTGCTCAACGAGACTGACGACCGAGAAACGGATGACAGCAATGTCCTACCTGAAGAATCTATGAATGGCGATGATGCGGATGAAGAGGACTCAGACGCGCCTGTCGTCGTCAGCAGCAGCAGCAAAGCAAATGCGAGCGCCATCAAGACAAATGGTAATGGTAGTTCAAGTAGTACCGCCAAATCGCCTTCGGCCGTGCAGCAGGATCTGACCAAAATAAGTCCGCGAGATACTCCGCATATTCAGGTTATAGTGTAGGGTTGAAACGGGTGATAGTCCTTGATGAATCTTGTGCTTAGTAGTATCAGTGCTGCAGTTCTTTCGTCGTACAGTCTATTGCAAAATGCTCAAAAGGTGCACTTGATTCAGCATTCTTTCGGGCTTTCGCATGTTCGGCTCGCTGAGCTTTGCCCCTGCGCAGGAGTGTATCCGATATCCTGTCAAGTCACGTCTGTCTCTCTGTACTGTACGGAAAGCCTGGAAGTATGTAATATGCCTGCATCATGTCACCTGTACGCATCGCCACCATTTCGATCATCAACCAGTGATGCAAGAAGGACACGGCTGAGAAAGTCGCTGGCTGCGTTGCCCTCTTTACCGCTAGGATATCCCATACTTCATACCTGTCAAATCAAACACATCGACACCAACTATGGAAGGATTCATCAACGCTGCCAAATCAGCTTACTCTGAATATCAGCAGAGCCAGAACCAGAATCAGGACAACAACCAGGGAGGTTACAGTCAGAGCCAGGGTGGCCAGTATGGCCAGCAGAACGTAGGCAACAACCAAGCTGTGAGTAGAACCCACTTTACTGCTTGTCCGAGATAGTCTGACATTGCCTGCTTTATCTATGTAAGGGAGGTGACTTTGGCATCACAGGCGGATCACGCTTCAACCAGCCGTACGTGCGAACGTCACGTTGGAAGCGACAAACCTATACTAAGATTTCATGTGATCACGCAGTGCCTCAGCTCAACGCATCGCAGGTGACCTGGACGGCGACGGAATCATCGACGTCGCCCAGAATGACGCAGGCAATTCAGCCGACCGTGGCCTGTTCGGACAAGCTCTTCAATTCTTGAACCAGAACAAACCCAGTGCAGATGATGATGTAGATGAAGAGCGTGTCACTTCTGCTCACCAGCAAGCTTACGGGTGAGTAGTCGTCTTCTTCCTCCTGGCAGCCAGCCCCGCAGCAGAGTGACACCGCCTGGCACGTGCTCCGGCTGACGCGTTCGCATCTTCCTCTCCCATTCTCTGTCTGCCTACTATGGCTGTAATGCTGCAGACAAGGCAACGCTGGTAAACTGGACTCGAAGAGCATGGGTTCTGCAGCTGCCTTGCAAGCTTTGAAGCGCTTCACTGGCGGTCAGCAAAGCCCCGCCTCAAACAGTGGCCAGTCTGCACTTGTGAGTGACCAGTTGCTTATGACGTCTATTATACCAGACCCGTACTGACCTACCGTCTACTATGTGAAGATCGGAATGGCCATGAGCGAAGCATCAAAGTGAGTCGCTCGTCTGGCCTGAACTTGCCGTCCGCAAGGCATCTTAAGCAATCGACTGAAATCCACTTTTACCAGGCTCTTCGACCAGTCTGGTGGTGCTGCCAATGGAAACAAGCAAGACGTAGTCAATTCCGCCGTTCAGACAGTCATGAAGTTCGTCTTGAAGAGCCAGCTTTCCGGTGCTATGGGCACTGGAGGTGTCGCTAGCAGTGGAGGCTCTGGTGGTCTCGGCAACCTTATGAGCATGGCTTCAAAGTAAGTAGTACATCGACCAGACTGTACATATAGCTGTGCTTATTCGTGGCTGACCTTAAACTGCGGTTTCCAATAGGTTCATGTAGACACAGCTTGCATACAAGCTCGAGAGATACGATACGTAACGAGCAACTCTGAAAGATGTAGCATCTAGTAGATCGAACGAATCCCTTCAGGCACACATATGACAGCCGAAATACAATTGGTATCGGAGAGAGCTGCACGAGTCGTGACGTGAAAATTCCGACCAACCTGTCCCGTGGCAGGCATAACAGGCTATTGTCATGGATCAATATGGTTTCTATCATTGCGTACATAAAGATTGCCCCAGTCAAAATATTGCTTAAAACGTCGATACATGTATTTATTTACGGCATATTCGCTGATGCAATGCCAATTCTCTCATCTATATAACCCATCAGACCGTACCCAAATCAACTTGGAAAACTTTTTTGTTTCAGAGGGAAGTATGTTTGGAACTTCCTACTTCATTTCGAAGACTAGGAACTCTGCATTCTTCGGTCCAGTACTTTCGAATTCGAGTGGCTTGTCGAGTTTACCAGTGATAAAGACACTATCTCCCTCGTCAAGTTCGACTGTATCCTTTTCGTAACTAACTTTGACTTTAGCACCACCTTCAATAGGTTTCTGATTAGGATCCCTATAGCCACTTCGCATGATATTATGTACTAGAGTCTTTGAAGTACCAGGTGTAGATTCGTGAGAAAGTGTAGATTGAGGAGTAAGGATAGAAGCTGATACTCTAAAATCAGCATGTACAGGAATAGGACCCTTTTCTTCTCTTTTATCAATAACACCATCATCTTCAAGTGGAGCTACAATCTTCACCAACTTATTTGTTTTTTCTTCATCTGTGAAATGTCTTCCGTAATAGTTTGGTTTTAATCCTGATACATTTGGTTTTGCCCAGATTTGTAGGAAATGAACTTCTTTATCGCTTCGTGCGTTGTATTCGGAATGTGTCACTCCGGTTCCTGTAGAGGTCATTTGGATATCGCCGCGCTTCATCACTTCGAGACTTCCTAGAGAGTCTCGGTCTATACGGTATTAAGATATGGTCAGCTTCTTAATCGAGCAACAATGAGTATGATGATGTGATACTACTCACGCTTAAGTTCACCATCTACGATGTAGCTGAAGATCTCAAATTCTCGATGTGGATGTGTACCGAAACCTTCGGCACCAGCCACTCTGTCTTCATTAATGACGCGTAGCGAACCAAAGTTCTGCATCTCAGGGTTGAAATAGCTAGCGAAGGAGAAATGATGGTACGTCTTGAGCCAGCCATGGTCGGCGTGACCTCTGTCACTTGATTTGTGGACTTTGAGCTGAACGGGAGACATGCCTGCTGATGCTTTGTTAGTCAATGAGTACTATTCTTTGCGAGGATTGACCAGTAAACTCACTTGATGCGCTTCTAAAAGCTTGTTGTGCGGTCGTGGTAGTAGATGCGACTTTCTCGATTGATTTACCGGCTGCGGGACCTGTCAATGCGCGCTGGAAGAACCTCGATAGTAATCCAGCCAGGATAGCGAAGAAGGCTACTAGTACAGCCTTATTGATGGTCTTAATGGTTGTAGTCGATGTTCTCTGATTCGAAAATGAAGAAAGAAAAGGTGCACTGTCCATTTCTCCGCTTTATATACCTGCACTGTCACGCCTTGAGAATCGCATTTCTGAATTTGGAAACTCGCTTATGCTGACCGGGAAAGCTGAAGAAGCTGACTTTACTACATTGAATGACTGAGAAAGATTATGAAGCATAGTATACATGCTTCTAGTACATTCAGGAAGCTACTCTGCCCTTATAAGCATATCCTGTACAGTGTAGTGGTACCCGAGCCTTGCGCAGGTGGTGTATTGCTTATCTCGACGGCAGAGTCGAGCGGCAAACGAAGCACGTGCACCGGCAAGTATGCATGAGTCTGGTCAAAGTACTGAATGCAAGTTCAGCAGGAAGGTCATTGGTCACGAGTATGGTTACGAATCCGTAAACTGCGGAAACTTCTTGCTCTGTATCCTAAGCTAATCTACATTTGAGCGCCTGCCGCTCAGGCCGATGGTATCCCAGGCTATGCAGAGGCAGATACAGAAAACTTAGCAGCTGCCTCGTCGAACAGTGCTTCTTTGTTAGCAAGGTCTTCCAGTAGAGGATGTTTTGGTGCTGATGAGCGTAATGTACTACAAACATAGGGACGTCAGTAAGATTCGACCCAACATGTCCATCGACAGGTCTGCGAACTTACTCCATATATTGACGATGAGCATCAGCTGGCTTGCCGGAAAGCAGTGCGATAGCTGCTGCGTTCGCCAGCGAAGTAGCATCATTGGGATCCTGTAATGCGAAGCTCGTCAGCGGGCGAGATCACCTATAGCGGCTTCCGTATCTAAGGGAAAACGAGGAAGCCAAGACATACAATCTGTAGAGCTTCCGTCAATGGCGCTTCCGCTTCAGGCCATCTATGCATAGCAGCCTGAGAGACCGCTTTCCCATTAAGGACGACGGGGTTGTTTGCGCTAGGCAGCTGTGACATCTCATCGTAGCAGTAGAACGCGGATTGATAGCCTCCATCGTCTTCTCCTCCTTGACGGAGAGCGATCCACGCTTCACATAATTGAATGATGAGTGAATCTTCTCCCCATACTTTGGCTGCTGTGTATGCTTGCTTTGCGAGATCTAATCTGTCCATTGAGAGGTACAGCTCGACAAGTAGGGCAACACTGTGAAGTGACAGCAGCAATTCATCAGCATACGTCGAATGCGTTCTACATGGCAGGAGAACCTACCACTCTTGATCTTCTGCTTTTGCACCGGCTGAAAGAACTTCGATAGCCTGCTGTCTGTAGTCCTCCTGGTTCGCAAGGACCGTTCCAGCAACGGCGCGTGTCGTTCCATCCGCATCTTCACCTAGCTCCTCCAGCAGCTCAAATGCCTCATCAGCAGCAGCACCTCCATCATCTCCTGCAGCTTTGACGGAGTCTGCTAACAGCTTGACTGCTTTTGCTGCGGGTGTGTCTATGGCACTTGCTATTGATGTAGCTTGGTCGAATTGCCCTAATGCGATGTGGGAGCGGGCGGCGTACAGCCTCAGTGAAGGTGAGGCATCGCTTATTGAAGAGATTGTGCTGATGCACGCTGAGTATGAGCCTGATGAAAGCAATTCAACATTAGTATCGTCTTTCGGTGTGTCCACTTCTCTGTGACCGCGTTGACAAGTAGATCCAGGTTCAGGACAATTGCGCAGTGGCATACTCACCTTGAGCAAACAACTGGCGTGCATGGAAGGCAGAGTCACTCTCTAAAGACATCTTGAAGTATCCGATGAGGTTGACTTGCTGACAAGATGAAAGCAGGCCGAAGCCATGTTCGCTTGAGCGCGTCGAGGACCTCGATCATCCTCTTAGAGCTTGACTTCAGCGAGGCTTCGCTATGAACAGGTAACAGCACACCGCAGTTCATGGAGAAATGGCTGTAGCTCCCACACCTTGCTGTAGTATGGAATGTCACGAATAGTCATTGAGGTCCCTGTTAACGTGCAGCCGCATATTTCGCCACAGTGCTGAAGTGACACTTTGACTGCTCAAGCAGAATCAGCAACTTTCCATTATGCTGACTCCCACACCACACTCAACATGAGCTCTTTCAAGAAACGAGTACCAGTCTCAGGTGGTCCATCTGCAACGCCGCCTCCAGGTACACGAGTCAGCGCATACAACAGCTCCGTCCTGCTGTCAACTGGAGTAGCCAGTGTCGACGATGTCCTAGGCGGAGGATGTCCAACAGGCTCCATCTTGCTAGTGGAAGAAGATCAGGATACCAGCTATGCGAAGCTGTTGATCAAATACTGGATAGCTCAAGGGCTCTGCTGTCCTAATCAACAAGTCCTGCTCGCATCAAGTGGTCTCGATCAACCTCCAAACGAAATTATAACCAAGCTGCCATATTCAGATGATGCTATTGCAGCGCATGCATCCACCTCGTCTTCTCGTGCTAGTACAAGTAACTCTACGTCTGGGGCTGGTTTGACCGACGATGAAGACGAGAACATGACTGGGAGCTCCTCCAAAAGTAGCATGAAAATAGCTTTTCGCTACGAAGGCATGAAGAAGTTCGAAACTTCGGTGAAGTCGTCACCAACTATAGGCGATACTGCAGCACCTGTCTACTGCTCAGTCTTTGACTTGACCAAGACGATGGACATAAGTGACAATGCTCGCAGTCGCATCGCGACTGTTGATGTAGAAGAGAAAGAAGATGCATATAGTAGTACTCTGGAAGCGGTGCGGAACAGTGTATCCAGCTCAGGTTCGCAGCAGTGAGTGAATTGGAGATTCCGCTGTTGTGAGGAGGAGTACAGCAAGCTGAGTAATGGATCCCTTCCGCTTGTAGGGCGGCCCGCATAGCAATACAAGCGACAGGCTCACCAACATGGGGAGATTTTGACTCCGTCGTGAGTCCACTGTATGAGCTCCTATGAGGGTAATGCTAATGACAATGCTATACAGGCATTGTACCGCTTCTTGCTGTCCTTGCGAACAATCTTGCGGCAACAAGGCACTTATGCAGCTGCGATGGTGACTCTGCCCGGTTATCTGATACGAGGGATGAGAGGTGGAGCTGCGAATCTGAGACGGCTGGAGTGGCTGTGTGATAGCGTCATTGAGCTCGAGAGCTTCGCAAGTAAGCAGGCCTCCGCCTCCTGTGCGGAATCGAGTGCAAACTTGCTGACCTTCCCATTTGAACCAGGTTCACCTGGATTGCAAGCTGTTTTCCCAGCCTATTCTGGTTTCCTACATATTCATCGTCTTCCAACGCCGAACTCCCTTCTTCCACCGTCAGCCAAATTATCAGTACTGCGAGGTTTAGCGCCAGGATCCAATTCGACAAGCTCAGGAGCAGGTGGAATGGATAATAACCTAGGTTTCAAGCTTAAAAGAAGGCGAGGACTGGTAATCGAGACACTCCATTTAGACGAAGGAGGCGGTACGAACGAAAGAAGGACCACACCTTCAGAAACGCAGAATGAGATCAATAAAGCACCTACAGCAGGACAAGTACAGCCTACAGCAACACATTCGCACTCCCATGTAACAACGGGGAATGCCACTGAGCCGCAAGCTGCCCCTACTAAGAAGAAGCTCGAGCGGCGAAAGATCAGATTCGATGACGATCCGAACGAGAACCCGTCTGGTATATTAGGCATGAATACAGCGAAAGCCGCCAGTGCACCGGGTATCAAAAAGTCGAGTTTACGGACAGACAAGCCAGAACTCTACGATTTCTAATCTACACTCTGGATCCGGGAGCCTGTTCACGCCTAGTCTCCCAGATCGGCAGAGTCATGCTGCATCGAACGAATCCGACTATGGAGTCTCTTTATCGAGCGTGTAGCTATCTTCACCTTGATTTACTGCTCTCTTCCAAGCATCGCGCTTCATTAAGCGCCTGATCCAATCTTTGACCGTAGGATAGGAGTCATCTTCCCATTTAGCGCCTAGTCCTCGAGCCAAGACGAATTGAGCGGAGAAGGCGGTCATTATGTCTGCCAGGGAAAGGTCGTTTCCATAGATGTAACCAGACCCGTTGGTTTTGACCGTATTCTCGAGATACTCCAAGTCGTTCACTACATTGACACCGAGAGCCTTCTCGTATTGTGGTAGTACGGACTTGGCCTCGTCGGGTAGATTCCAGCGGGCATAGGTAATAGGCTGGCAGCAGGGAGAGAAACAGTCAACGTCAACGTCAACGTCAACATGTGACAGATACCTTGAAGCCCAGAAATTACCAGAGCATGAAGCAGCAATGCAGCTTCGGACCATGCCATCCAGCTTCGGACCTGAGCAGCCTGTACTTCTGATCCACCACCGAAGAACTGCTTCTTTTGATCTGCAGAAGCGGCTACGCTGACAATATAGTCACAGATAGCGCTTGATTCGACCAAGACCGTCTCGCCGTCTTCCAGTACCAGCATCGGTGCCTTGCCCATGCCATGCTTGGACTTGAAGTTGGCTGGGGCCCGTTTGTTCTCTCGTTTCGCATAGACTAGATCATACGGTACACCGAGTTCTTCTAGAAGCCATACTACTCGGAAACTGCGGGAGTCCTGATTAAGAAAAAAAGGATGTCTCAGATATCGGTTGTTTGATCATTCCCACGCACGCGCTCCGGGCCTTGTGTCGCTCGCCCTTCTAGGCACGGAACACAAGCCAGCTCTGAACACAAGATTACCTGGAGATGCCAAACTTGTAATGGAGCCATAATGCGCGCAGAAATGACTGGGAGTTGTGCAGGTGGGAGGACACAGATCTGAATGGTCTGTTCACTCTACTAAAGCGGAGCTCCGCGGTAATGGAATGATCGACAAGAATAGTGGCGCATAAGGCGGACTCGGCTTGACAAGCCGGCACGCCTCGCCAGAGAAAAAGCTTTCGACAATAATGCTCTATATTTCATGACTTATATGATCCTGATCCGACAGACTAGTTACATATGTGTGTGCTCCGCCAAGCGAAAGCTTTCAGGTTGAATGTTTCAATCCCAAGCCTGGTCTACCGTGGAATTTGGCAGCATGCAACAACAAAGCAATGGTACCTTCTTCTAGAGCGTCCTTAATACCGAAAAGCAGTGCTTGAGCCAAGACAGCCTTGAAGATGTGTGCTTGCATGCCCTATAAGTTGGAAGCGCGTCAGTCTACTTTTGGTCTCCGCAAGTATTGCTCGACGTTTTGCAGAGAACATACCTGGTACCAACCCCTGAAGCCCTTTTGTTTGTAGATAGCTGCCAAGACATCAAGAGCGCCCGTGGGTCTCTTCGCGAGGCTTGTCTCGCCTTCTTCTTCTGCCTGCTTGAACTTGGCTTGCAGGCGGACCTTGGCGAGAATGTATGGGAAGGTGATCTGGTAGATGTGCCATGTCCTGTTAGTCTGTCATTCCACGTCAAGTACGATGCAGCAGACTTACGACAGTAGCAATAGTCTTGGAGAGTGCACCCAAGATGAAAGCTTTTCGAGGTGTCATCTTGCTGTCTCCCAGAACCAGAGGCTTTAGTCGCTCGAAGGATCCGTAAGTGAGCGCGGGGTTCTAATTGTGCCGAATGAAGGTCAGCCATCCCGCGATAGTTATCGTGACTGTTTCTTCCATCTGGACACATACCACGGTAAGAACCAAGCTGGCTTTCAAACCATTCCACAATCCAGTAATGCCATCTTCCCTGACGATTTCAAGAGTAGTGGCAAGGAGCGATTGTGATTTGTCGTCTAGCTGTTGCCGTGTGGCTACTACTGAGACTGGAATAGTGAAGACTTGGCCTAGAGCACCAGCTAGGGCACCAAGGATGAGCTCGGCACTGAATATCACATGCAAAATCCTTCGTTAGCTTCGCCTTCCAAAGTGGGCTTGTGGGACCCGCTCTTACGCTGTGCTGAGTGTGACTGCTGATGCGACCATGCCGGGGAAGAGTCTCTGCACATAGGCTCCTCTGACTACTGTATACCAGTAGAAATACGCACTGCGAGGTGATGCTAATCAATTAATGGTTCTTGACAGTATGTCCCACCTTAAAATACGGCCTATGGATTAGCCGATCAAGCGAGTACATACAATTGCATGGAGAAGGTATTGAGCATAGAAGCGGCTGCATGAAACGCAGCAAGCCTCAGTGCCTGCTATCTCGTCTACACATATGATGCTACTCACAGTATCCGCGGTAAAAGCCAGCAACTCCCTAATCATTATCGATAATGCAGTGGGCTTCAGTAAATGTACTCCGCTTGAAAGCAGCCGGGAGACTGGAGCTCCAGGGGGAAGTGGATACTCACGCCATCCCGCCATACATGTCTAATCACATCCCTCACTCTGATCTTCTGTGCACTCGTAAGCTTGCGTGGTGCTCCATTGCGCTTCACTTGAGGGCTGGGAAGCTCTTTCGCCTCTTGCAGCTTCTTTGCGTCGCTCTCAGCTTGCACGCGGGTCTTTACGCTGGAGCAATAATTACGGAAGTTCAGCTGCTTGAATGGTATCGTCATGTAAGTCCTTGCTGCTATACATACGTGTCTAAAGGGTATCTGTAGTATCCAATGTCAGCTCTCTGCTTCATATCGACCATGACTTCTCGTCCAAACTCACACAATCGAGTTGGCAATCACACCTCCCAGTGCACCAGCTACAGCAGATCCAAATGGCGAGAGTTGAGGCGCGGACATCGTGCTTGTTGAAGTGTTGCCTTCTATCAGTGACCTGAGTCGAAGCTCGTCCTATCTGGTCAGGAAAGAAGGTATCAATGATAAACGCCGGGGCAGTTTAAAAGCTAAAGCCTGGATGGGTAACGGATATTGCCGGATGCCGAAAGTCACGATAGACATCATCATACGCGAGCTTGTGCAGACGAGAAGGACGTTATACTGGTCTGCCTTGCTTTCATTACATACCGAGCATGTCCATTGTACTAGCCCGTGTACTCGCTTGTCCGTCGTTAGGCGGCGGGTACACAAACGTGCTGAGGTCAGCGATACGAAAGTCCTTACTATCGCTGTTCACGGCAAATCTCAACTTGCTTGGCTACTATTCTGACAGTAGTCTTTCTATACATGAACTTATACAACGACATGATTGCAAATTCGACTGCACGCAAATAAAGCATACCCCTCCTCTATAAGCTCAGGTACCTCTCTGCAACCTGTCGTGCAAGATCAGGCGATCCTCTTGTGAAGTATATACTTGAAAGGTTATAAGCAGCTTCTCGACTGAGATCCAGCCCTTTACTCTGAGTGATACCGGTGCCTTCTAACTTCTCGTCCTGGTCGAACATCTCAAGCACCTTTTCGTAATGTTTGACAGCTAGATCGACGATACCTGCACAAGCCCAACATTAGCTTTTCATAACCTAGACTGAGATGGAAGAAAGGGCAAAGAGCGTACCAAGCTGGTGGAAGATCCTCGCTACATTATATTGTACTTCCTGCTGGTTCCCAGCAAGCTTCCGATAGCCATCTAAGAAAGCGAGAGCTTGAGCAAGCTGATAGTGCCTGTTATCGGTTTGTCTTTGCATGGCGCGATGCGTATATGCCGACGCGAGTGATAGGCATATAAGCGGATCTCTCGGGTAGAGGTCATAAACACGTAGGTAGTAGACTGGAAGATACAAAAACATGCATTAGCTGCAGGTCACCAAGCGCCTGCAAAGGCACGGATGGCGCAAGATCGACTCACCGATGGCAGACTGATAGGTCTTGCCGCAGGCAAGGATATGTCCATAAAGCATTAGGAAGTGAGGATTGACCTTGGTAGGCTTGAAGTCCGTTCCTATCATCTGCATGTTCGTCATATCCGCTTCATCTGCAGAGTCATCTTTATCGTCTGCTGCATTCCCGCCAAGACTCGGAAGTGCTCTCTGGTCAATGAGCTTGATCCTGTATGATCAGTCGCAAAGCTATTAGCTGAGTGGCCCACCAGCCAGTGTCGTTAGATAGCGGTACGCGACGTACATTCTGAGCAGGTATTTCTGGAATTTGCTGTTCGCGAAAGCATCCAGCGAGAGGATGCCAGAATGGCAAATAGCTTGAAGTATTCGCAAGGGCTCGCTTTCCATCTTTCGAGATGAGATGACCTTGCGCAGATCTTCGAGCGCGCCTTCGTAATCTTCGCAATACAATGCACACGCTGTCATGAAGGTGTTTGAGTCAGCCTGTGTCGTCGGGCGCAGACAGTGATAACCTACCAACTAAGCCAAAGATCAAGAATTGATTGCGAGGCGCATCTTGCCGCATCATACTTGATTTGAGCATATGCCTTAAGACTTCTTGTGCCTCATCTCTTTCGTCGATCCTCGTAAGCATAAAAGCATACTGTAAACGGCAACGTTAAGATCTACCGCTGCTAGCTCAACCCTAGCAGCTTGACCTTACCCGCACGGCCAATGCAGCCCACTCGTCGAAGCTGACGCCCCTGTAGGCGTTTTGCTCAACATTCATGTCAGGTCCATCATTATCGCCTTGCTCTTCGTCCTGCAGCGATGCTTGCAGCCGTTCGGCAATACCAGCAGCTTGTTCGTCTACATTTTCTTCTTCTTGCTCATCCACACCTTGTTGTTTCCGCTTGAAGCCCTTCTTGATACCAATATACTTCTTCTTGCCATCTGACGGGAATAGTGCTTTGGTAGTCCTGAAGATATCCAGAAGCTGCGACGCCAGGTCTAGCCATTCTAGATGCAGATGCTCTGTAATTCCCCCGGTCTCAGGCTCGATAGCTTCATCGATTTGTTGATCAACTTCATGAAGTCTGTGTAAACTAGCATCAAATGCTTCCTGGATGGAGCGCTCTTCTTCCATTCGCTCCTCCTGAGTGAATGTTCGCCGGCGCACAGCGCTGTCAAGTCGTTTGCGAGATGCAGATTTCCGCTTCTTCTTGCGCTGTGAGAAAAGTATGCCTCTGTTCTCATCTACCTCGGACGCGTTGTCTGCGTATTCGCTCGCAGATTCGTCCGAAGCGATGAGTCCTGAGTCCCGGGCCGCTCGACGACTTTCGATGACTGAGCAAAAGTGACAAGTCAGCACACTTGGCTTTGCAACACTAAGACAAGAACACCTTACCTTCATTGACAAGCTCTAGTGCCTCCTCGCGCATATCGAGTCTCTCGTATATCTCGGCCAAGGCCAAGCGCGAGTCGAGATCATCTGGCACGTTTTGTATGACTATAAAATGAGGCAGTCTTAGTTAGCATCATCTGACAGTTAGCTCCTTCCAAAGAGCTTGCCTGCTTGATAGCTCTCGGCCGCATCTTGCAGCTCGCCGAGATGCCTTTGACACTGAGCGATCTTGATCCACACCGCAGCTACGTTCGTCTATGCAGAACTCGTATAAGCAAGGAATTTGCGTGAGCGATAGATGTATTCGCGTACCTCTTCGTTTTCGGACATTTCCTTGTATACTTCGAGGGCTTCTTCCCACTGACTTCGGTCAAAATAAGCGTCTGCGATCTCGCCGTATACATCTGGAATGTCCATAATGTCGCGCTGTCGGATGATCTCAAAGTGAACCTGTAATAGTAGCATGTCAGCTTGCGGAATCTCTGACTGGGTGCGGTTGATCAAATCGTGCACACCTTTGCTTCGCTTATACGACCCTCGTATAGCCTGGCTAGACCAAGTCGAAGCCGCAAGCCTGTATCAAGTGGATGGACAGGAGCCTCCTCGCACCAGCGATTTGCGTGATCCTCCCAACCGGGTCTCCATTTTCGCTCAAGATCATATTCTCTATCATCTCCGAAGCTTGCCCAGCTTGCCCCCTCCTGGGATCTGCCTTGCAGCCATCTGACACCCTCCACTATGATTTTGCCAGCTTCTTTATATCGCTTCAATGATCGCAAGAAGTCCGCGAGAAGCTCGAAATCGACATGTGACCAGCCTTGTAGTTCATCCGCACTGGGTGACGGAACTGGATACAGCGAGCGAAAGTGGTCATACGCAGCTTGATACAATTGTACAGCCTTTGGGACCTCATTGAGCTCATAATATAGCGGGCCGAGCTCGCGCAGAACAGATGGATTATGAGGTTGCAGCTTCAAGAGTTTGAGAAACCACGTGCTGGCTTGACGCGTCTTGCCTGTCTCCCGAAGGAGGGACGCCCTGTCCCAGATGGCTTCTACATCTGTTCTATCACAGCGTATGGCCTCTCCGTAACAATATGCGGCTTGCTCCAGAAGACCCAGCTCTCGACTCTGGGCTCCTAGCTCTTTCCACGTGTCTGCTCTGCCCTTCGTCAAGTGCGCTACGACTATCCGTAGCTGAATTGCCTTGTCCATGTTCCCTAACTCCTCTTGTATCGTCGAAAGTGTATACCAAGCAGCTCTTGTAGCAGGGTCTATCCGGATGATCTCGTTCAATATATCGATAGCCTCCTTTTGCCTGCCTTGCACGTAGGCAAGATTCGCGGATCCAAGCATATTGCGGATCTCAGGAGATGGCTCGACGTCGCCAGCTGCGACTCGACCGCGCGACTTCTTCTTCGGACGTCCACTTGTCGTACGTTCGTCTAAGTCTAGATCCTCTAGCTCTTGCACCATGTTGCGATCCCATTCTTGTCCAAGAAAGCCACGATTCGTCGCTGTAGTGGGTGCACTCGTCGCTGATGTGTCACGAATAGCGTTGATCAGACGTCTGTCGACAATACAGACTGCTCAGCGTGATTCTTGAACGGCTAAGTCAATTCTACGATTTACCCAAGTTCACCTTGCTATGGTGGCGGCACGCGTGCGAACAAATCGAAACTTATTAGCAAGTACAAGAAGGTTTTCGTCAAGCGAGTCTCACCTTGCGCGATCCAGAACGCAGACCAGCACCGTCCGTGGCATAGTCTGTTTCGCCATCCGTTTCTGCGTAAAGTGCTGAATGACTTGGATGCAAGCCAGGCGGCAAAGGTGGAAGCGGTTCTCCAGTCGAAGAAGGTGGTAATGGCTCTGGCATAGGTGGTAGAGCTGCTATCTGTCTATTGAAAGCTGCTGTGGATTGTGATATTGTTTGTTTCGCTCTGCCTTTGCCCTTGTCGCGTGCATGTATTCGAGGTGTGGCATCTTCTTCGTCTCCTACACTATCATCGACTCCGCCAGATGATGCAGCGCTCTCCTCATCGCTGTCGATGTTGCTCTGCTCTTCCTCATCTTCCTCGTCGTCATCTGCCTCCTCCTCGCTACTGCCGCTGTCGCTCAATAATGGTACTCGCGTCGTACTTTTCGCCTCCTCATGCTGCTGAAGAAGACTGGGCACCTCACGTACTCGGCCTGCGGCAGACGTAGAGGGGCCAGCAACTCCGAAGAGGGTTGGATCAATGGCAAAGTCCATGTCTAGGGCATCGCGCTTCCCTTGTGTATGTGTCACTGCAAGAAACAACGAACGTTGGAGCATTTTGGCCCATACCACAACCACACGCCACCACCCGGGCCATGATAACGTTTACAAGACAACGCCCTTGCTTTTGATGGAAGAAAGCAAGAATTGTCTCTTTCACACTCACTCAATCTTTGCTGCTGCCTCTCGAGCTCCCTCTTATTGCCATCTGACCTGCTTTGGGACGAAACCTTCTTCAACAGCCGCTAAAACACACGCCATTGTGGAAGATTCGCGCATCGCACGTTCTCGTCTACAGACAGCTACTTGAAAGAGGACAAGTATTGCAGTACCGCCATCTTCCTAGTCTACCAGTACATCCGCACGAGTACTCTCAAAGGGTCCTTTCGTGTCTGGACTAGGCTCAACGGAAATCAATATACACAACGCAAGCACTGAGAGGGGAAAATACACAGCTAAGGCCATATACTCGATACCGTAGGAGCAGCCTCACCCTTAGCTCGACATTCAATCGCGATAATCGTCTCCACCGCTATGGCGTTGTTCCAGTCGGCGCGCCGACCTGCAGTGAACAAAAGCGCCATCCCATTACAAAGCTCACCGGCACAGCCAAGCTGCACGAGAAATTTCCGCAGAACAGCACTGGGTATCCGATAATAAAGGTAAGTTGAATGAGGATCAGGCCTCCTCCGTACCATCATGAAGCGTACTCCTCCCATACGAGAAGCATGCTCGTGCAGCTGGCCAAATCCTTCGAAATCGTCAACGGCATAGACGATTTCCGGTTCGAGATGATCAATGTACCGAACGCCCCGAAGATCTCTTTCAGTGTTGGATATGCTGAAGCGAACACGCTGCTGCTCTGCTAGACTCCCATACTCCGATTCGAAATATGCTTGAGCCGTCCAATCAATCAAGAATTTCTTTTGTCTTATTGTCGACGGTAATGGCGGTTTTTGCTTATGAGGAGCCAGTATTCGGACCAGATAGGATCCCTTCTTCTCACCTTTAGCAACGATACCAGAATAAAGGATTTTAGCCTTGACTGAATTGACATCTTGCATTTTCGCCTGCAAATGAATGGGCAATCGCGGGAACACGATTTGGCTGCTGAACGGTCCTGACGGAGATATAAGGGTTCCAAGCCAAGAGCGCAGACTGTTCCACTGCCGATTTCAAGTGAGCCGGGCAAAATTTTCGTTTATCGTCATCCTGGCATAGCCCCCTGGTTACAGCGGGATTTTCCCGCTGTGACGGTCCAATGCCAAAGTCAGTGAGGATAATCTGTCGACCTGTAGAACGGCCGCCTTTCGAGCATGCGGGCATAATCAGAGTTACATAAGTCAGGTCAGAGAAACGAAAAAGTAAGAAGCTAGCGCGTTGGCAGGGACAAGGTAATGACGGAAAGTGTAGAAAAGCAGTCTAGGGCACGTGGGCTCGCAAGGTGATCTACACGAGCTCTGAAGTAAGCACACCCGTATGAGTCCGCCATTGTTGACTTCTTCATGCTAAGAACATCAGATTTTGGGCGATATTTCCAATTTCGGTTGGCTTGAATAACACAGACTTGCCTTCCTTGTCAGTATTAGCTCTCGCATCGTCATTGAGAACGTGAAACGTTTCTCCCTTCTTGGTCGTGATGAGACCGCCAATCCACTCTTGTGTTCTAGGATGCTTATATGGCATAGCGATAGTCTCAAATGTTCCTTTGTGCGTTTGGGGCAATTCCTGGATCCTGGTGACATACTGTCCCCTATAACCGAAATTCACAATGACGCCGCGATCTCCAGGAAGTTTGGGAGCCCACACATCTTGTTCTACTTTGAAGACACGTCCTCTATTCGTCTTGATCTCGCCAACAATCGCAGTGTTGTTCTCCGATATTGTCGGATATGCGAGGTACGTGAGTGTTCCGTTGGCAGTGCCTGTAGAGCTCATGGCTGAGTTATGTTGCGCGAGCTAGTCTGATCAGCTTGTACAGATGAGTGAGCGAGCTGGAGTGAATGATGTGAAGAAAGGAGAGATTGCTCTGAAGAAACATTCTTCTTTATTTACTTTTCTGAGCGAACAAGCTTGCTGTGCTACCTGGCACGAAGCTTATTGCGCAAGCTATCTGGTTTACCCTCACCGTGCCCGATAGGCTTGCTCAGCGTAACTTGTCCCACAGGGCGGTGTGCTAAATGTGCGTGATATCTGCGTTTGCGCATTAAGGACCGCATTGACGTGCTAGGGCTTGCTGTCCGAGATTGCGTGATACATGACGATTCGCATTGACTCGATCTCTGCTGTGCTCGTTGTGAACAGCCCGAATTGCTTGCTTTTTCCATCATCGCCAGCTGCTGCGGCGAAGGTATGCAGTGCTGTCATGGGAGATGGCAGGTTTGCATTGCTGTGACCTCTCTACGCCAGAGCAGTACTGGTAGGGGCCGATAGCCACGCTGTAAAAGGTTGTGGTCATCTCAAACCTACGTGTACTGCATTTGTGCAGGAGCAGGGGCATGCAGGGAGGGCAGATCAAGGAGTCACGCACATGATCTTGTGCACTTCAGAATAGAATGCTGCGGGAAGGCTCAGTGACTGGTGTGCGCGCATGTGCGGAGTCGTGGTTTAAGCATTTTTCGTCAGAGATCGTACACGATACAACATTGGCTTTTGCTCAGAACGAACCGCCCGTCTCAAAGCCAGGCTGTACAGTGATTCCATGGTGAAGAAGTGCAGTACGAGTCGCCGCAAGCATCTGCGATGAACTCATCCACGTGGCACCACTTGCCAGATTGCTTCACCCCGAGCGTTTGTCACTGATGCGACGTCGACCCATGCGCCTATGATATACTGCTCGCCTGCTTGAGTGCTGACCAACACTGTGGATTTCGTTATTACGTTATTGCGAAGGTTCGTGAACGTCACCTCGATGCCTGAATTAAGGCTTGATCCGACCCAAGTAACTTGCCCACAGTAGGATATTTGAGCTGACTGGCGATTGGAAGGCACTGTGACACCCATATCCATAGCCAGCAATGTAGGGTCAATGTACTTGTATAATCCCGAAGGTTTAACTGGAGGATAGTCTGTAAAGGCATTCGACGGACCGGCAGCTGAGGGGCCGGCGAACGCCCGCCTCATAAGCTCGCTGTTGGGCTGTCTGGGAGGTGGGATGTTCAATTTTGGTACGCCTTGAGGGGCCGGAGCCTTGCCTGAGATTGTGTATGTGGTCATGCCTGTTGACGGCGCCATGTTACTAGAAGAGTTGGCAGCAACTTCCGCAACAGTTTTGCCTGCGCGACCTGCGGCGAGGTCGAGTGTTGTGCGTATAGGCATCCGTGCATTTCTTTGACTGCTTTCGGCAAGAGTCGAGGTGGAGAGATCTTGCGCAGTTAGTCCCTCTTACAAGCCAGCACGACTGCTGTTTATCAGCGGTTCACCGTTGATAGATAACACTTCTTTTAGTGTCAGTCGTCCTTTACCGTATGTGAAAGTGATGGAAGTGCCTTTGAATCTAGCTAAATCCACTCCATACTGTCGCTTTATCTCCTTCAATTTGTCATGCGTGACAAAGTATGCGTCTGCTTGACTTCTCCACTGGATAAGGACGCCGTTTGGATAGCCCTGGTAGGAAGCTCGCTTTCTCCAATGATACCTGTAATTGGGCTCGACATTTGATGCAGCCAGCTCAAAGTTGGATGATAATTGGATGATAATTCAGATAACTCAGAGTACCCTTGGAGGCTCTGTGATCAGTATGTCGGGGCGGCTGTTCCACAGACCAAAGAAGGTCGCTGGCTGGGCTGCACGGAGCGGATACTTCAAAGTATATATGATAAGATGGGGATGCGATGAGTGCAGGAATAAGAGTAACAAATCCAAAAGAGGATGAGTTAGGTCACGTGAGGAGTCTATGTACAGCCATGTGCAGTGCATTGTGTATGCTACGCACTCGCGTCTGTCTCTTGGCTTCGCCACGTCTGGGCCACACTCGAAGGCCATTCGTGCAGGCCAGCATTTGTTGCGCTGGCGACTTCTGAAGGCATTGACGTTTTCCCAGTCATGTGCGTCATGTTCATGTGTGTATATCACAGCAGTCTTTCTTGACATGTTTTTTCGACTTAGTATGCAAGCAAAGAGACTTGTATCTTAGTTCTGTCTCTTCATCGTGCACGCTCGATCATGCATCATGCTCCTCCAGCTCGCCAGGCTACATGTACTCGCCTACGCTGAAGGCGCGGCAACCCGCGGCATGTGCGAAAGGTACCCAACAGCGCAAGTGACGCACCCACGCAAAGACATACGCCGAAGGATTAGCATGCGGGAACCGCCGCTTCCAATGAAACACGACGCGCAGTAGAGGAATATCTTTCAACGTTCCCATTTCACTTCTACAGGACGAGTCTCAACAGCCGGACAGCATTCAGGAATCTAAATTTTAGATGTTACTCAAGGTAGTTGCCCTTATCGGTTGTCAGCCCATATTCCATCAACTTGCCGTTGTTCATTCAGATGATAGACTACATCCATGCCTTCCCTGAGCTGGGAAGAGTTACCGTGCCTTAATTCGCGAGCAGTCTCGTAGACTTTTGCTTGATCTTCTGAGAAGCAGGAGCTCTTTGCCCGCACGTACCACCGTCCTTCACGCCAGAGCAAAGTTCCTCGCGATACAGCTAGGAGAGCGGGCTCACGCGCTGGATCTTCAGGCGGTGCTGCTGCAAATGTAAGTACGCTCGTAAAAAATTTTATACCGGTAGCATCCATAGGTTCGAAGCGTGTTACGATGTCACCGGTGCGCTTGCCCTCATTCTTTAGGCGATTTACTGTGATGCTATCGAGGAAGCAGGATTGCTCCCTGGCGATATTGTATACTCTTCCATCGGCTCGTTGGTTTCCGCCTGGGATGTTCCAGATCATCGGTGCAGGATAAACTCGACTCTCCAGATGTCATCTGGTCTTCCGGAAGGTCCAGCTGCTCTACCAGCCATAGTGTAGCTTTAGCTTGGGATTAGATCGGCGCAAGGAGTATCGCAAGGAGGCGGGGGCGGTTATGGTGGAAAGGAAAAAGAGAAAGTTTCCCAGATGGACTGGGTCTATTTTGTGGTCGCGCACAGCCTTGGTGCGGTGCACATCGCCATCCTCTTCATCGTTTCGTCACTTGCTGGCCATTGCAAAATAGCGGCGCCATTATCGTCGCAAGGTACTTGCTATGCAATGTCGCGCAGATACAGCACCTCATCGCCAGGCTGTTTTGAAGGCGTCGGGACTTCTTGAAGAAGATGCATTCGTCGATGCCGCGACCAGTATTTCGAGTGAAGCAAAGAGACTGTTGCGCCGATCCGCCTCTCTTTCTCTTCATCCCGATCAGTCCGCCAGCCATCCACGAACGAGCAAGCAAGCAAGCAAGGCATCAGAGCAGGCCAATGTAGTGAGGGGAGTGAAGAGGCTAGCATCCCAACCTGGTCACCTTCTGCACTATAAGCCAGCTTGAGTGGGATAAGGGGCATTTTCGACATCGAAGAAAAGCGTTGGTGTGCCAAACCCAGATCCTACCTCAGGCTGTCTCGCCTGCTGTCAAGGTTGTCAAACAAGGACAAGAACAAGGGTAGAGCAGGAGGTGGAAAGCTGGATAGGCAGAGTCTGTCTCTCTCCCTTCTCTGTATATCATTGCTACTCTCAACCATGGACAAGCCAGAAATACTGGAAATCATCATTCAGCAGGTGAGTCGATGCTATCTGATGATCAAGTCATCTCCGGACACTGACCCGCTGCATTGGAATGTACGTATGTGTGTGGTAATGATACAGCTGCCTGTACGCACTCAACTGTCATGCACACTCGTATCAAGACAATGGTACGCTATTGCTCATGCTCTAATACAGCGATACCACCTCGCTCGTTTCGAAGATCAGCTCGATACGCTTCGGTGTTTCACACTGAATAGGTGCGTACATCATCATGCATGGCATGCCTGTTTCATCGATCGTCCATACACCTTACTTAAGCTTACACTCATTGCACGCTCTTCCCTATTGTGTCTCTCATCACAACGTCCTGACGCTTGTCAACACGTCCGTCAAACACGCCCGGCTTGACGTCTTTCCCACGCCTGTCTGACTACCGGCTACGACCCCATCTACACTTTCCTTTGTTCTCTAACTTGGGACGCCCATATTCGATACGGAGTGCAGATCAACAACATCTCCTACATCAACCTACTTTCATTCACTTCACCTACTTTCGAACTTGGTGTCTCTCACCATATCACCAGATGCTCGAATCTCACCAGACGAGTTCAATAAGCGGACAGCGCAATATGACCCGAATCAATTTTGCTTGACTACGCTGTTACCGAAACTCGATAATTTGCGCCATCTATACATTCACGGTCAAGATTTACGGTTCAGAAACTATGGCAGAGATACAGCTAGTCAGCTTGGAGGGGTGAGTCTGTCCGAGTATAGCCTAGCGCTGCATTACATGAGCATAACAACTCTGACAGCCTCTGGTTTGTATCCTAGCTGGACAGCGCTCTGCTAGCTTTTGCAGCCTCCAGACAACTGAAAAATCTTCCTGGTCTACAAACGCTATCTATCATTTCATCACCTGATCTAACAGACGAAGGCCTCATTGGGTATCTCAGCACACCTCAAGAAGGAGAAGTGTCTGCCATTGGCAAATGTAGCCATAAAGGGCAATACACACTGGGCAACTCCCTTCTCTCACTCACCCTGGTCAACTCTCCTCTGCTCACTGTCGAGTCCCTACTCGCACTTGAAGCACACTGTCCCAATTTGCAGCAACTCACACTTCGAGAAGTCGATGGTCTCCTCAAATCCACTCCTCAGCCTGATTCGGCAAGCCCTACAATGGTATTGATAGACACATGCGAGGTCTTCAACCGGTTCATTGGCAAGAACGCCTCACTTCATACCTTTACTTTCGCTTCTAACCTCTCTACACTTCCCCACAATCTATTCAAAGCGTTCAACAACCCGCATAGCGCCCTGCAAAACTTACACATTCACCCTACTAAAGGCTTACGCTCTCATCACCTGAAGCATTTCCCTTCAATCTATCGATTATCGATAACGGTTTGTCCAAAATTAACCGACGATCTACCTCTTGAATGCATGCCTCGCCTACAAGAAATCAGCTTTTTAGGGAGGGGATTATCACTTTCTTCGATGTGGAAATTGTTCAAGAGTGATAGTATACGGAAGATAACACTCGACGTCGCTGGATCAGCTTATGAAACTTGTATCTGTTCCGAGAATGATCATCCGAAAGAGGCGGATTCCACAGCCGACTCTTGCTCACATGACGAATGCGAATCTTACGGCAACTACGAACGGCCATTCCCGCATCTCTTAGAGAACTTCAAGAATCACAACATACTTTCGGCCAGTATCCCATCCTGGGTAGTAGCGTTCTTTCTTTCCTATGCACCTCCGTCACTCGACACGCTCTCGCTGCATGGCACAATCATGCCTACATGCTGCTCTGTTCGACCGTCGCCTCCTCAGACCCTATCCTCTTCGAATACCTTCCAGCCAATCGTTCGGTCGCATATGCCGTATTCTTTCACGTATTGGAACCTGCTACTACCGGGTCGACTGCAAGGATTATTCGGCAACGTAATGCCAAAGTGTATTCCTGAAATGTTCCAGAGCGTTTCAACTGCCCTATTTGCATGGAGACGGGATAGCACAACAAAGTCCGCGGAAGGCCGATCCGTTGGGGATCTAGCCAGACTGTCGTTCGAGGCCTTACGCGAAGCGGTAGCGGGATCTACTGGCACTTCAGGGGTCCCGTATACAGATGATGGAACTTCAGAGGATAAATCAGATGTTGAGTCTGTATATTCGGAATGGTCGTTCAATTCAGACATCGACGCAGATGCGGCTGGGACAATGCTCGGAGTCGAGAGTGAATCGGGATTACCGCGACGAAGACGGAGGGCGCAGTCAATCTCCGGAACACCGTCACGGAAGAACAAAGTTGCTCGTACGTCTTTAAAACGGAGTTCATCGGAGTTTGTGACTTCCCGCAGGCCGAACACCCGTGAACCTAGCCCTCATGAATCTCTGAAGCATACGGTAGACCGTTCTATACGAGAAAGTTGTGGAGCAACGCTGGTCGAAAACAAGGTTGACATCACGATGGCAATGCCGATTTCGTCAAGCTCGATACCGTCAACTTCTAACTCAAGCCCGGACGCATCAGAGAATACCACTTTGCCTGTCCCAAATGCCAGAGAGGCGTCCCTTGCCGAACTGCTGGCGATATCTGCTGCAGTCGATGTCAGTCCTTCAAATGGTATTTCCCAATCTACAAGTGCAGGCACATCAAGATTGAACCCTCTGCAACTTGAGTGGCTGCGTACAAGCATCGGAGACCGCGTTACCCGCTTGGAAGTATGACGACACTGCCGTACTCTCTTACTGTGCAAGTTATCTCAAAGAATCCCATTTCGTTGAACAAGTCCTCTCCCAATGCTACAGGCCAGCATTACTATTCCAAGCACCATACAAACAGCCAGCCATACAAAGATGCTTCCGCAATCTATTTTACGGATCTAGACGCTTTTCGGGTCTGATTTACCAATAATGATAGTAATACACGCCTCCTAGATATAGCTAGAGGTCCGAGATAGAGACAGAAAACATGTAGCATAGCCCTGCACTGAAACGAAGGAGCACTCTTTCTATACCTTGATTTGCTGACGGCTCAAGACTCATTGAACATATCCGAAATTGAGATTGTGGCCATGCCTGGATATCGGGTAAGAAAGGACGCCGGCACGATGATCGGCCTTTCTTATCATATGGAGCCGCCGGATCTTGCGGATCTGGGTGTGTTCCCGCCTTACTGGACACGCAATACAGACATCACGTACATCGCAGGCTCAAGCAAGTCCACCAAGATGGGCGCATCACAATCATCACCTAGTCAGACAGCCGCTTCCTCTGCTCCAGCCGCTTCATTATCGGAGAAACAAGCCCAAGCCCTTGAAACCAGGATGGCGAACATGGCTGTGACAGACGCGAAACAGAAGCGACCGGCTGCTGCAGAGCTTACGATGGATGATGTTCAGATGTGGAATGAAGCATACCGGGCTGATCCATCCAAGGCTGTCATTGGTACCCTCCTGAGGTTAGTTTACACAATCATCGGCACGCTTTGTCCCCTCGAACTCGGTCGGTCACTAATGAATACTTTGGCTGATCACCGCTGCTTTGAATCACAATATCCACAGCAAGCAAGACCTCCTACAGAACTTGACACAGAGAGATGCTGAGATTGCGGATTCGCAAATCTTTAATCTCAAGCTTAGCAGCGAAGTGACGCGTAAGTCGCCACTGTGTCACCGAGGCACCACGTGGAAGTGCTGACAGTCGTGACGCACATCATCACTTTCCTTTACTACAGCGGTGACAAACCAGAAAGCGTGAGCAATACCGTAAAATGTAGATAGGATGCGGCTGATATGCGTGGTATTCACAGATCAGGGAGGTGCTGGCTCTTCGCAACTACAAACTGTGCAAGACTTGCATTCGCGAAGAAGCACAATGTCGCAGAATTTCAGTTCTCTCAATCCTATCTGTTCTTCTGGGACAAGCTGGAGAAGGGTGAGTGCTTGTGTTTCGTCGTCAGTAAGCAGGATAGCGTGCCTGACATCAGGTTTTTCCCTGCTTCGCTAGCCAACTTTTACCTCGAGAATATGATTGATCTCGTCGAAGAAGACCTTGACTCGAGAATCGTGCAGTACTTGAATCAATCTCCGGAGAATGGTAAGTCTGCAATCTCCTGAACAAGCTTGCAGCAATGCTGACTTTGTTCGCGCGGTGTTTCAGACGGAGGACAATGGGACATGGCTGTCAATCTACTGGACAAGTATGGTCTAGTACCTCAATCACTCTACCCTGAGACTTGGCACTCCAGCAACTCCGGAAAGCTAGATAAGCTTCTTACTTCGAAATTGCGCGAATACTCCCTTGAGCTGCGGGAGATATACACGTCAAGGCTGGCTTTGCTACAAGAAGAGCAAAGCCTATCTCACATGAGCCGACAAGCACTCGAAGACATGGCAATCAGAGCCTGCCGCTCACGTAAGACTGAGCAGATGTCAGAAGTGTATACAATGCTAGCGATGATGTGCGGTGTACCACCGAAAGCCGACGAAAAGCTCACTTTCGAATTCTACGACAAAAACAAGAAATTCCAATCTATCAAGGCTACGCCGAAAGAACTTCACAAATCATTGGAAGCTAACTTTAAGGCTTCAGACTGCATTTCACTCATCAATGACCCTCGAAATCAACGGAACAAACTCTATACTGTTCAAAGATTGGGAAATGTATGGAATGGAAGACCGGTTCTTTATGTCAATGCGGAAAGTGAGACCTTGGAGGAGACAGTTGTCAAGATGCTGAAGGCAGATGTGCCGGTCTGGTAAGCTTTGAGAGTGCACATAATCGGGTATCATGCTGACACTCCTCATCATAATTAGGTTCGGCTGCGATGTTGGCCAATTCTCGAACTCTGCGCTAGGTATCATGGATACCAACCTTTTCGACTATAAGCAGACCTTCGGAACGGGATTAGGCATGACCAAAGCACAGAGACTGCAGACTGGCGAGTCTTCGATGACACACGCCATGGGTATGTCATCTTGTTCTCACCTATGTGCAGGCGTGCCAGTTACTGATATTGCTTGCCCTCAGTCATTGTCGCTGCTCATCTTGATGAGAACGGCAGGCCAGTGCGCTTCAGAGTTGAAAACAGTTGGGCAGACACAGCCGGAACCAAAGGTGACTCCTTCTGGCTGTTCCGCTTCGCGGTCCAAGAGATCTGACTTGCTTCGTATTGCCAGGCTACTTCGTATGTACCACCGAGTGGTTCAGGGAATACGTATACCAGATCGTAGTGCCTAGAAAACTGGCCCCGTCGGAGTTGGTCAAGATCTTTGAGGCGGGAAAGCCTGTTGAGTTGCCTCCATGGGTATGTCACCTTCTTCCACCACTGCAGAGACATGCTTGTCAGCTAATGCATGTGCACGTTGTCTAGGACCCGATGGGTTCTTTAGCATGACTGAAGATACAGTGAGAAGGAGGGAGGTCGACTTGCAGGTCTCGATCCACACTCTTTGTAGGCTTTGGCGGCCACTAAGATCTGAAATACATAGACGCATTGGCGACTGCTCTGTTCAGTGATCACCGCGTGAGAATGCGTTTTCGAAGACAAGACGTCTCCTTGATGTAGAGAAGCATTGTCTGTATCATTTCAAATCTAAGACATCGGTCTTATACGACTACATTGCTCTGACAGTCTGGAAGATGCTACTCCCCGGGAAACGCAAGTTGCGGAGGCACCCAACCTGGCTCTCTCCTGGTGTAGGTCTTGAATTGTGCAAACGAGTCCCGTGCTGTGCTAGCATCGATTTTCCGGATTCTCAACTCCTCGGGCATGCCCATCTTCTGAGCGCGACCCTGGTTAGTGCAATAACAAGAGCCCTGACCGTGGTCGAACAGCGCCTTTCTCAATGTGCACTCCGACGCCAGGCAAGCAAGGAAGGACGTTTTCCCTCAGTTTTTCCTGGTCAGATGCATCTTTGGGATTGCCTCCTGCCGCAGCGAGCGTTCTGATTGTATACATGTTCTGTCGGCACGTGACGTATAGGTCTTGAACCCCAGTGAACGCCTGAGCCCGAGGGTCCTTTGACGGTACTCTAACAGTCTGTTGCCCCTTCTGTCCTGTCTTGTTAAGATTCAGGGTGTGCTCTGCCCAGCTCTGCACATGGTACAACTGCATAGGCACCCGTTTGCCAGGTCCAGCCAGGATGGCTTCGAGGTGTGTGATGAACTACTACTATGTGGGCGCCGGAAATCTATTTCACCAGACGGCTGGGCCTGAGATGTTTTCTGTGCCGACATATCAGAACCCTGTGCAGGTTGTCAGTCAATTAGATGGGAGGCAGGGGCGCGCGAGAAGCTGTATGCTAAACTAGAGCGGAGGACTCGAGCACCAGGTGAGAAAAGAGAGGAAGACAAGACACATCGCCCCCTACCAGTACCTTGCTTATCTGTTGCTTGCGCTATGCTGCGGGCCTGTGTGTGCTGTGTGTGCTGTGCCGGGCGATGAAGGAACGAGTGCCCAGGTTCTGGCATCTCGTAAGTGCGGAGATAGACTTCTAAAGCCTCGATAAACGACCTTGTCCTAATGACAGCGTAACCGCCAGGCGGCGACACTCACACGAGGTCACACTTCCATACTCGGCTGATAGCTTCTCATGCCAATGGTTTAAAAAGCTGTAAGGGTGCCATGCTTCGCGACCTGGCCTCGCATCGACATCAGACTCGCCTCGAATGAGCAATTACCGAGTTCCAGTTAGTACGTCTCCTACAACTATATGTTCTTCGTCAGATTATCGTACAGTACCAGATCATCGATCTCAGAGACTGCAACCTGCGCAAACTCTCTCGCCTCCATGTATAACCATATCTGCAATGAAGGCGTCAGACTTGATTGCGTAACTCAACGCGCAAGTGGCACAGGATCATACCTTCAACATAGGAAAGATGGATCCACTTTGCATACCCTCTTTCAAGCTTCCCGCGGTTCCCACTTGCTTTCCAAGCTGCCTCAAGATAGGCAGAGCTCCCTTAAAGAGATCCATGTCCGGATCAAGCTGTCTTCCAATACCTTCGAGTAGCAGTATCGAAAGGACAGTGTTGATGAAGTCTCCTTCGAGTCTGACATGATGCGTCCTGACAGCTTGCAATACTTCCGAAAGAATATCGGAAATTTTGATCTGAGCAAGTGAGAAAGTTCTGGACTTCACCGACAGGACAAGATGTTGGATCTTCAACGCGAATGTCTCGTCGTCTACCACTAGCTCAGGAGATTTGCATCTTTCCACCATAAGTCGTCCAGCTTTGTATCCATCAAATTCTGCAACTGCTTGGAACAGTTCGATGAAGTTTCTTCTGTTTTCATCGTCTAATTCAGTAACGAGACCCGTATCAAGCAGGACAATCTCAGGTTGATAGCCTGCATGCTCGAGCTTGTTAAGCTCTGCAATCCATTTTTCATGATCATGAGAGACGTCTCGAAGGCGTTGCGAAATTTCATGATTCACGCGTTCCTCTCGAGATGCTTGATCTGCTTCAGCCTTGTCGACAAAGCGATGCCATAGTGATTTCAGGATCGAACGCGTTGATGGCTTATAGAACTTGACCATAATATTGCCAGGATGTAAGTCGGCATGTACGAAGTTATCTAGAAGCAGCATTTCCTAAATTCCGATTGGCGTAAGCGTGAGATCAGCTGCATGAGTAGCATACGAGCTTACCAAAAACGCGTCTAGACCTAGACTCGCTATCCTATAATCAAACGGTCCGCCTCCTTCTGTCAAGAATGCTTTCAGTGGCACTGCATCTTCATATTCCTCTACCAGCACTCGTTGACTTGTATAATCCATCAGCGGTCTCGGGAAGCTAACAACCGTACGATGCCTAAAATTATCTTCGAACCGAAGTAAGTTGTTCGCTTCATTTTTCAAATCCAGTTGACTCTTCATCATGCTTCCGAATACTTCCACTTCTTGAGGGAAGGAAAGCCATTCCATGCCGGGGAACGCATTCAACACTCTCGCGAAGAGACCCATAATTTTCAAATCCCGATTGATTGTCTTTTCAACGTGCGGATGTAGGACTTTGATAGCTACTTCGGTTGATGGTGTCGCATCCCGTTCATCCCGGTGTGAAGAACCAGGTATGGGGATGACGCTGGAGTTCGAGTCGAATTTAGGTCCCAGGTAGTCTAGTGGCACTAAATCTGGGTTGAGGACAGCTTTATACGCCTATACATTCGTAAACAGCATCAGAATAATGTAATAAGAATGATAGAGATGTCTGACCCACCTGCGCTACGGCACCGATACCCATCGGTTTGGGGTCGAATTCGATGAATATCTGGTCGAAAGGTCTCTTGAACGCCTTCTCCAGTACACGCTTCGTATACTTCAGAGAGTGTGCTTTGCCGTTGGAATGAAGTCTTCCAAACATATCACAGAGTATGTCAGGAAAGAGATCTCTGCGTGAGCCTGCCCATTGAGCGAGCTGTAGTGGAAAGGATGCACGTGATATCGCGTCAGCCAGGTTGCAGGATCAAAATGGAATATATGGAACACCCTGCTTACCTTTATGAAAGTAGGTCCTGCTCGTTCCATTTGCCGTACAAGGAAACGATACCACCATCTTGTAGTTGTGCGTTCCTGATACTTGCGCTTTCTGCGACGGGAAGATGGAGGGGATGTCTTGTCGTCCAGTAACTCCAGAGCAAGGATAGGAGCAGTCACAATGACTGGCAGGAAGAGTATTGCGAGGTATAAGAACCTTCTTGCTGTTCCTAGAGGCTCGATTATCCATCGATGTATCGACGTCAGGAAGCGGTCCCATAGTGAGAGCTGCTCGCCCTCTTCGAGCAGAGATGCCTTCTCATTCAGGGTGAGATCTTTGGCATGCTCATAGAAGTCTTGAGCCATCTCTACCATTGTAGGATCATTGTGTGCGCTGTCATCCAAGCGTATCCTCGACAGTGATAGCGGTATCAGCAGCCATGCCGTTCGAGGTGGTAAACGTGGCGATGATCTTGAACCAGAGGAGTGGTATTGCTTCTGTCCTCTCCCTGAGCGGCTTGACCCACCACTCCAACCACTGTTACCACTCCATCTTCCCCTACTTGCTATATCTCCCTCATTCGAGGCTATTGCACTGCTCCTCCCGCTGGCGGACGTGTGCAGTTGCTGATGCTGGCGATGACGCGCGTGATGCTGCCGGAGTGCGCTCCGAAGCAGAGACGGAGAGCATGGCGACGATGCAGCATGCCTTCGACAAGCAAGAATGCCGGACTCAGATACACGCAATAAGCGGATCCCAAAGCTTGAGGTGCTCATGCCGCCGGTGTTGGTCTAAGGCAGCGGTCAATCACGACGATCCCCGAATGAGGCAATCGTGCAGTCAAGAGGCCAGGGCATATAACGGGTTCCAGTGAAATCACTATAACCGCATTACGTGCTGTCCAGAAACACCCATTCTGACTCCTCAGATGGACATAGACCTTGCTGAATTGGGTATGGATACAGTATAGTGCTTGACTAACAGGAAAATACTAAAGCAGGATGTGAGAAAATTGCCTCTAGGTGCAGTTTACAGAAGATTTTCAAGTCGTGCGTTACGACCATGCTGGTCATTATGCGAAGGAGTAGGACTCGCGACCGTCTTTCTTGCACATGATCTTGGCATCTTGCGTTCCAACGATCCTCTGTAGCTTGAGGGAGTCATACTTGCTGAATATTGTCTGGCATGTCACTTCTTCCGGTTCAAGGACATCCTCAACTGTATCCGTCACTGCACTTCCCTTAGTCACCGGTCTCTCTCGCTTGAGGAAAGGATATTGCAAGTATTCAGCGTAGAAGTCGGCATGTTCAGGTGGAGCGTAGAATAGAATAGTTTGAGCTCCTCTGATTTTGTACCTAAGAGCGTTCGAAAACCTGTGAGCCTCGCTTCCTGACTTTAGCAGTCAAGCAAGACGCTTACCTCCGGAAAAAGTGGAATCGCTCCGTTACGACAAGGTAAGGCTTCTTCCCGCTGAAGAAGTTGGTTCGTGCTCTGGAGATCTCGCTATTAGACGAGTATCTGCGAAGGACCGGTATATCAGCAGGGTACACGACAATATCATAGTACCATGACGGTCAGCTCACTCAGATAGTACAGCATAGTCGAAGTCGCCAAGCTGCTTGAGGTGTGCATTGACTCGAACAAAGTCGAAGTATGAAGGAATGAAAATTAAGGTATGAGATGATGCTACAGCGGACTTTCTGATGGCAGGTAGAGCCTAAAGAAAGTATGCGGTTCAGCTAAAGACCTCAATGTCTTATTTCTACGTGGAAGGACTGACCTTCTTTGTAAAGTACTCGAAACGGGCATCGTCTTCACTTTGAGCATTTGGCGCCTCAAAGCGTAAGAAACTCTGTCTGACACCGGGCAGAATCCGATCCAAGACGCCTTCATATGCCTGTTCCGTTCGAACCTTTCCAGAAACATTGACGAGCTGTTTATTGAACAGATGTCGGAGCTCTGGGTACTCGTAGCGAGACAACAGAACGGTCTGACGCAGATTTTCAGCTTGACCATCGAGATACCACGGCTTGACTCGAGCGAAATCACAACCATGAGCTTCTTTAGGTATTTGGTTCAGGTGATCAAAGATGAACTGGCGGGGGTCACGTAATGTTAGCTCTATGCGCAGAGGATCTGAATCGTGAGCCATACCTGGACGTGCTCCCAGTTCTGCATCTGCATGACATCCAGCTGATCTGCGACTACGATCTCGATAGAAGACAGGAAGTCGGCGCTTCTGTAAGTGCACGTCAGCCTCGTCTCGAACTCCGCAAGGATGTGGTGCACCTCACTTTTGATTCTCTATACTCGTTCTTAGACCAAGAGGACTTGCGATAATCAGATCACTTTGATAGAACTCCGAATAGAGCTTAATGCTTTTCCTTGTGATCTTCATGCCGACTCTGAAAGTATCGTCGATGTTCCCTTGAAAAATCTCCCTGTGATCTCTAGGATATTTCGACTGTCCTTCGGCGTCCTTCTCGTCTTTTGCAAGCTTGTCGGTCACACCCTCAGGAAGGCTGAAGTCGTTAAGGAAGCGTGTCTTGTTCTCAACTTGAGTGGCTAGGGAGAAGTTCATGAGATGTTGCATCCATGGGACAGCTGAATTGCGCATCGGCAGCAATATTAAAGCTTTGGGCCTGGTGTAACCTTGATCTCGGGTTTCACGGTCGTTATTGTCTGGGTTGCTAGCTAAAGCTTCGTTATTCTTCAGTACGAGTTGCCGAGTCTTGGCTATATGGTTCATGATATGGAGCGAAGTCATCGCCCGAAGCTCATCGTGATTGTCAAAGTCTGTTCGGGCGTAAAGAAGGTCTTTATAGCTGGCAAGGATTTCCAGGACTTCGGATGGCAATTCTGACGCCTGTCCGGCGAGGTGGTTTTCCAGTTTCTCGTTGAAGCGGGGATTCATCTGGAGTGATTGCATTAGTCAGAAGTCACTCAGTAAAGCTTTCACAACTTACGACTGGTGTGACTGATATCTCCTGCTTCTTGAAAGATGGTACGTCCAGTGTGGCTTCGGTCAATTGTCCCAAAGCTGGGCGAGCGACCTTTGAGGTTATCCATTTGGCTTCTTTGGCAGCTTCGACAGTCACGGGAGTAATGAGCTTGTTCTCAGTAGCGAAGTGAGTCTTGTAGACGTCCTTGGAGACTGCAGCGACAGTAAAAAGGTTCAGATATCCTTGTTCTCGATCACGCTATGTACAGACTACTGACCATTTTCATCTTCATCATCATCATCCTCTGTATCAACAACAGCAGCCTTTTCTGCCTGCTCTTCTTCTTCGTCCACTTGCTCTTCTACTTCGACTGGTCCACTCGCTTTCTGGGGAGGTGCGTTTCCCTCTGCCGCTGCAGCTTTACTTTTCTTCGCTCGACGTGCAATTTCGTGCCAGTCTTCGCCAGTCTTGCGTTTGGCGGCATTGCGAGCACTCGACACGTTCAGCAGCGTGATTAGCTTGACTTTCGCTTTGTCCACATCTGAGACGCTCATGGTTGCGAGATATGCCGTCTCGGAGTATGAAGCTAATGTCTATTCATGCAAAAGGCTGACGCTATGTCCCGCGCTTTTTGGTGGCGAATACGACTTGGAACAAGTCTCCAATCACGCACATGACCAGCTTGTGTCTAAGCATTATTATCCTACATCACGCATTTCTTTAGAAAGTATGCTCGGTCGAGTCTGCACCCATAGCGGATGTAGCACTCGAGCCGGCCGATACGCTTTGCAGAATTCTGTCTACATATGACGCGCCAGACCATTTCTGGTGTGTTAAGACATCTGTTCCGACCTCCTTCTCTCGCTTCTGTATCAAATTCACATAGGCTAGCATACCGTCGGTCTTGTATTGTTGTGCCAGTTCCGCTAAATTACGATACAACGTTAGTGCTTGTCTCTTCCGTTGTAATGTTCAAGCCCTGCTCACCTGTGACCATAGCTCCGCTGTGTAGTCCTGCCAAGCTGATCAGCTGAAGAACGAAGCCTTCCTTGCCTAGATTCCAGATGAAGTCTTTCAAGTCTTGGTCGCTGAATCCGTGTCCTCCCCAATTGAAGGATGGAGACAAGTTATACACGAGCCATCTGAGTCAAATCGTCAGAGACTGCTTCCACATCGTGTTTATTCAGAGTAGACTCACTTTCCAGGATTCTTCTCCCTGATCTCGCGTGCAAATCCAGTAGCCTGCTTAAGATCTGGTGACTTCGTCTCGAGCCAGAGCATATCTGCATATGGCGAGAAAGCCAGCACGCGCTTCATAGCGGCGTCAACTCCTCCCTTGTAGTGATAGTATCCCTCTCGCGTGCGCGGCAGGTCCCAGCTCCATTCAACGTCTTTGCCGATGACCGCACGAGCTGCCTCTCTACATTGACGATTCGACAAGCCTCGGCCTACTACACCGGCTTGATATGTCTGGAACGCACTCTCAGGGTCCTTGATGTGCTCTTGACGTCTGATCGTATTCTCAACCGCTGCAGGACACGCAGGTTAGTCGTGAAGACTGCGCGAGATTGCTCGAATGCTAGGACTGTGCTTACCCTGGTCGAAAGTGACAAGCTTATGCGCCTCTGAGAATGCCTTCTCCAGTGCATCGATTTCAGCGCCTGTCGCACCTTGTGCTTCAGCTGCAGCAATCTGCTCAGATAGAGGCATGACATCCTTTCCTTCGTATTCAACACCGAGGACGAATTCGTGATCCCTTGTATCAATGACGGAGCTGATCAATTTCGCACTCTCTGCGTCTGTACGTGCTATCAGCAGCGTCTCCAAGCCCATGATATCCCACTGTATGCGCGCAGCGATGAGACGAGACACGTGCTCGCTGAACGGTACTAGCACTTTTCCTGCTTGATGACCACACTTCTTGCCTCCATGCAGTTGATCCTCGAAATGAACGGCGGAAGCTCCGGCTTCACCAAATTGCTTGGCAAGTTTCATGACTGTTGACAAGCCACCGTGTCTGGTATGAGTGGTACCGGTCAGAGCTGAGCCTTCATCTGACAGCTAGGAGAGGCTTACCCAGTATCGCCATCACATATTATAGGTCGCAAGTAGTCGATGTACTCCATCTTCTCCCTCTCGGCTAGCGATTTACTCATGCGCTCGTCATAATGCTTTCGGTCGTGGTGCAGTTGAGCCTTGAACATTCTTTGTACTTGGTTCGGCACGGTCGTATAAGGATAATCCGCGAGATCAGGTCCAACATCGTTGTTTGCTGTAGTCAAGACACTGCTGCACGCCCAGCCGGAAACATATAGTACTTCTTGATGTTTCGCCATTTGTGTCATTTGTACAGGGTCGATGGCTCCCATAGTATGTACAGGTCTCCCTTCTTCCGCAGCTTTTGAAAGGAGAGCAAATAGCTTCTTGGCTTGAATGTTAACAGGATTCATAGCATCAACGGGCATAGTGCCTCTCTTTGAAGCTACTGCAGCTGCATTGTAAGGTCGCTTGATATTCTTGAAGCGTGGAGACGCCCACCACTCTTCGATGGCTTTGCAGCGACCTTCGAGCTCTGCTTGCTCCTGTGCCACAGATGGAGGCTGTAGTCTGAAAGCTGGCTCCGTGGTAGTCGTCTTTTCCGTTCTTGAAGGCATAGTTGTGGACATGCTCCGGATACTTGTGGAGCCCTGCGATATAGGCCGTACTTGGCACTGGCACACGATAGAGCGGGACGGTGCCCTCAGCCGTCTGGCGATGGTACTGCGGAGCATCAGCTGGTTAACGACTTAGTCGAGTAAAATGGCTGCTTGGAAGAGAAGCAAGCTGTATTCCAAAAGCTCGAGGATTGTCTTGATCAGCTGCTGACCGGGCCGTTCTGCCGAGGAAACCGGCTCAAGAACGTCACTTGCTTCTCCAACAGACAGATTAGAGTAGACTATGCGACAAGGATGACCACCTTCACACGTTAACTATGGGAAAGAAGCGCGACAAGCGCCGCACCAAAGGCCCCAATATTGATAATGCCCTTCAAGGTGACGGCAGTGGTGATGGTCGCGAGGACGTGATCGGTGAGAGACAAGGCCTTCAGCATGGCTCTGTCTAGCACGACTAATCATTTCAAGCATGGATTCAGCTCGCTTGCTTCAAAGTCGCTCTGATAACGTGTCGCCAGATGCTCAGCAACGCCCATCGAAGCCTATGATTCAAGATGCCAGCGGACCACCTACGAGACCAAACTTTGAGATGCCGGATTTAGCTGGATCAGCTTGTACGCCTCACTCACAAGCTTTTCAGTGTCTGCAAACCTCTTCAACACATGCTAATGCTTTGCTGCAGCTCTACTGGCTCGTGTCCAGAGCTTCCTGCCTCAATTGCAACAAGCGAATACAGCATTACCTCTCGATCAAGCTGAAGGCAGCGCTTTCGAGCTGATAGAAGAGAATTCGGACGATGATGAAGACGAAGACGATTCAAGCGAGGACATCAAGCACAAAGAAGATAGTGATTCGGACGAAGACAGTGATGATGAAGAGAGAGATGCAGAGGCTCAGCCTCAAATCGTGATGGTATGCCTCCATTACTACTGCATTTCCCCAATTTTTGCCAAGTGTGCGTACACTACCCTGACGGCACTCTTTTCGAATCGTCGTATGACCGCAGAACCTAGCCCTCGGCGTATTTGAGGAGAAGAAACCTACCTCGGGCACTCAAGATGCATCCAGCTCAGATGACAGCTCCTCCGATGAGGCAGAGACTACCAAGCCAGACGATGAAGACATGTTAAAGGAAGCTGCAAGTACACAGAAAGCAGATGGTATAGATACAGGATCTACAAGTATCAGCCTTTCGCAGAACGCCTCTCGGTCAGCTCAACAGGGGAAAAAGAAACCGCTTATCGAAGAAATGTCATAGAATCCACTAGCATCTTGGACTGTTGCATTGAGAAGTACCTGTTGTTGTCTTCATAGATATTGAGCTACGAATCATTTCCTGGCCCAACGACCTCTGTACTGCATTATACCAATAACATTGAACAAAGTGAGCAATCACTGAAAGAACTGATTGCCACATCGCATGCTCGTTGTCTTGAGCGCAACTTCAACTCTCTCCACAAACATGAGACGCCGGAAGCCTCAGTCAGGCAAGGCCAAAAAGGAACATTTACAAGCTAAGAGGGCAGAGAAGCGTGAAGATGGCTCCCGAGCAACCTCACCGAACAGAGTCTCTGAAACCGGCAATGCAGCTCGCAAGCCAGTCTCTGAACTAGCAAAACGTCATGCGGTTGGAAGAGGAGCCTTGTCGATGCTGGCGGAGGACAGGCAGCGAGCTGAAGCTAGGAAGATAGCACGTACGGCCCTAGAGAGCAGATTCATTAAGCTACCTCAGCATTATGTGGATCACTATCGCAGTGTACTCGCAAAACGACCTTTTTCGAGACCGATCAGCCCAAGTGTGGCCAAAATGACCGAAGGTAACTAGGCAGGCTACCTGCATGGCCATCATTGTATCTGAACCATAAGCTGACGAGCCCGTAATACAGAGGACCTCTCTGTGCGCAATGAAGACGAAGACGCTGCTGAAAGTTGCTTGTTCTGCCCAAAGCGGCCCAAGTGGAAGTACCACATGACAAAACGAGAAGTAGAGAAGGTATGGTAGCCTGGATGTTATAAATCGAGGCAGACAACCTCTCTAACCGGGTCATATACTTTAGAATGAGTCCGTCATGTTTGACACCTGGCTGTCGAATACAGAGGCCAAGCTTCGAAAAGAAGAGGCCAAAGTAGAATACCAAGTGATGGGCTAGTAAGTGCTGCCGATGCTCCCTTTTGAGACCAACAATAGCTAGCTTACAGCTCATTCTTACAGCTTCGAACGAAATCTAGACGTCTGGCGGCAGCTTTGGCGCGTCAGCGAGGTATCTGAAATGCTCCTAGTTCTTCTGGACGTGCGGTGTCCGCTGCTGCATTTGCCAGTTTCGCTGCAAGATTATGTCTCATCATTGAAGCCACGCAAGAAATGTATACTGATCCTGACGAAGGTGGACCTAGTACCTAAACCTGTGGCAGACGCATGGAAGGCATACCTCCAGGAAAGATACCAATACGAGGTTATCATGGTTGAGTCGTACAAAGAGCATGCGAAGGGGGAAAATACTCAAGGTAAATCCCTTCACTTTTGACATTTCTCCGAGGACGGCACATTAACGTTCACCTCTGGTCCACTGCGCAGGCACTCGGACTCGCTTCGATCCAGGAGCGTCTATGGAAGTCCGCAAATCGCTTGTAGCAGCACTGAAGAACGCACATCGAGAACTATGCACACCACCTGAAAGAATGAAAGAAGAGAACAAATCACGTTGGCGACCTCGTGTACGATCTGATATCGAGTGGGAATCCCTCATCAATGTTCCGGAAGCTGAAGCATTGCGCCGAGCTGAAATCAGAGCTCGTCGTGAAATGCATACATTCAGGCATGATAGTAGAATACGCCAGGAGGGTGTGCAAGAGACAAACACGGAAGAATTGAGTAAAGCAGAAGCTAAGAAGGTGAGGCGCTTACAAAGGCAAGAAGATTTAAATAAGAAGAGTGCGAGACAGAAGGCTCTAGCTAGCAAAAGGGTCGAGGAACACAGTAGGAGTGATGACGAGAACAATGGGCATCACACGGAACAGGAAGAAGCTAATTCGGAAGGTGAAGTAGATGGAGAGTATGTACAACCGCCGTATCTGTCCATTGGACTCATTGGCCAGCCCAAGTAAGCGATTCTCTACCTCAGTCAGCGTTACCTCTGACAACCGGCCCATCTTCTTTCAGTGTTGGCAAATCCTCCTTGCTCAACGCCTTGCTAGGTCGCAAAGTCGTTCGAGCTTCAAGAACACCGGGCAAAACTAAGTCGTTACAGACTATCTACTGGAGCAAAGAAGTTCGATTAGTGGACTGTCCAGGACTAGTCTTTCCATCTTACGTCGGTATGGAGAAGCAGGTCATGGCAGGGGTCATCCCAATTCAGAATGTGAGCGCAAAATCCTTGGATGTATGCAAGGAACCAAGTCACAATACTGATAAAACAATTAAACAGGTCGAAGCTGTCATTTACGAGCTGGGAGAAAGGATGCCTATGGAACGAATACTGGACCTCAAGGTGCCCGACGAGTTGCTCGATGACCGGAAGGGCGAAATATGGTCTACAGATACCCTTCTCGGGACTCTGGCACTGGATAGAGGTGCGTTTTCTGCCCTAAACTGACACATCACGATGCAAGAGCTGACCTATCGAGTATTACCTTTCGCTATAAACAGGCTTTCTGACTGCTAAAGCAGCTCGTCCAGATGTATACAGAGCAGGATCAATGATCATCCGCGCTTTCCACAGCTCACAAATAGCCTGGGCTTTCAGACCTACAATCGAAGAAATACCTTCACTACACCAAGAAGGCATCTGGCTCCCTGAGTTCCAAGCTGGTAAAGGACAAGAAATCGGTCATTCCCACGAGGCTGCAGAAGCGACAGAAGGAGAGACTGAGGGTGTACTCGAGACTACTGAGGCGGAAGAGGTCAGCACAGATGCACTTCCTGATGAGAGTGAGGAAGATACTGAGGATGAAGAGGGGAAGGATGCCGACGGTAATGAAGAGGATGAGCAAGAGACAGCCAAGCCTTCAGGAAAGCCAGCCGTTTCCCAGAGTGCATTTGCTTTGCTGGCTTTGGATGGCGATGGTTCTGCAGAGGAAGAAGGCAGCGATTAGCGATTTTTTTGTACCTGTCTACAAATGCAACACGGCGGCATGATGTAGCATATTGCGCTGCCTTCATAGTCATAGAAATGACCTGAAAGCGAAGTTGAAGGGCTGTCCGACGCGTCGCGCCTCGAGGCAGATGGTGGCAAATGGTCACGTGATCCGACAGCAGCCTGCATGACCGGATGCAAAAAAACGAACGAAACAACGAGGACGAGATAAAGGAGTAGGGTCAGCGTGAGTGATACACATGTAGCATGTCGTGACGGATACATATGCAGATGAGATTGGTGTGCTATCGTTCTAGTCCCTCAGTTAGCGCGTGCAGAAATGTCGACTGGCTCGAGAATGCTTGCCTTTCAACGAGGACACAAATCATCATCATGTGTTTGTCAAGGGCTGCTTTTCTTTTGCTCCAAGTCAGTCATTGAGCTGGAGGACCACATCGCGCGTACAGTCTAGATCTGGAGTGCTACAGTCAACATCCGACCTAAGCAGCCTGCTTTCCCTTAGGAATCGCATCTTCTACTCTCGCATGACTTGCTCAACGGACATACCTGCAACTTTTGCAGTGCTGCTCGTTCATAAAGGTAGGCACATTCACTGCAGTTATAACGAGCCGACATTGAACTGATACGTGTCCAATCATGCTGGTATAGCATCATGACGAACTTCCAAGCTCCTCTCACTTCGCAATCGCATCCTGAAGCTGCATATGGTGTTGTCCGACAGAGTCGCTACCTGGACTTGCAGAGCCAAGCGATTGACGGCACCATCCTGGCTAGCATTGATCTATCCGGCTATACCTCTGTCACCACTGGAGATGTTCAGCAGGGTCTACAATGGGAGATTTTGCTGTCTTCATCGTCTCCGCTCTCTCGCTCAACTTCTTCCAATGCAAGCAAGCTGCGAAACTTAGCGTTGAGGAGAAAGTCAAGCATTGGAGGTGCAAAAGCTATTGAAAGATTGACCCAAGCTCATACTCCTGATACACCATCATCAAGTGTCGCTGCTTCACCTTCTTCTACTTCTACCACCTCCTCCTCGAAATCGTGGCTCAAGAGCAAGCTGCGCTCAAAAAGCATCAGCGCTTCTCAGAATGCCGCACTTGCTTCGTTAGCAATGTCTCCTTCAGTTACATCTCAGCAACCACTACCAGCCGAAGCAAGTGTTCTAATCGCCAAGAACAATAATAACAAGAACCACGTCTCCGCGACACTGATCGAACAGCCAGCAAGACCATCGACGGCAGAAGGCAGCAGCAATACGAAGACTACAAAAGCTCCCGCCTCACCGTCCCTTCCACCACTCGTGCTCTCTACGATCAGCAAAGAACTTCAGTTGAAGTGGATTGACGCTCTATCGACTGCTATTGCGACATGTGCACAGGAAGCTAGAGTGGCACGTGCTTCCTCCGCCTCCACCTCGGGAATGCCCAGCTCTTCCTCTCTACCTTCACTGGCTATACACTCGTCTCCATCGAATGAGCTGTCAAGTTACGCCTTCCCTCGCAGAGCATCACCTTCACCATTGCGCATGACAACGATGACGAAGGAAGCAATACCCGCGTCCTCCCCAATAACGAGTCCGACGACTTCTTTCCTCGAGATAGGTCCGTCTTCCTCATCTAGACCCTCAACAGCTTCATCTCAGCGCACGCCAGATGACTATTCAGGATCACGCCGTACCGCTCTGCCAAGTCCGGGTATCATGGCTGCGAGTCGCCGCACTTCTGGATCACCCAATCCATTACTGCCTCAATGGCTAAGCGATGTAAGGCGTAACAGCAGTGGAAGCTTCGTACTGGATGAGCGCAACCGTCAAGCAAGCAGAACCTCAAGTCCAAGTCCAGCTATTTCACCCGCAACTTCGCCTCTGTTATCGCCTACAAGCAGAATGCCCTCTGTAGTAGTCGAAAGACCGACGATCAGACAATCGAAGAGTTCAAGTTTCCTAGAGTTGGATCCTGCTAGGGAGGTCTTGGTTCCATCCTCGCCGTATATCAGTCATCATCGTCAACAGGATCCATTCCCTGAAAGACGAGGTATCAAGATATCCATTCATCCGGATGAAGAGGATGACGCTGTAGCTGCACAAATTGCACGAGCAGCTCAGGGACTGTATGTCACTCAAAGCGGATATAATTCAAGACGAGCTTCTCCGACACCGTCTGAGACAGAGCGGGCCAGGGCCTCTTCTCCAATACCAAGGAAGCACCCGCTGTCCTCGTCGACAGCATCACCTCGCAATCTCGGCATTGACTTCGGCCGAGCTAAAGCCAACAGTAATCATACGACCGATGATCTGCTTCGTATAGGCCAGAACGACAATTTCCTGCGGCCCAGTCTCTCCTCTGCTTCTTTGGCATCTTCAAACGGAGCTTCGTCGATGTATGGAGGAGGTGAATCCATTTCTTCCCTCGCCCAGAGCACAGACCCACCTACACCATGCCCGACGTCAGTTGAGACATTGGGTACTCCACAGTCTTGTGAATTGACGCCTACCTGTGTTGCCGAAGGCCATTCCAAGACGAAGCTACAGGGGTATTTCGGCGTGCCCAGGGAGATCGTCGAAAGTCCACCCCAAATGGTACGATTGCCTTCTTCCACGAGTATCAAACCTACAAAGCAGGAAAAGAAACAGAAGGAGACGGATCATCTAGGCACTCCGACTGCAAAGCTGCCATTGCATGCTAGAATAGGGAATGTCTTCGCTGGATCTAGTAACAACAGCAGTAACGCCCATTCACGATCAACTCGAAGTTCAGAAGACAAAGAATCAATCAAGTCCATCGGCAGCATGTCTACATCAAGCATTTCAGCTTCTACCTCATCTATTACATCACCTGTCTCTACTCATATTGACAGCGTAACTACTAGCAGGAAGTCTTCCTATGATCTACCGGGCGAAAGAAAACCTGATGTTGGCAGACACATCATTGATCCAGCTGAACTGCGAAGATTGATGCAAGAGCGTCTGGACAGCAGTACTTCTTCATCCCCTGGACAGGGCAGGCTTGCAAGACGGCCTGCAGCAGCCATCAGTGGAGGCATGAAGAAATCGGCTTCCTTACAAGCGACGCTCGACTCTTACGCTCGTACGTCATCATCTCGGGATAGGAACGGAGGACGTGAGAGAGAAAACCTATCAGCTTCTACAAATATCTCACCTGACGCTATCGAATATCACAAATATACGTTCGGGAAAGCTCACCCTGCACAAGTCCCTCCCACCCCGTCCTTCTCACCACCTGTAGACGAGAAACCAAGTTTCCTGCACGGTCACACGCCTGCTGGAAAAGATCCACTGCAGCAGATTCGCATGATGCCAAGAAGCGGCTCCGCCAATAATGTAACTGTTCAAGCTCTTTTCGCGGCGCTCCCGCCACCCAAGAGACGCTCCGCAGGGCCCAAGCGCCCCTCCACTTCTGGCGATGCCATGCCTACTGTGCAAGAAGCGCCTTTTGCCTCAAGCTAGAACCCCGTTTAAGGTCATTCTATCAAACCAGAACGCCTTATACTATCTTACCTATTCGTACGGACTCGACCTCTATAATCTAACCTCGTAATAGACTGCATACTATGTTCTACAGCACCTACCTAGTCATCGTTTTCTTTCAGCACTAGATTGCAATTTTGCATTCAGCATCAATACTTCCTTCTCATTTCCTCGTTTACTCGCAGATTCCGCATACACATTCCAAAAAATAAATCACAAATCTTGTAGCGATAGACAGAATTCCGGCATAAATCGCTATTTTCGATGATGAAATTACTTCATGTTCGCACTACTGTTGGAGGCTTTGAAACTACTATACACGGTCTAATGCGCAGATCCGATCAACGGAGAGTCTTCCTTAGCCAGTCCTCGAGCTCGGCCTTGTCCCGCTTTCCAGGAAGCTATCGTCATCTTCATCGTCACCCAGTAGGAATGGTTGTGTTGCACTTGCGTCTCGTCCATTCGCGCCTCCTGGCAGAGGTGTCCCGCTCCGGCTTGCCGTCCTGCTATTCGCTTGTTTCGCCCTCAGAGCCGATAGATCGCCCCCTGCCGCCCTTCGGTCTTCAAGCTCTGCCTCTTCGTCGTCTAAGTCGAAGTCGAGTGAGTATCCTGCATCTTGAGCTGCCGCTAGATCTATTGCTGGAACTTTCGTAAAGATAGACCGTCCAGAGCGGCGGAGCACGATTGCCAAGCGCGAGAACTGATAGTGAAGGCGGGCAGAGGTTGTGCATGGTCAGGATAGCTGTATCGAAATGAAGTGCCGAGAAGAGGCTGACTCACCTGAATGACGTTACGGATGACCAACAAGAAGGTATCAAATACTTCTTCGCCTTTTGCAGAGCATCCCGAGAAGAAGATGACAATCACAGTAATGACACAGAATCCCGTCAAGATCTAGCAAACAGCGCCGATCAGTCAACTCCCCAGAATTCGGGCATGCAAACTGAAGACTCTTACCAGATCAATGATGTTGTAGAAGGATGACCAGAATTTCTATGCAGGCAAGGCTCCCTCTGTCAGTGAACATTTCTCCCCCGAGATGCCTCTAACGGCAAAAGACTTACCTTGCCAAAGGCAACAAAGCGGATGGCAACCTCAATACTGTGAGTGAATGATCAGCTACTGACTGGCTCGTCCATACGGTGTGACCCTCACATCATGGCCATGTTGATGACCAGTTCGAGCAGGTAGAATGCCAATGTGGGGCAGTCGCTAACCAGACTCAGGACGACAGTCGTCAGAGAGAGGAGAGCTAGGGATAGGTAAAGCCATATGTAGAAAGAGCTGGAGAGTTGCCAAAAGCTCTTTAGCCACCGAGCTCCCTTATTGTGCATTGATGCATGTGACCCACGAGAAAACGAATCGATTCGCGAGACCGGATAGCAGTTCCTTGCGAGACAGGTAGTGTTGCGAGCGTATGGGACTACATTGAAAGTAAGGGCATAAAAGTGATTACTTGTATCAGCTTGCTGTTCCTTGCATGGTCCGGCAGTTGCTTTTCATGCATCTTTAGAGGCTCACCCAAGACCCGGTCCGCCAGCACTGAGAATGAGCAGAGATCAGCCGGGTACTTACGACGATACGGAATCGACATACCTTATTGGATCATTCATTGCTGCTGTATGACCGCTCCAAGCTTCACTTGATTGAAAGCAAAGAGAGCCGATCACCTTTTGGAGCAGCGTCGTCTGTTTCGAGATTATGTATGTATACAGTGGCAGATAATCATCCACCAACTTGAAGCTGACTTTAAGGTATTCCTACTGCTGCCGAAGTGCCACGATCTAGCTGGACTTCAAGACTGCCGCTATGTCCCAGGCATCACGTCGTGGATCAACACAGGCTCCAGAAGCGGGCCCATCAACATCGCGTCGAAGCTCGTCGCGAGCTGTTGATGTTGTTGGCTCAGACGACGAGGACCAGCCACGACGGGCGAAAGCAAGCACTAGCAGGCGTAAGATTGAGACACACGATGAAGACGAGGAAGATGACGACGAAGACGCCATCTTTGGTGAACTCGCTCAGCCACTGCCGTACCCACAAATCGATGAAGACTTCCGCAATCAGCCTCTGAAGAAGGATGAAGCAACTTTGAGACTGAACAATCTGATCAAAGAATGGAAAGAAGTGGAGAGAAAAGTGCAGGCTTCTATGGAACTACTCGCTAATTCTGCGGGCGAGCTGCAAGAAGCTCTTGCAAACGGTGACGAAGATGGACAAGCGTCAGAGGTTAGCAGCAATGCTTGCATCATAGCCTGGCATAGACTGAATAATACATCTCCTGCGCGTACCTAGGAATTAGACTTAGCAGACCGAGACATCCGTCGTTTGCTCGACAAGATCCACGAAGTCAAAATATGGCGAGAAACTCTGGAAAGACTGCGAATGCGTATCGCGGGAGGACAGGCAACTGTATGTACAATGCCATATTGCACGTAGGGTTGTTGTGAAGGCTGCTGATCCAGACACTCCTCTGCGCTCTTGACCTTCTCAGCCGAATGCATTCGACGAGATGGAAACGAATATAAATCAAGAACTTGAGCGATACAGAGCATTGACATCGCGTCAAAAGTATCTATCCGAGACTAATTATGTCAGCTTCCGCACGCTCCTTTGGGTACGTTCTATGCTTTCCGAGTCTGACTACAAGTCAAGGTCACGTCTCACTGACGCCACCCTTGCAATGCACAGGAGTCGTTATGGGGTGACCAAAGGGGCATGCCATCCATGAAGAAGTTTATCGAGCGCGAAGAAGGTGATCCCGAGTCAGATGACGAGGAAATCGAAGTACAAGGAGCTGCCTTGAACTACAAAGATCCAATTACTTTTGGATGGCTCACAAAGCCGGTCAAGAGGTGAGAGATACATGTGCCCTTACAACCTTCTCCTCTTGCCTAATGACAGTGTTCCACACTTCAGTAACGCCTGCAAACACGTCTACTCTCGAGCAAGTATCACAGAACACATTCGCAATGCACCTAACAAGACAAGCGCGCCGTGCCCCGTTGCAGGTTGCAACAAGATAGTTATCCTTGCAGCACTAGAGGATGATCCACAGCTGGAAAGACGCGTGCAGCAACATATCAGACGACAAGGTGAACAGCAAGACCGCGCTTCAGGCGGCTACCAGGCTATTGAGGATGATGAGGATAGTGATGAAGACGATTTAATAGGCGGGTGAAGAAGCGGGAGGAGTGATGATATCAAGTGGGGATGAGATGTTTGAAGTTACTGTAACGTGTCGGTCTGTGTTGTTGTGATACTAGGAAGATCCACATCAGTGGCGTAAGATTGCCTTCACATCGTCTTTGCAACGCTTTCGCCTTTGCGTGCGTGTCAACTATGACATGACAAGAGCGCAGTGGGCGACCAGAAGCCCACATACATTCTCAGACGGCTCCATTGACCCGCGCTACAATTCGCCTGCAGTGGTGCAAGCCGTCGTTGTCGCCTCCATTCTTCTGGCTGGAGTCGTGATCACCAAATTATTGCAAAGCGACACAATGCAAGGCATCGGTCAACTGGCTCTCCATAGAGCAAACAAGATCTTCAAGGCTGGCAATGGTGGATTATCGAATGGATACATCCATGATGCCGCTTCGAATGGGGATGCAAAGGATGTTCAGGACAATTTGGATGCTGAAGATGGAAGCAACGTGACGTATCCCGGCCTGGTCAATACATCAACCACCTGCTACCTCAATTCCACCCTTCAGTCACTAGCATCATGTCCAAGCTTCGTTGCTTACCTCACCAGCTTGGTGGAGTCGAGCGACATCCACTTGGAGCTCACCAATTCACTCCGGCTCATGCTGCAAGCTCTGAACAAGCCTTCAAAATACGGCTTGACTCTACGGACGAACGAAATATTGCATAGCTTGATGAATTCGACATCTTCGAGCAACGCGTCGAAGAATAGAAGGAGGATAATGCAAGGATCTGGTCAGCAGGATGCACAGGAATTCTTTCTCATCTTGACTGAAACCGTAGAAGAGGAGAAGAAGGTACTCTTTGAAAAGCTGGAAAAGAAGAGAGAGGAGAAACTAGGGTTTAGAGAGCTCCTTATGCCACTAGAGCTACTGGATTCGCTCACTCGTGTTGTAAGTCAGATAGAGTCTCTGTGCTGTTCACGCCCAGCTCATTCTGACACGTGCTCTCGCAGGGCCGAGACGATATGCTAAAGAACCCGTTTCAAGCATTGATGGCGCATAGAACGAGCTGTGTTACTTGTGGCTATGGTTGGTCATCTGTCTTATACATCTAAGTTTCCGCTAACTGACATTGCTTTCACAGCCGAAGCCATTCGGCATCTGCCAACAGAGAATCTGACTCTGAACGTCCCGTCAGCTGTAAGTTTATAGGTCGCTCAGGCGCGCGCATACATATAATTGAATTCCATGCTGACTCTTTGTGCTAATAGCGTGTCTGCCATCTTGAAACTCTGCTGGGAGAGTATACCAAGCTCGAGACAATTGAAGAATTTGGCTGCAGGAGATGCTCTCTATTGATGACGCGCAATCGCCTACAAGATCAGTTGACCGCTCAAAAGACAAGCGACGCAAAACTGACAGCAGCAAAAAAGAAGCGGATCCGAGAGCTGCAACGGAACATAGCAAGTCTGGAAGAGATCATCGAGATGGGAGACTTCGAAGCGGATCTTAGCTCTCTGTCCATAAAGTTGGAAAGGGCAATAGGGCCAGCAACGAAGCAAGTCATGTTCTGTGCACCGCCAAAACTCCTAGTTCTTCATCTGTCAAGATCTTCGTTCTATGAGGGGTCTTTTGGATATTCGCAAAAGAACAATTGTGTCGTACCGTTTCCGGAACATCTTGACATGGACAGCTTCACCACCAGCTACGAATTGAGCATGTCCCCAAGTAAACCTCTTTCAAATCCTGTTCCTTTAGTGAACCGCAACGGATGGCAAACACGCAATGAAAGTAAGCAAGATGGCGATGGCGCCGCGCTTACCGACGATGCATCAAAAGAAAGTGGTACCGCGGCAGGACTATTCTCATATGCTCTAGCAGCTGTAGTCGTACATATCGGCAACCACTCTTCGGGGCACTATCTCACGTATAGACGCCGGCCGGGGCGGCCGTCAGCTGGACTGTCCAATGATTGGTATCGGATCTCGGATGAAGACGTAGAGCGAGCGGAGATCGGCGAAGTACTGCGCTCGAATCCCTTCCTTTTGTTTTACGAGCGCCTGGACCGGACAACGCCGAAGCTGTAGCTGTAATAATAACAATCTAAAGTTCCGATGCGCTATTCTCTGGTCGGCTAAACTGCCGACCAAGCCCATATGCATGTAGCCTTGTCGAACCTATCCTGGAGGCACAAGGTTGAGAGGTTCCGACCCTGGATAGCCTTAAATGACTGTCTCCTAGCCTCAAAGCGATCCAGCTTCAGCGATATTGATATGCTCAACGCGCTTTTCGGCGGTAGCAGCTGCAAGTGCGAGTAAGCACTTCTGGCTGGAGGCAGTCGCGCACGAATATCACTTACGCGAGGGGACCACGCGCTGGTCACACTTCTTTTGTAGGTAAGCCCGATTTCTGGCAAAGCGCCAGATTAAGAGCTTGGTTAAGTAATGGTCTCGTTTTGACGGGCGCCATGGAGAACTAGGGGCAAGATCCGTGTGCACCTTGAGTAGCCATCAACACCTTTATATATCTTAGCTAGCGTATAGCTTCTTCTGCTTGCAGTACTGCAGTATATCGTCCAGAATAAGAGATCTCAGTTGTTTCTCGGAATCGCCAGAATCTCCCGAATTTAGCCGCTTCAACGCTTGTCTGATCTTGGTGGAGCTGATCCCGACAGTGCCTTCTATATCTACCAGTTTGAGCTTTCCAATTTCGACATATTTTGATACTTCAGGACGCTTGAAGAAAGACTCCTCCTCTTGGTCGGCTACGTCCTGCTGTGCTACATTCTCCACCGGACGCTTCGCGCAGATGACCTCGCATTTGTCCTGGATGAAGAACTTCTCCAATACCTCGTGCATACGCTTCTCCGAGTTATCATAGTATTTTGGCATGAAGAGCCTTGTAACGGTATCGAAGCCAATGAAGAAGATCAGCGTGTATTGCTGTTCCGCGGTGTGAACTGCGCTGGCGTCGAGGTAGTCTTGGATGATGGGAGCTTTCTCGGCGAAGGTAGCAGCGGCCAAGCTTCCTACAGCTACTTTTGGAAAGCCCTTAGGCGATTCAGCTTGCATGTGCTTTGCCATTATCTCCATCATAACTATCCGATCTTCCAGAGAGGTGTCACCTGGTCCAGGGACCTTGTCTACATTCTTGGACGAAAGCAGTAGCAGATGAGCATCGAATGCTTGAGGGGTATACGTTGCTAGAGCGTAGTGCGCTCGCGAGGGTGGATTGAAAGAGGAGTCGAGGATGGCAATTCGCAGTGGATTGCTTGTTGATAACGTCGGATCATTCGCCAGAGGCCACCTTGAGCTTGACGCATACGTCAGGAGTAGCGGAGGTGAAGCCATAGTGTTTATACCTCGAGAAGAGGTGTCTATGGATGTTTCAGGGTATACTAACGGAAGCAAGCTGCTTCCTCCTGAAGTGCGCGAGAGTCGGCGGACGTGATCGAGGGTGTGAATGCAGCTTGCGCAGAATAGTCTAATGCCGCCAGCGTGCTTCCTGCCCTGAAGCTGATGCAGGCTCGACGAAACCTCGAAAGGTCCACTCTGCATCTTTGTCACTGCTGTTCTTCTGGAAGCGCATGCCGTGACCGTCCGCCACGCGTACCTCGAAGGCAACGATGCCATGAGGGAGCCAGAACACGTTGCGCCAGGTATGCTTCGCCCAAATCCGTTCGAAGCAAGCTTCTGCAAGCTTGTTTTTGTTGGCGTTCGTGCCTGTTGATGTTCCCCACCACCCGCTGCTATCCCTATGGCTATGTTTCGCGAACGCTTTACCGCCTACGTGCATAGGCGTGCTTTGATTATCCGGCTTCGATGGAAGAGCGGTGAACAGCTTCCAGCACTTATCTTTATCTGGAGCGGATTCTGCACCTAACGCTGAGCCTGCTGTGACTGCTAGGCCTTGGAGTATGTGGTATTGCAAGATGTCCTGCGCTAGTTGCACGTGTTGTGTGGATGCACTCGATATTCCGAGAGAAGCGATGGCTTGCCGGAGTCGGTCTCGTTCAGGCTCTGCATATTCCAGCTCTGACATACCCTCGCATACCGGTGTAGGTATCATACAGCATGCCTTCGGCAAGCTTTCAACATTACTTCGATCTGATAGTGGAGGAAAGCGAAGAGTTGCGCCTTCAACGAAACGCTCTATCCTATCTTTACGACAACTCAACATATCAACAATGCTGCGGTGAAGGTGGATATGGCGAACTATTCGGGCGAGTACCCGCAGAACACGAGCGCCAGCAACTTCAACTCGAGCAAAGCTGGTGGTCTAGCAGTGCCTGCTTTAGCGAGACCTGCTGGGTCACGGAAGGGCAGTCACGCAAGCGGAGCCTCGGTTGATCTCACGGATGGAGATGGCTACTACGGCGACAAACGAGTCACAGAATTGGACGCGGACGTCCCACTCGAGCTGGACACTTTTCAAGCTCCAGACTTCAACGTTGGTAGACTGGTCAGCAGCTTGACCGATAGCTTGATCGCCGAAAGCAAGCAAGGCGGAGGGGGTGAGAAGATTGGAAGTTCGCAAATCACGACAGCAGCCAGCTGATATGAGATTCATTGCCTCCATAAAGCCTTCGATCCAACAACTTTTATTGGTGCTCTCGAACAAGCAGTCGACGAGCTGATACCGCTCCGCAAGGATGTGGCACGACAGACGCAGCAAGCCGAGAAGCAAGTTGAAGCAGCCGAAAGGCAGTATTCATCCAAAGTGAAGGAACTACGAGACAACTTCAACGTAAGCTACACTGCTTTCTCTTGGACATATAATGTTGAAGCTAATCAGCCTATGCAACACTTTCTAGGCTGTCAACAACGGCTTTCAGAACTTGGAAACACGCATAACAGAAGTAGGACGGACGACCGTTCGTGTGGGCAAGTACAAACTATCTTGTGCACCACTGAACTTAAGCTGACTCGTTTTATTTAGGTGACGAGCTTGAAACACTAGACCGACTACGGACAAGAGCAGCCGAAGCTCGCGACATCATTGCATACTATTATGATTTTGCAAAAGGTGACCTGACAAGGTGGGTCTTTCTGTCCATGAGATATTGAGCACACCTGATGTAGATGCCACAATCAGTCTCGAAACTTTGCGGAAGGAAGGCCGCGTAGGAAGGACTAAGTTGGCCGGAGTACTCCGACGACTCGCCAGTGTGGCTCGTGAGATCGAGGATGTAGAAGACGGGGAAGCAGTGAGCTGCCCAACCTGCTCGAGAGACCAAATTTTAGCTAACTTTGAATCGGTAGACACGGGATGCCATCGACAAGTATTGCGAGAAATTCGAGACGGACATGCTCAAGCACTTTGATCGGTACTATCAAAGAGGAGATCCAACCATGATGGCTGTGAGTGGCCGCAACTCCAGACTTTGTGAAGCATCAGCTTGATAGCTCTCGACTGCAGCATTACGCGAAAGTGTTGCTCGACTTCAATGGCGGTCAGTCCTGTGTGCAAGTGTACGTCAATCAACACGATTTCTTCATCACGCGGAGTAGGATAGCAGACTCCGGCGCCATCACAGCAAGCCCCATGTGAGTGATGGCATTTCACCTCGAGATGTCTATCACCGCTGACCACAGCGAGCACAGTTGGGACAGCTTGCCAGATCCCGACGCTCCTGCTCCACATAGTGAGCCTGGACTGAGCGCCCTATACGACGAAATAAGAGTGACCGTGGGGCAAGAAGGGAAGATCATCACAGCTGTCTTCCCCAACCCTTATATAGTCATGCAAAGCTTCCTTCAACGTGTCTTTGCTCAAGTCGTTCAAGCTCAGATCGAATCCATCATTGAAACTACAGCTTCTTCTTCCACACTAGCCTTCCTTCGAGTCATTTACCTTGCACGCTCTTCTACAAACGCCTTAGTTGAAGACGTCAAAGCCCTCGATTTCTTCAAGTCTGCTTCGAGCGGACCTGCTGGGTCAAACGCAACCGCTGATCAGCAAGCCTTAGCAGGAGTATCTGTTCTGTCTGGAAACACTTCAACATTAGGAAGCGGTACTGCCAGTAGCACTCTGATTCTGGATCTCGCGCTAGCAGAGCTATTCTCTCCTTACCTGGACAAGTACATTGACCGAGAACAGAAGAGCTTATCGGAGCTATATGCTGGCTGTCTTGTCAAATTTACGCGGTGGCATCGACTACACTCGAAAACCAAAGCCACAGGCAGTAACATGTTTGACCGAATGGTGGATAAGATTACGACGGCAGCTCAGAACGCAAATGTTACTGACAAAGCTACGTCAGCAGCATCAGCTATGCAGAATGAAGGTGCTCGTGGTTTGAAGCAGTTGATGAAGCTCAGCGGTATCAACACGAATGAGAAGCGCAGAGAAAGTGGAGAAGCAGCGAGTCCAAGCGTCAAGTCACCACCCGGAGGGCTGGGATTGCGGGATAGCAGCAATGGAAACGCCTCCAATGGTGATGACCTCTTAAACTTGACCGACGAAGATGGTCAGATTTCATTAGCAACAGCCGAGCGCATGCTTAGATGGCACGCTGAGGCAGTCGGGCGGATGTTGGAATTGTCGCCTGCGTCGGAGGCACCCAAAAATGCCTTTGCGCTGTTGCGAGTATTGGGTGACAGCTTTGGACAAGGCTACTTGGAAACGGCTCTCGATACCGCTGTCTCCCTCGTTTCAACATCAGACGGCAAGACACAACCTCCGATTGACTGCTTGAAGGTCATCCGAGAAGTCGACCTTGCTGTTCAACTATGGCAACGCTATGTCTCGACTGCCATCCTGCCTCTTGCGGGTAGCTCGCTTGCCATACGGCGTGAGATGTCAGCCTACAATTCTGGAAGTATGTCGCGTATAGAGAATCGTATTAATGAGCTTGAGCAAAGAACTACAGATGGTATGTCTCTTCTACAATCTGTGGTTTGTCAACGACGGCTAACTTGTGTTTCCTACAGCTATTACAAATTGGCTATCGACATTGCTTTCACGACAGAGGAAGATGGACTTCAAGCCAAAGGCTGACGCAAATCTCTTTGAAACGGAGCGGACCGAGCCTTGTGCCGCATGTTGCAACTTCATGTTGCGCGTGCGAGAAGTGGTTCTCGCAAGCTTGTCGGGCAAGAATCAGGAAGGTCTTCTGACCGACATTGGCGTCATCTTCCATGGGTGAGCTTGACCGGCGTTGCCAAGTGATCGTATGGAAAAGCTGAGACTGGTAACTTTCAGATTACTGCTCGAACACTTCAAGAAGTTCCCAGTCGGTGACTTGGGGACTATTCTCCTTACTAAAGATCTTGCAGCGTATCAAGAAGCTATGTCCACGTTCGCCATACCGATCATAACAGAACGCTTCGAGATGCTCAGACAACTAGGAAAGCTTTTCGAAGTGCAAGTGGAAGTACTGGGATCCTTCTTGGACGCCGAAAATCTGCGGAAGGTCGATAGGAAACTGCTTCGACCATATATACAGCTTCGTGCTGATTACGACAAATATCCTAAGAAGACTTTTGACCAGGTCTTTGGTGACGACAAACCGACTACAAGGAGATAGCTGCACAAAGTAGCGAACTCTGTACACCATACTATATTGTGATACTGAAGTCGCTTTTCATACCCGGTTGCCAAGACCCGCCTGTAGCCGTTAGATGAGCCTTAGCCCATGTATAGCAAGTAATGGTATCAGTACTCCGCCTAGCATCGTTCTTCGCCATAGATAAACCTGCCTGTCAATTCGGTCGCAGTCAGTCGATCGATACTGTGACAGCTTTCTGCTTTCGCATGAAGAGCGCGTCTCTGCTTGCTGTGCCATCTCACACCTTTACAAAGAACCTTTCACCATCCTTTCGACATGTCAAGCATATCTATACAGCAGCCAGCAGGCGCATCATCGTCTGGCTCTTCCTCAACGAGTGCTACAGGCGCAGTGGCGGCGCTGAACAGTGCAGACACAAGGGAGTCATCTGCAGATATGGAAGCCCCTCCAAAGCCACAACAAGAGAAGAAGGGATGGTTCTGGAGTCAATTCATTACGCGGAGTGGTGAGGAGCGCAGACTGATGCAGCTATCTGCATTCTTTGTTGTTGTATATCGCTGACGTCGAGGTTGCCTCCACCGTGTACAGGTTTGTTCGCACCACTTGCTCCTGAAGACAGTCCAGAAGCTGTAGCAGGTGAGTGTTGTGCTGTACTCCGCACGCCTCGAGTCAGTGTACGTATGTCTACTTGGCCCGCGAACGCTTAACGCCGTGAATCTGCACAGAACGAGCGAAGCTAGAACAAGCTCGTCGAAGGCAGGAGAAATTAGAAAGCGTCCACCGTTGGCGACCAAGTCAAGACAATACAACGTCACCACAAAAGCCGCGCGCTTCAGCTTCTCACCCTTCTAGGCCTTCAATGATGAAACGTCTGTCCAGTGCAGTTGAATTGAAATGGTGGAGTGGCGAGGCTGCAACACGAACAGAGGAGGATGAAGAAGAGGAGGAAGATCTACAGAAGCCAAAGCGGAGTAGTAGGCATGAATCGTGCTGATGACATTGCGGAAGCCAGCTCTTAGCCACGATGCGCGTGATATCATGCAGTCGTATCATGCAGTCGTGTCTACCATAAGTATCGTTTAGTAATATCATAGCATGCTTCTTGTTGTGTTTCGTTCATATGTCTCGTGAATGTCTGTGCCAATACACTGTCCACGAGGATGATCGAGAATGTTACGCGGAATATCCAAGCGCCTGTCTGGACTTGCATCTACTGCAGTCAGCGACATCACATCAAGCATGGACAGCACTGCCGTCAGCCCGTCCTCGCAGCTGCTGTACATCCTCAATCATCAACTCACCGCCGACGAGCTTGCTGCTTCAGTCCACGTTTCTACGCCGGTGCTGGATGTAGTTGATCATGCCCAATTAGTCTCAGAAGCCGACAAGGAGGCTATAAGTAGTGAGAAAGCACAGAGTGCCATCCATAGGTGAATTAGGCTCTTATTACTCTGGGCACCGGGATAGCTGATCATGTGCGTTCAGGTGGAATCTTCGCATAACATCTTTGACGGGCTCGAAAATTGCTGGAGCTCAAGCTACTGGCTTCCAGCTGGCATTGCAGACCGCCCAACAGTCCGAGTCTCTGTACCTTCAGAATGCAAGAGCTTGGTTCAATGCAGCCCTAGCTGTCGTATCCGTGAGTGTCTAGATAATGATTTCCTGGCAATGCAAGATACTGAAGTCGTCCGATCACGTTTTTTGTACACAGCGTAAAAACCCAGCGTCTCTCGATAGCTTTTCAGCAGCAGCAGACTTCCTTTTGTACTCCTTCGATAAAGCAAGGTTCTTACCAGAGTTCGCTAGAGAGGTTGCCAACGCTGGTGCCGTCAGGAAATTCGGCGAAGCACTCCTCAACTGTGCTGGTAACGAGGGCTGTGATATCGAGGTAAGGCGTGGTAATGTGCAATGTTGTTGCTTCGAATCATTTGACTCACTGTCTCATCTATCAGACCCGTGTTGCAGCACTTGACTTCCTCAGCGAACTTATCGTCATCTCCGCATCTCCTTTACGACCTCTGTCTCAGCACATACAAAATGTTGCGGTTGGCCTGCTATGTACCTGGTCTGCGGATGAGACCCTGGTAGCTGCGTCCAGATCCGCTATTAGACTGCTAGGCAGCGTATACATTGTTGCCGGTAAAGCTCAAGCTGGACAGAGCTGGAGGAAGACCGTCGAGAGCATTTGTGGAAGCGTACATCTGCTGCTTCATACACTAGCATCGACCACGATAGAAGGTAAGGTCCAGCATACTATGCATGGGTTTGTGAGCTGATCGCTTTGTGGTATCCACAGAACAAGGTCTAGTCGCCAGTCTCGCGCCTCTGGACATGCCACCTATTGCTAGCACGTCAAGCAATTCAGGCCTACAGGGACAAGCTGAAAGCCTGCATGCATCGCGAAGGCGTCTACAGGCTCTGATCGATGTCCTTATACACATGCTTGCGTGAGTTCCCCGTTTCAGTGGGCGAGTCCGGGTGCATCAGGCTGAAATCAAGTTCTTCTCAGAACACCCACAGAGCGTCCTGTCCCTGTGCCAGTTGCCACTCTCGTCAAGCTCTGCCAGCGGATGCTGAACTTGACCGTATATTCACCGTTGAAAGAACGTCACGATACGGCGCTTCGGGTTGCACAAATCGGCCTATTGCCTATCCTTCATACAAACGCATGCAGGCTACTCGCACAGATTGTCACCAGGTAAGCTGCATGATGACCAAGCGTGCTATCTACAAGCTGATGGTCTACGTAGTGCTGGCATACATCTCACTGGGGATTCGACACAGCTTCTGACCTTGCTGTCGTTCGTTGAAGGCTCATACCCTGCAGGCTCGTGAGTTGACTATCGCTGCCGTATATTCGGCGGGCTGCGCTTACATATTCAACTCCACAGGCCGGTCCGCAATACCCTCTTTGCTGTTTCTTCGCTCATAGTAGCACATGTCCCAGTGCATCCGGATGAGGCGGTTCGGCCTCTCACAAAGATCGTCCAGGCGATTCTCCGGGACGCTGCCTCTCTGGTAGATCCTGAGGAAGGGCGCAAGGCCATCTCCACGAATGACAGCAGTAAATCAGGCCAGAAGCAGGACAGTAGAAAGACCAAGCGTGCCAAGTTGTTCGAGGCTGATCAGGTCATGTCGGGCCGGAAACGGACCAGCCTTGCTGAAGCTGAACTCATTGACCACTCTCTATCCTGTAGGCGGTGTTCACACCTGAAGTACGTGCTTGTATCTTGCTGATCAGAATCTCTTCCGCTTGTATGCAGCCCTTCATCGGATTATCCTGCACGGTGCATGGCTGTTCCCCGCTCCGCTGCTCAATCAAACCCTCCGACTACTCCTAGCATACGGCTTATCAGGCCAATTCCTCAACTCTATCCCAGATTATGCTCCAAACGCATTGCTTAGCGAAGGACTTTCTTTCTGCCCTGCTATTCGCATGAGCATACTTCGATGTCTCCAAGGTACCTTGCAGACCATCGCGAAAGAGGCCCACGGGACTGTCGAACTCGCCCTTGCTGTTTTCGAACAGGGCTTGCAATCTCCGATATTAGATGAAAAAGGCAGGAACATATGCACACAAGCTATTGGTATGGTTGACAATATGATTAGGCCGGTCGTCCCACCATCAGTCAAGAGTGCTGCCTTGAGGCAAGCAACCCGCGACCTGACAGGAGGATCAGTGCTTGGCAAGGAGGTCGACCATGTGGAGACGGATGAGCCTGCGGCGAATTATGCAGAGGTCCACGAGGAAGGGCGAGATGGCCCGTCCTTGCAAAATGCGCAAGCACCCCTGAACGGCTTCCAGTCCGCTGGTCTGTCGATGGATAAACCGGCAACGCTGGAGACTCGGGCTACGACGTTCAAATCTTCTGCTGCACCGTCTGCCAAAGATGTCAATTTTGTTGCCTTCGGTAAAACTGCGACGTCATCCGCGCAGCCCACGGAAGCAATCGTGCAGCAAGACGACCTTGAAGCGAGAAGTCCAGATTTCGGAGGGATGGCCCTAGGAACCTCTGATAGACACGAGCCGGTAGGCTCATCTAGCAAAAGACGACTCGAGAGCACGACTGAAGACTCCAGACTTCAACAATTGAAGCCGGTACAGCAGGCAAGCGAAGTCGTAGTTGACGATGAGCAAGAGCCGGAGCGACGTTTCGCAGGAGGACGACAGGCGGAGTTGGCTGCAGTGAAATGGGACAAGCCTGAAGACTCCGACACTTCCGATGACGATGCACCTATGCCAACAATTCACATGAGCGACGACAGCGAGGACGATGTAGACGAGGACTAGCGTGTTTAAGCATTCCGTTATACTAAAGTAGACCGCATAGTCGACTGTACTGAAAAGTTCACGAGGCTACTCCCGGGCTTCCCCTATATTGCATCTTATAACATCCTAAATGCTGTGTGCACTGACAAAGGCTTCATTTCGGTAGTAAAGAGCGTGTATTGGTTGTTTCATTTTTATCTTGACTTTTCGATACCTCATCTATGACTTCTACTTATGCAATTGGGCAACCACCTCGTCAGACTGCCAGAAATCACATCTCTCGACTTGAGGTCTGTTGGCTATCTCCATTTGCGATCCAGTTGGAGCATACTCGGCTGCGTTGGACTCGAATTGGAAGCGAGTGACAAAGCGAAGCTGATGCTCGGGGCCAGCAGCTCCGTATGGAAGCCAAGGCTTGGCCGACTTCAGCTTGTATGTGTTTGGACTGCAGAAGACGGCTCAGCAGGGGCTTATACCAAGGTGGTGGTTGAGGGTACTTACTCGAGAGTCTTGATGAAGCTGCTGATGAAGGCACGCCATTCATAAGCTACAGGTCGCTCAAAGTCTGTCATGACAGCTGTGGCATTCTGCAGGTAGGAGTTGTCGGCAGAGTGAAGAACAGGCGCAAGAGGATATGGAGCATCTGCAGCATATTTCGTGGCGACAGCTAATGGGAAACTTTGTCAGTCTTTTGATGGCTTGTGTGTTTGCGTGGCTGCTGACTTACTAGGTGCCTCGAAGCGACTAGCCCATACATTGCCCCAGCTGAGCCTCTGGTAACTATCGCCGAGCAGGCGGAAGGTGCAGTGATAACCGTTCTCGCCGGCAGCAGCAATGCCAGCTCGAGCGTTGTTGACAAAGAAGTTGCCCTGGCCGGTGCTGCAACGAAGAGATTAGCACATGCATGCCTTGTTGCCTTTGCGATTGCCACTCACAAATCGGCAAAGGTATCGTTGACAGGGTACAGAGTCGCAGCCTTGGCAGCTTGCTCCGCGGTCAGACCCAAGCTTGCAAAGAAAGCGGGATCTTGAACAGGGCCTTCGGCGAAAGCGTTACCTTCATGTGTGACAGCTCCGATGATAACGGGGATCTTGGCGACTTTGCCAGATCGGAACAAGTTGGTTGTCGTATCGGTGAGCGTGTAGCCATCAATTGTAGCAGTGTATCCTCCATATAGCGAGACCCTGCAGCAGATGAGATGTCAGGATTGGCATGTACCGACATAGGTAATAAGAGCTGACGTACCCGTTTTCGTCTTCCGCTGCAGTGACAGCCAGAGCGGCATCGACAAATTGGTCTGGTGTCGCAGCTCGGAAGCATTCGAGCTGAGATTGGTTGTCGGAGCAGCCTAATTCAGCTGCAAGGGCAGCTTCTCTCGCCTGCAGGAAGAGCCGACGTGAGCTTTAGAAAGATCAAGATTACGCTTGCCCCCCCCCCCCCCCCCCCTTACCTTATGCTCTTCGAAAGTTCGCGAGTCGGCTTGACCAGAAGATCGGGGCACCGCTGCTCGGAAGGGTACGTCCTTCAGAAGACAATATTAGCTCCCAAAGAGAAGGAACCGTGCTGATAGAGCTTGCATACCTTTCCGTCGTATAATACCATCTGTGACAAAACAGCTTGCGCACCACCGCTCTGACCCCTTATGAGAGGCAATTTTGTCTATGTCAGCCAAGCGTAGCCTCTTTGCAATTGGCCGAAGCACACTCACATGATTGTGATCTTGTCACCGTCACCGCCGAATTTGTGGATGTACTTCTTCACCCATGCGTAGGCGGCTCTCTGATCCAAGAAGGCGGCATTGCCGTGTTCGCCCTCATCTAATAGTTCGGTACTAGCCAAGAACCCGAAAGCACCCAAGCTAGTTATACGATGGTCAGTCAGCTATGCTAGTTTGATGCTATACTTCAAAGTCGAGTATACACACCGATAGCCCATATTAACTGCGATGAAACCTTGGTCTTGGGAAACCCAGTCGCTGAAGTCGTTGTTTGGAGCAGCAGAGAACTGCAGACCACCGCCATGGGTATAGCTGGACACGAAGGCATTGCGTGAGTCAATGATTCCACGCAATTCGGTCAACATAGGAAAGGCTTACACCATGACAGGCAGCTTATCACCCTCTTTAGCGGAAGCGGGTTTCCAGACCCAAAGTTTCAACTATTCCGGAGGTGATCAGTTTACTGTCTCAAAAAATGGAGAGGACCTTCATAAACCCACGCAGTCTTCTTGACCGGGTCCTGCACGGGGTCCGACGATGTTGGCCGGGCTCCTTGTGAACTGCACACACCGCTGTAGGGAACTTAGATGTTCAGCATGGATTCATTTCCAACCTGTCGGATGCATGCGGCTTACAAGAGCATTTTCTGTGACATCTTGGATCTCGGAGCTCTGCTTAGCGAGCGGTCTGAGGAATAGTGAAAGGATCTCAACCACCGGGAGATTTGGCGCTGAGCAAGGTGGCTCATGCATACCTTGGAGCTTTGAAGCGCAAGTCTCCGACAGGAGGAGCAGCGTATGGAATACCTTTCCAGCTTTCTACTTTGCCGTCGTTCTGTACAGGTTTGTGGTGTGAGCCGCCTACGCCTAAAAAGGCTTAGCTATAGTCTGCTAATACATACCTGGAGGACTCCTCGGTACTTTCCTCCTTGTCCCAGATCTACAATTGGGCCTGATATAGCAGAATGTCAGCTGAAAGTCATAGCACAGGCCACCCGCGCCACCAGCATGCAGGACTAACCTTTGCCATCATTGTTCCTGGCGGATATGGAAGTGTCTGCAAGAGCTACTGGACTTGACAGAACTACAGAAGTTGTAGTAGCGAGAGCCACCAGGGTAGCGGAGAGCAGCTTCATTATGTAAGAAGCGGAGCGGGAGGGGGTGAAGATATAATACGGTATTAAAGGAAGATGAAGAAGTCTGGAGAAAGCGGAGGAGAGAAGCAGGACCGTCAAGGCTGATCTACATATGCAAAGCGTTAGTGTATGGAGGACCGGAAAGGAGCCCCGCTTTACTATGCCGGTGCCTTGGCGGATTAAAACACATTATCCTGCTTTAAAGACAGATCCAGCGATTCCATGCGGCCGGTTATGCGGCTTCTCGCGTGTAAGGTAGATGCCGACGGCATCCTATGCGTTATGAGTGCTTTGTAGAATTGAGCTAGTGTGTAAGAAATATGCTGTAGTAGTGCCGATCAGCCAGCGAAACTTTTCGGGAAGAAGATATCATCCTCCTGCCAGCGGTTTAGTACCAGTCCGTTTTCCGGTCAAGATCGCCTTCACTTTGCTTTGTTGCAATTGCATATAAAGTTTCCCTTCGAATTGGTAGCAAGTAGATGTCTTGGTTGCTAAAGTATGGATGAACAGTATTGTTCATCATCAAGCTCGTATTGCGCGAGTCGAAAGAAGATTTGGCTGCAGCCTTTGAGACCTTTCGAAGTTCTACTTGCGAACGATCGGCCTTTTTTCGGGCTCTGTACAAGATAGAGTACTGTCGACTTAGATGTGTCAATGATGCTGCAAGACACCGGTAGATAGTTTACAGTGCGGGTTGAACGATTTGGGTATCAGACTGATGCGAGTAGGGTGCGGTACAACGTTCTGTGACGGCGTGGTGGCCGAAGTTACAGGTTACCTGTGGGAGATGCAAAGCGAGGTCAGAATACCGCTGGTAAACTACATCTAATGACTGTGAAAGCACAGCCATCACTCACATGACATGTAGTATGCGTCTTCTCCATCAGCATAGTAACTCTTTTCAATATCCTTCGTCTCAAAGCCCAGCGTGTCTCTGTACAAGCCTAACGCTGCTCGATTGCTCTTTCGTACGTGCAGCGAGATGTACTGTGCTTTATAGGTGTCCTTCATCGCTCTTTGCGATTGCAGCATGAGCTTGTTCGCTATTCCTAATCTTCGATATGAGCGTAACACGCTGATGGACGTAACGTGACCGTGTGGTGGTAATGTAGTGTCTTCGTCCCTGTGAAAGGTAGACATCTTCAAGGTTAGACTCGCCCTTAGAGGAGACTGGAAGCCATGATAGCCAGAATATGGACCCCAAGCTCACATCTTCGCTAGGATGTATCCGACAATCTTGCCATCTTGTTCAGCAACGTAGGATAGCTGAGGCCATGTAAGGGCGTGATACAGGTCTGGCAGCACAATCACGAGACATGGTAATCCAAAATCAGCACCAGCAACCAAGACCAGCAAGACAGCAGCAGATATAGGAAAGAGCTACACGCACAATACTTCATGTTGTAGTTCTCCGGCAGGTTCATCACGTTTGCATGCTGCATTGCAATAAGGTCTTCGATCTGCAACGGTGGTTCCACAAAGGACAGCTCAGCTTCCATTTACACCTCGACGACCCCAATATTTGAAGACAGACAAGCGTACCGTGGCTCTCCTGATGTTCATGGCTACCTGACGAACTACCACTGCTATGTTGTTCTTGCTTCTTCACACTCTGTCGGCTTATCGGTATCTTGCTTGCTTCCACCTGCAGAACTCCACGAACGTGCTCGTGGTGAGGGTGATCGAGAATTATGGATGCAGAGCATCAAGGATGGCAGTCTCGAAGGGTTGGACATTGCCGCATTGAACGAAGACTCTCTATATTGCATAGTCGCATAGTCTAGCCAGCTGGATACGCGCACTCCAAGGGTTACTGCTTGGTATCGCTATCAGGTGTCTGCGCCCAGCCTTTCACAGGTAATCCCAAAGATCAAGCGGGACCGACATCATCAATTCATTCATCCAAGAAACTGCCTGTGCGCGGGACAGACGCAAAGAAGGTGCCCATTCTATGAGTCCTATCAGTGATATGTTCCTCTGCTGATCACTATCTTCATCGCAGTGCATCCCCAGCTTCATCCTGCCCTGATTCATCAAGACCTCCTCTCAGCGACGTAGTCCTCCCGTCATCCTCGTCGAGCACTCATCAACACTGCTTTAGTACCAGCATTCCGTCCTCAACTTAATCCCTCCAACTAGTTATCTCTCCACCATGTCTACTCAACCTCTGCTTCAACGCTCAAGCAACACAAAGCGTATAGCTCTCCCTGTCAGGTGAGTGAAACACCATTGATCGGGGCATTATTGCAAAATGACACACATGTGGATGTGTTCAGTGCTAATATCGTTGGTTCTCTTGTCTATGCAAATGTGTCTGACTTCATCGGTCATACAGAGTGGAGCCCAAGGTCTTCTTTGCGAATGAGTGAGTCATCCTCTATACTACCGCAGAGCATATCGCAAGGTCGAGGAGGGGTCGAGCACACAGCAAGGACTCGTGTCTGCCCACCTGGCTCTTCAACGTGAATGCTAGGCAATGCCTACCTCAAGCAACAAGCTAAATATCCTGTTCTTCTTCAGACGTACATTCCTATCATGGCTCAATTTCACAGTAGTTCTAGCAGGTCTATCAATTGGACTCCTCAATTTCGGAGATAAAGTAGGCAAGATCTCAGCTGGCATGTTCACACTGGTCAGTATGGCAGTCATGATCTACGCTTTGATTACATACAACTGGCGTGCGAACGCGATACGCAAGAGAGGAAGTGGGCCTTATGATGATAGATTGGGACCTACTTGCTTGTGTATTTCGTTACTGGGTGAGTGGCTCATCCAAAAGACTCGACTCTTCAATCAGAGTAACTGATTTCTCGATTTGATATCTACAGCTGCCGTCATTATCAACTTTGTCCTGAGGTTCATTGAGCAATGAAGAGGCAAATCCAGAATCTTCGCTCTGAACCCGCTTTAACAAACACGCGAGCCCACTTCCAGATATTCATTACAGCTCTACGAGGCTGAACAAATTCGGTCATTCAATGCATATCAAAATACCGAGATCTATTTCATCCCGACATCCTCTGTTTCATTCTTGCCATTTCATTGTTCCTCTACCTGTGTTGTATTATTATGATTGAGGATTATAGAACCTGCAATGATGCACTGCAAGTAATGCTTCCGTTATCAGTGAAGATGGTGAGACTTCGATTGTTATGCAACATTTCAGGTCATATTGCTTTAGCTATGGATTTTGGTTTCACCTGTGGACTTTGTATCAAAAAGTCTGCCATTTCACGTGCGTATCTCGTCCTGAAGAGTGGCTCTAGCAGCTTCTTACGCTGTGGAAACTCATCTACACGAAGACATGCGAACATCAAAAAGGAAAATTGTGTACATGGGCGCAATGCCCTTCAGCTTCAAGAGACAAGAGTAGCAAAACAATAGGAAAGTACTAGAGCTCGCTGGAGCAAAAGATCTACGGCACCTCGGATTCCCATGTGGTCCCCCACCATAGTACTGACGAGGCCCTAAGCAGCTTAACTTTGCAGATCGGACGGGATGCAGTGCTTTTTGCTTGGTATGGCCGTAGATGTAAGCTTTGTTTGCTGTAAAATCATATTAGCTTGCTATAGGTGAGCAGACGCTACTTTGCTCAAGTATCCTGCATATCCAGTGACGATCGCTGCCATTTCGGTTCGGTTCATTCTGGCGGTAAGCTACCTTGTCTCGAAGTTATGAATCGGTGACAGTAGAGCATGCTAGCGAAAGACACACTTTTCATCGTGCACTCGCTTGTTGTGAACATCATCTTTCCACCAAAAAGCCGTCTAGCCAACTTCGACCCTTGGTGCATGCAGCTGAGCGGATTACTCAAGAATGAGGAATGCAGGCAGGGATCCCATGGCAAGGTGTTTGATGGTGGCAACTGACCTGAGAATGGAGCGAAGAGGCTGGATCAGAGAAGCGGGTGGCATACTATGATCTATCTAGCTTGTCTCTGGACTATCGTAAACTGTCGTATTTTTGCTCGCTTGCTTTGGTGTTGGACAGTCCACCGGGTTTCACTGAAGCCTGCATGGGAAGTTATACGGTAGCTAGCGGACAAACAGCACGCGCAGGAAACAAGAAAGCGCCCACAGCCCTACGCCCACTTTCGCACAAGACGGCGGAGTGAAGAGAGACAGAGAGACAGAGATCTGCTGCTCTTCTCCTCTTCCGACACTTTCAAAACCGCACAAGCATGGCTACCCAAGTTTCACCCTCAAGCTCAAGGCAGTCCGCCACAATCTCCAAATCACACATTGTCAACATCTGCCTAGCTGGATTAATTCTCGCTTCAACGACAGCACAAGCCCAACGAGCCAATTCATTCAACATTACCGGAGTGACCGGTGTCTCTGCTCAGCAGCTCTTCCGAGGTGCAGGCAACAAGGTGAGCACGTGAATCTGCAGTGACTGTTTACTGTGTCGTCGGAATCGCGGAGCTCCATACTTGCCGGAGCGCTGTCTGTCCCGATCACGCTTTTTCGGCAAGATTCAGGAATGCATGGCGAGCCCTGACAGCGGAGCACGAGGGACTGACATACTCTCACTCCCGTATGGCTGCTTAGGTCTACATCCTTGATAAAGTCGAGAACAACCCCGCCCGTGTGAATGGTCATCCAGGTGAGTGTGCGGACTGCTGCATGTCTGCGGCGGAGTTTGGAAGGCCTGCTTGTCCGACTAGCTGCCCCGCTTGCATACAGAGCGAGTAATTGCTGACATTGCCTCCCTTCGATAATAGCATGGGCAACAGAGTATGATATAACGACCAATACCTACAGGACACAAGATGTAGTCACGAACACCTTTTGCGCAGGTGAGTTAAGCAGCCATGCCCGGAGGACAGACCTAGCTGACTTTCAGCCAATTTTGGACTTGTGAAATACAGGAGGTAACCTACTAGGTAATGGGACATGGGCTGTCTTCGGCGGTAACAAAGCAGTTGGCTATGGAGGTGCGCTCTCCCTTCTCGCCAACACTAGCTGTCAAGACAGCCTCGCTGACTTTGCCTTGTTCGGAATGCTTGCTTTAACGGCAATACAGGCAGAGAAGTAGCTCAGGGACAAGGACCATATCAACCCTACGCCGGTGGTACAGCGATCCGACTCTTCAATCCCTGTACCGATTCGACATGTCAGTGGACCGCTTCGAATGCTGCACGGATGCAGTCGCAGAGGTGGTATCCTACAGTGGAGACTTTACAGGATGGCTCTCTTATCATTGTAAGTGAAGCATATACAGATGAGTGAATTCATGTGGATGCTCAATGTCTTGCGTGTATGCTCCAGATTGGTGGCATGAGAGACGGTGGTTATGTCAATGCTAGACCTTATGACAATCCGACTATCGAATACTTCCCTACGAAAGGCCCGCAAGTCGGCTTGAACATCTTGGCTGAGAGTTTGCCGTGCAATCTGTAAGCCACAATGCCGGAGTCGCGTCAGCTGTCAAACCTAGGCTGATTTCATTCTCTGTCTCCTTCTAGATATCCCCTCACTTGGCTCCTACCCTCTGGCAATCTTCTCATTCAATCCAATCTCAAAGCCGAAGTCTTCGACTGGCAGAACAACGTCGAACATGCTCTACCAGATATCCCACATGCCGTCCGAGTCTATCCAGCATCAGCAGCTACAGCCATGCTCCCGCTCACTCCCGCGAATAACTGGACAGCTACCATGCTCTTCTGTGGCGGAACAGACCTCCAACCGAATCAATGGATGACAAGTCCAAATTGGAATATTGTTTCTTTTCCTACTGTTCAGTCTTGTGTATCTATTACACCTGACGTATCGCCAAGATGGAAAGAAGAAGGTAAGCTTGATTGTGCTTCAGTTTGAAGGCTGGATGAAGTAGTGGAGTGATTGAGATTGTATCTTGTAGATCCTCTTCCTGAAGGACGTACAATGGGTCAATTCGTCATTCTGCCGAATGGAAAGCTTTTCCATACGAATGGTATGAACAAGGGCACAGCTGGCTACGGCAATATGAGCTGGTGAGTCTGTACCTTCTTACTGCATAAAATTCAAGCTGATTACTTTGCAACTTTCAACAGGGCTGTTGGGCAATCCTATGCGGATGATCCAATGATGCAGCCATCATATTATGATCCCAATGCAAGTTCCGGCAGAAGATGGCAAAGACCTTCTGACATGGGACCTATGCAAGTTGTTCGAGGCTATCATTCAAGCGCAACCTTGATGGCAGACGGATCTGTCTTTATCGCTGGCTCAAATCCAAACTTCGACTACATCCCAAATCGAGGCTTTGTGGATGAAAAGGGAACAAGGTATACCTATCCTACCGAGTATAGAGTAGAGATGTTCTACCCCGAATACTTCGATAAGCCAAGACCTAAACCACGTGGACTTCCTTCGAATCTCACATATGGAGGACCTTCTTTCGACATACAACTCAGCGCTTCAGATCTCAGCAATAATGCTACTTTCATCGATACCGCTGCGGTGGTCATTATGCGCACTGGCTACTCTACGCACGCTATGAACATGGGCATGCGGATGGTACAACTTGATTCCTCATGGACACTGCACAGCGACGGAAGTGCAACTCTGCATTCGCAACAGATGCCTCCTAATCCATCGATAATGGCACCTGGTCCGGCACTACTCTTCGTTGTAGTCAATGGAGTACCTTCAATAGGTGTAGATGTCATGGTTGGATCAGGACAAGTTGGACCTCAACCTACTCTCCCGGTTCCTACTCTGGGGGGCACATCAACTCAATCTGGTGCAAGTATCACTGCAAATAACGGCGCAATATCAGTCAATGGTCAAGCCGTTGCTGCTTCATCAGCGCATTCGACAAGTACAGCCTCAAATTTGGGTTTGACACTTGCGCTCTTGCTAGGGATCGCAAGCATAATAGCTTCAATCTAGTGCCTTATAGCTTGAGGCACCATGGTCAGCAAAAAGAAGTGTGCGGGAAGTTGCCGGGGGTTAAGACTGATTTGAAGGTCAAAATGGACAGCTTGCTTAGTGGACATTCGGTGAGAGGGTGGATTATACGAGGATCCGTTTATTCGCTGTTGCTTTTCGTAAAGGGAGTTCAATTTGTGTATCATTATGTATTTATCCCGCACAACTAGTAAACGCTGTACTCAGGTATTTGAAAGGTTCAGTTGCAAGGCTTTTATCATACCAATACTTACTGAAAGAAGCCGATCAGGGGACATTTCCACTAACTACGGTTGCTGCCGTCTGGAAGATTCTTATTGTTTGTGTGTAAACCGATAATGAACGTCTTCGAAAGCATCGGTAGGGAAGACGTATAGGTATCTTAATTCGACAGTCTCAGAGGTATTCTTGGAACCATGTTCGGCATTCCCAGGGATATAGACTGTATCTCCTTCTTTGACTCGATGTTTGACTCCATCAATGCTTACTTCCCCTTCGCCAGCTAGGATATAGTAGAGTTCGGCCTGTTCGTGGCGATGGCAAGCCAGGAAGCCACTACCGGTAGGTGCAGCTGCTATACCTGCGCTCAAGGCATTGGAGGGAGTAATTGAGGAAGATACCAGAGTGTGCCATGTTGTGTTTCCTCGGCCGGGCTGATCTGGTGGAAAGGATGATTCACATGCGATAGGGTGAGGCACAACGAAGCCTTCTAGAGGGCATTTCGGCTCTTGCTGTACATTTGTCATTATGATGGAGGAGTAAAGTACTCCTAACAGGTGGCGAAGGCCTGATGTAACACACGAATGGCCATGCGAATATTCAGCTAAGTTCTGGTAGGAGTGTAGGTCTTGACGACCTTACAATTCACGACTTAACAACCACTTCGGCAAGGTGATCGACGCGACGGGGTGCACAATCTCAGTGGCTTTGATGCAGTGAGCCGCTCTGACTGTGACACAGCTTGAAGAAGTAGCAGATCAGGAGACGAGAGACCCAGTGAGCATAGCTGTCAGTCGTATACTAAGCGGCGGCTTCTAAAATGGCCCTTGTATTTCATGTGACGACATAGTCTCCCACGAAACCTTATTTGGTTCTTTGTAGTCTGATGATACAGCAACTTGCACATGCGCAAGCCTTTTGACTGTGAGGGGTATGGTCGTGGTGCAGGCTATGCCTGTCTCTTTCAGAACGGAAGCTGTATTCATCGAGTCTAATCTGTGAAAAGCAACACCAAAAACAATTAAGAACCATGCCGCGTCGATTGGCATAGGTCCATCAGCATCAGCTCAAGACACTGGTATGGCCTAGCAGATAGTCAGAGACACCAGTCCGGACCGGTGAAGGTGACCATATGCACTTACAAGCAAGCAATGCATTTGCTGTCTATAACATCCGAGGAGAGCTTTTCAGAAGGGGAAGTGTATTGAGCCGGTGGAAGACGTCGTTCCTCCTGATCTCACTGGGATACGGCTTGTCGGTCTGGGCAAACAGGCGATAGTGGATTCAGTTAGACCCGCTACACCAGAACAGCGTACTATCTGCCAGATTTCTGAGGCGGGCCTCCGGTGTAGCTCGCACATAGCTCTGTAGCAGTTCCTGCAACAGACTTTCGGGATCTCCGAGAACAACCGCCAAATCACCTAGAGTAGGCACGTCCAACTCTGAAGCAATTCTAGCTTTTCTAGGTAGTGTGCATAAGCACGTCCAGCAGGACCGCTCCGCGTTGGGCTTGGATGCTTGTCGACGTCTCCCGCCAGGCGGTCCCCGCCATAACCATCGCCATTGCTTTCTTGCCCAGCGAGTTGTTATCTTCAGGGGTTGCACAAGATCGTCCCCGCTATGACTTGTGAGCGTACGGCAGGACTTGACCAAGAGCAAATTATAATTAGGGAGCTGTATCGAAGAAGGAAGGCAGAGAGAGATACACGTCATCAGCTGGTGTCGATGACTAACATTCCTTTTAAAGTGATGAATGATGAAAGCAGCACCGACCTAGAATCCTAAAGACTACATCGAAAGGTTCAAGGATATCCATCAAGACCAGACCAGATCACAGATAGAAGCTGACTGAAGAAAGCAAGAAAAGAAACAGAGACGTGTCAGCTAGTTGGTATCGATGAACTTGCTTGGTATAATGAATAGGCACCTACGGTATATCTCCAAATTTCAAAAGAACAAAAGAGAATCCCAGGCCCGACCCAACCACCCGACCTTGGGGCACTGGAAGAGAAACTGGAACAAGAGAAGAGAGGAAGCACACAGGTTAGCACATCCATGGTATGTCTTGAGAAGAAAAACCTTTGTTTCTTGAGGTCTTCATCCGTTATCCCAGGCCGGTCCTTGCTATCTTCCGAAAGCATTGGTCCAGTGTTACCGCAAAAGAGAAGACTTGTCAGATCGTGGCTTATGATGAACAAGAAT
>JAMALA010000066.1:0-106654 GCA_023628255.1 Cystobasidium sp. 2NF920
TATGGCGATGCTCTTGTTCAACTCCTGGAACGAGTGTCTCGCAGTCGTATATCAACAACGACTGCATTGTCGAACACTTGTATGCAGTATACTCGTGGTCAGGGATATCATGCAAGGTCCGTAGAGCTGCAATTCAAATTAGGATTTGGCGCGCAGCTTGACCGGGGAATGCGAATGGTAGAATTGACTTTCTGCTGCTACGAAGTCACGGATAATGTTCTGAAATGAATGTATTGCTCCGAGGACAAGCGAAGTTGTGCCCGAAGCGAGAAGTCCGCCTCTTCTCCCCTCGATCACGGAACGGTTCTACCAACGCTAACAACGCTAATGCAGGCAGATGATAACGGCACTTCCTACAGAAGTACGAGCTTCTTGACTGTCTGTCGAAAAAGTTGTGTGTAACCTTCCTTTGCCTGCCATCGTGCTATAATGCAAAGTGAAACATACTACTTGTGACCGATTCGCCGGCTTACGCCACCAGTGTCACCAGTGTCAAGGTCGACCTTGACTTCGCAAAGGCCGCTCCGCTCTTTCTTTCGTTCCACATTGTACTGCCTCGCTATTGTATCTCGCTTTCTCCGCGTGCATGGCATACACACCTTTACTGGAGTGACTGCCGTGCGCGTACTCCAAGAGAGCGAGACCTATCCGCGCAGGTTAGAGTGACGATGCCTCTAAGCTGGGAACATCTGAAGACTTTTTCATACGAGGTCAAGTTATACAATTCAGGATGATGGACTCCCTTACCGTAGATGGACACATATATCGCGCTGTAATGCAATCTTCTTATACTCTCCTGCTAATACTGTGTTGTTGCCGCCTGTATGGTCAACACGCTTGCTTGTCTCTCACTCCGAGTATGCTTTGCTGCTTGCTCTTTGCCAATTATCAAAACATGCATACACAATGACGGAGGATAGCAGCATGGCTGTTGAGCCCGCGAACGGCTCATCTAATGGACATCAAGCCGAGCCCTCTAGTGATACTACTGCTGCTGGCGATGTTCCTGCACAAGACGCGGCCACTCCTGCAGCTCAGAATCCAGTCACGCGTCGCATTGTGAAGCTGACGGAGGAGACCATTAATAGAATAGCAGCTGGCGAGGCAAGCTTGGGCATATTCTACTCACGGGACTACCCTTTTAGCTGACGTAGTCTGCATTACGCTTCTCAGGTCGTACAGCGTCCTTCATCCGCTCTGAAAGAGCTTCTCGAGAACTCGATCGACGCCGGTAGCAAGAGCATCAAGGTCATTGCGAAAGAAGGCGGACTGAAGCAATTGAGCATACAAGATAACGGTAGTGGAATCAAAGTGGGTCCTAATAGCTCCCACCCCAAAGCTCCTGGGAGCTCTCGTGCTAATGTGGCTATGGTGTGGATCTTCTATAGTTTGACGATCTACCACTACTATGTGAACGCTTCGCGACTTCCAAACTTACAACATTTGAAGACCTATCAAGTATACAAACGTATGGATTCCGTGGAGAAGCTCTGGCTAGTATCAGTCATGTCGCTCATTTGACGGTTACCACTAAAACACGTGAAGATGCATGCGGCTGGAAGTGCGTCTAAACACACTTTCGACAGCCTTACTCTGTCCCTAATGTATGCACATTTTGCAGAGCATGCTACCGAGATGGGAAGCTTGTACCTTTCTCAGAGTCGAAAGACGCGAAGCCAAGACCTATCGCTGCGACCGACGGCACCCTGCTAGTGGTGAGTTCGCTTCGTTACAAGCCTTGATGTCCACGCAGACTTGAGACTGAATATTCCTATATCGGATCGCAGGTCGATGATCTGTTCTACAACACACCTACTCGTCGTAAAGCGCTGAAGTCCTCGGCAGACGAGTATTCAAGGATACTGGATGTGGTGTCAAAGTATGCCATTCACAACGCTGGTATCGCGATGTCATGCAAGAAGGTAGGCCTAAACTTTATGCACGTGTGGTCAAAGTACGCATTAACCCAATATTACTCGCTGCTCCCTTCTTTTCTTGAAGTTTGGATCGACGGCCTTCGATTTGCAAACCACTACATCTTCTTCTACTCTAGATGTTATCGGTCAAGTCTATTCCTCAAGCATCCGACGTGAGCTCAATGAGATCAACTTTGAGAATCGCGAACATCACTTTCATTGCAAAGGCTATGTTTCCAGCGCTAATTACAGCGCTAAAAGAGGGACTTACATCTTTTTCATCAATCGTAAGCTTTCTCGTAACTCTTCCTCCAAAACTCTGACAGCTGACATAAATTTTCGTGCACCAGATCGTCTGGTGGATTGCACAGCTCTTAAGCGGAATCTCGAAGCTTTTTATGCTTCCATACTACCCAAAGGAGGTGCACCGTTCATTTATCTAGCATTGAACATCCATCCAAGCCGAGTCGACGTGAATGTCAGCCCTACAAAATCCGAGGTTCATTTCTTAGATCAAGAAGATATAATCGAAGTCATTTGCGAAGAAATGCAGAAGAAGTTGTCTAGTGCAAATCAGTCTCGTTCTTTCAATGTTCAGACACTACTACCTGGAACAAGTCATCTTAATACCGCTGGCACCGGCGCGAAACCACCGTCTACCGGGCCCAGACCAACTTCGACATCAAACAGACTGCCGCCACAAAAGCTAGTGCGGACAGATGCGAAAGCACAGACGTTGGATTCGATGATCAACTTCACCGCTTCAAGTAGACCTTCCAAAGAGCATGATTCAGGTCTGTCAGAGAAAGCGAAAGGCAAACGTAAAGCATTAGAACTTGTGGAACTAGATGAAGATGGAAACGAAACCACCCCTAATATCATAGATGACGATGAAGAAGAGACGGAAGAGAATGGAGATATGGATAGTGCTCGTAGCAAGTTTAGGGATAGTGACCAGCCAACCGCAGTACATACCGCAAGTCAACCAAATTATGCTCGACGAACCAAGATTCCGATATGTGACTGTGACTTGACTAGTATACAAGAACTGAGAGCGAGTCTGACGAAGAACAAGTCTCAAGGTGCGCACCTGGTAATGGCATTCGTTCTCATCCGAATCAAGCTCATCTCTCCTTTTTTGTAGCTATCGAAGACGTAATGAAGGCTCACACCTTCGTAGGCGTCATTGATCTGTTTAGCGGACGATCAATGCTGCAAAATGGCACGAAACTCTTCCTAGTGGACCACAACGCACTCGCCGAAGAGCTCTTCTATCAACTGGGCCTTCGGCAATTCACAGCTATAGGAAGGCTGAAACTAAAGCCTGCGCCAAGTGTGCGTGAATTGCTAGAGATAGCGATTGAAAATGAGCAAGGGGCGGAAGAACATGGTTTCGATCCAGCTAAAATCGTCAACGTGAGTATATAACCAATCTGACATAATCCACTGTCGGTAACTGACCATATTCATTCAAAGGCTGTTTATGACAGGCTCATAGAGTGGGCTGAGATGTTGAGCGAGTACTGTTCTTTGGTCATTGACATCAAGAAGGGTACACTCGAGTCCATACCACTTTTACTGCCAGGCTGGACGCCGAGTCTGGACAAGCTGCCATTATGTGAGGACGTTCATATTTGCCGGATTCCCTAGACGGACTTGGTTGACAAATTCTTCCTTTTCAGTCCTTCTACGCCTGGGTATCGAAGTCAACTGGACGTCGGAGAAGGACTGTTTCTCCTCCGTGTTGCGTGAGATAGCCTTTTTCAACTCACCTGAGCCTTTACCGTCTCTGGTCCCAGACGACACCAGCAGCCTCAGCGAGGAGGAGAAAAGAAAGCATGACGAGCATGTCAGGCAACTGAAGCATGTCGTGTTTCCGGCCATGAGATATCTACAACCCCCATCGACTATGATAGATTCGAAAGCTATCGTCCATGTAGCCAGCCTAGAAAACCTCTACAAAGTGTTTGAGAGGTGTTGATAATGTAGCATAGTGCAATGCATAGATGGACTTCAGTTCCGTACAAGGATATGTCAACGTATGATACCTTATTAGGAATTGCTCTCGCCACCAATTGTGTAGTCAGAAGATCGTCACAATGGCTACATGCAGGTCACGCCTGCCCCGACACCAGCTAAACTATCGCAGATTTAAATGCCAGCTCGGCGTGGTTCACCTACTCCTTCATACGATGAGCCGTCCAGCTCAGATGGAGACCAAGATTTCTTGGATTCGCTAACCCGCAAGCAAGTGCTCGAGATCAACGAGGCATTCGACACAGCTGCAAATGGAGGACAATCGAGCATCAGTATCAGCAGCAAGCATTCCAACCAGCCAGCGAACAAGCGCCGTAGATTGGATAAAGGCAAAGGAAAAGCGGTATCGAAAGAACCTGAACAAGCGCCTGGCGGATTCTTTGTCGGCGGCGACGATGACGATGATGGACCGAGTGCAGGTGGCTTCATGAAGGACACAGGCTCGTCAGGAGGTGGTGGCTTCTTGATAGGTGACGAAGACGACGATGAAGACGATGCGTCAGCCGGTGGAGGTGGCTTTCTGCCAGCATCACGCTCTACTGCCCGCTCTCAGCCGGGCTCATCATCAAAGCCATCGAAAGCGGGCGACAAGCCGAACTCCGTTCTTCTCGACCAGATTCCATCAATTCTGGAATCCTTAGGCCTGGATGGAGATGACAACAGTCTCTTGTCCATTTTCGAAAACGCATCCTTTGCAGATCCAGCTCAAGATGGTCTACAAGCGGTCAAGCGTAAAGACTTCTTCAAGGTCGCAGCCATTCTGATCACACAGCGAGACAACGAGAGAGCGGAACATCTAGCGCATTCACGTAGTACCAGCAGCAAAAGCAGGAAAGGCAAAGAGAAAGCTGGCACTTTCGTCTCTTCCGGAGGTGGCAAAGGGCGAGCTGTCAATATAGATGCCGATGAAGTACAAGACGCAGATGAGCATGACGATTCGGATCCTTTGATTCTGGACAGCGATGATGAAGACGACGAAGAGGATGACTTCAATCGTGACAATGAAGATTCAGATCCTTGGGCAGATGAAGACGAGGTAGATGGTGCATTCACCGGCGATGGGAGAGGGTCTTCGCCGGCCAGCAAGCGACGGACAACGAGATCAAGAGCAAAAGAGACTTCTCCTCTGAGTAGCTTGCCTTCAGACGATGATGTCGGCGCAAGCACAAAGGCGAAGAAAGGCAAGGGCAAAGCGAAATCGAGCTCGAAGGCTAGCGATGAGGGGAAATACAAGCTTTCGTCGAGGCAACGGGAGGAATGCAACAAGATGTTCCATCAATTCTTCACTTCAAGCGACAAGAGTCGCAATAAGGCAATTACAATGGCGGAGATACGTTACGTTGCAACCCTGCTGAATGAGAAGATATCGGATGAAGACGTAAGTGCAAATTTGGAATGTCCGCTAGCTTTACGATAGTCATCTGACATTGTTTATGATATGGCTTTACAGGTCATTGAGATGCTTGAGTACGCTTCAAACAGCCGAGACCGCTCTGTCAATCTCGATGCTTTTTCAAGGATTATGGTAGATGTCAAAGCTGTCTAGAACTGGTTGCACGCCATCTTCAGAATTGGAAGGCAATCTCGACAATGTACCCATGACTAAGCTAGGGCAGAAAAGGTAGTCAACTATCATGTAGCAACTAGGACAACTGTCGTTTTAATCTTGCATTGCATTGCGGATCTGTCAAAGGTATCTTCCACAAAGTAGGTATATCGAAGTTCTACAAATGTCGGTATGTGCCTGGTGTCGTGTTTATTACCAAGCAGTCTGTCACCCATGAAGAAAGTCAAAGCTAGTCTATGCTTCACTCTATGAAACCCAAGTGAATCTATTCTACGTGAATATACTGGAAAGGACCTTTAGTTCGTCATTTGTCGTAGCATGTGTCGTAACAAGACGTTCTGGCGGGCGCACTATAACTTGACTGTATCGATGCGCCTGAGGACGCTATCCGACCGCGTGTTGAGGAAGCGTAGCCCGCTGGAGGTTGCTGCTCGTGAAGGTGTAAACAACGTGACCACGTGTCTACTTCCTGTGATAGACGACTTCTTGCTCAAGTCACATCTCACTCGGTGTGTCGACCTGTTCGCCCTTCTTGACAACAACAACAAGAGCAGTCAATTCAAGTTCGATTTCGTCCATCTGATCAGGGCAGATCTTGATCAAGTATCGACTGACAGCCTCTCTGAGGTCTCTTCTTGTTTCATCCTTGGACAGACGTTCTTTACCCCAAGCGGCGGCAAGGAGATGATCCAGTACTGAAGTCCCGAAATTTGACATGAACTCGTGTTTTGTATATCTATGCGTTGAGGTTATCTCTTCGATGATTATCGAGCCCTTCGTTTCGGAAGTCGGAAATGATGGAGACGATGGGGCTGAAGAGGATGTCGAGCTTGCGCCTGCTTTATTACCAATTGGTGATCTAGGAGTTTGCTTGACCTCCTCGCTATTTCTGCGGGATGTCGATCTAGCCTCCCCAGATTGATATTCATACTGACTCCAATCCTCCACTTCCTTCTTCTCAGCATTATCCTCTTTCACTTCCTCTCCCGCCATCTTGTGGCCATTCCCACAATGCTCCACGTCCAAGAATCCCGCTTCTGTCACTTTCTTCTTAATCCATTCGGGGTCATGCCAAGGATTCCATCCTGTCAAAGACATCAAAGCATCATCATGAGAAGGGAAGTTCATCGGCCTTGCAGGGTATTCAGTCTTGATTGCTTTTGCTAATACTTCCAGCCAAGGTAGGTGTTTCCATACTGTGAAAGCACAGATACCGCCTGGCATGAGGACGCGCTTCATTTCTATTGTTTTTAGCGGGATGCGAGATTGGATGAGAAGCGTATGCGAGACAACAGGGGAGGAGAAGACAGTCTTAGTCAATCGAAGAGCAGCGCATGAAGCAGGACATCAGCAGACGGGGAGAAAATCGCCTACCTTTAAGGGTTGAATCCACATCTTTTGAAAGGTAAATACCAAAATTGGTAAATACATGAGTCAGATCACCATCTCCCAACCCAAGCATATGCTGCAACAATATGATTTGGAGAGAGTCAGTACACATATAGTCGCCAGATCCACGACGAAAAGAGGCCGAAAAGATGCCCTACTTACCTCTTGATTCATCTTAAAGGTGAAAACATGATCTGCCCAGTCTAATTCTGCAATTCTTCTCGTAGCTTGAGAGACTACTTTCTGACTTAGATCACTAGCTAGGATCTGAGTGTCCATCATCAAATTGTCATCTTCCTCCTCTTCCAGATCGTCGTCGCTTGCAAGGTTTTCTCCTGTGGCTCTTGCGTTGGACAGAACATCTATCAAATGAGACGTTACCAACGCTGATGATCCACATGCATTATCTAATATCATCAAACCTCGATGGCGTCTCGAGGGAGTACTAGGTGATAAAGGTACACTGTTGGCTCCTCCGTCCGAAGATGCGGGTGATGACATTCGACGCGACTGAGAAAGCGTGGGCCAATTTATGATGTTTGACAATTCAATCTATGAGGAAAATGCGTGGGGCAATGACCGAGGAATGAAAGGAGGAGGTAGATAAGACAAATGAAGGAAGAAGTTTGAAGTCAGCCTCATATGTGCAAGGGCACAAGAAAGTACGAACAGAACAAAAGGGAAACTCACCATTCGCTCGCTAGGAGCAGCCATAACACACTCTGGATGCGCACACGAAGTAGCTCTACTGAATTCAACAGTCGAACTCGCACCAGACGAGGAGGTGATATCTGAGAAACAAGCCGAGTCTGATCTTTTACATGTTGGAGACGTAACATCTGCATTGGAGCTTGAAGATGCTACAATGGATGTGGTGCAAGTGATGATGGAATCATTGCGATTGCTCTTTGTGACGCGCGAAGGTGATAAACTACTTCGACGTCGAGTGGGTGAATGCGCGGCTCTGCTCGACGACGAAGATGATAAGGACGACGATGAGGAGGATGAAGACGAGGGTCTCCGAGAAGCTGGTGCTCCAAGTGTGAAAGTTGCTCGAGGAGGCGATGTTGATGGCTTCATTGCACTGCTGGGTATCTTTAATGTGAGCTGGTCTTGCGGCTCGTGACAGGAGGGAGACAGACCCATGCTGGTCTGCAGGTCGTTCAACTGACTGTCTCGTTGCACTTCAGGTTGAGGAGGGGCACCACCACCACCATTGTTACAGCACGGCAAGTCTGACATTTGTCTTTTTGATTGACGTGGAGCTCCGATTGAGTAGTAGTAGTATAGAGGAAGAGGGGACACTACGCGTCGTCTAGGCCAAGTATTCAAGTTATTTCTGGTTCTCTCTTAGCCTGTCTGTGTGTGCCTGAACGATGCGGCTCTCCGTGATTTGATTGGATCGAAAGTGACCACGTTGCGAGTCCCTATGTTTCAGGAGGGAGATAGATTGTTTAGGTCGCAGGAGGGGTCACTTGCGACTTTCAAGGCTGTGCGATTGAATGTAAGCTGCGTCCCGTGGGAGATGAGCAGCAGGGCAGGGATTCGGTGCTCCAGGTCTGAACTTGCTGGGGTGTGAAGTAAAAAGGTGGAAGAAAAAGAAAAGAAGGGAAGAAAGTAGGAAAAGGTGTTTCACACGTTCCTTGCGATTCCTCCTTTCATACTTGCTGATGTAAGACTCACACGCATGTCACTTCTTTCGCAGGTTTTTCTGCCCTTGCCCTGAACGGCACGTATGCGGATGACGTTGATGAGGTTGGTCAAGTGCGACACAGCATCGTCATGGCACTCGGCCGAGACTTGGAACTTGGTGGAATACTGGTGTTCCAGTAACGATGTGTCATCGTAATGACGACCTGCATCCCGTGATATCTCGGTATACTTTTGCATACGTGCCTTGTTTTGCAGTAGAACGTACAGGTGTTGCATGGCCGAGTAAAGATGGAGCCCTGCTCCTGCCACGAGACCCAGAGGAACATGATGACGACGACGTTTCAGCTTCGGATAATTGGCAGGATGGTTCCTGCTTTGCTTTGCTTGTTCTTATCCGATTTCTGAGCGCACAAACACTACAGCGAAAGCTGATTCGATCATGCACGCTGTTATTCACCATTGCTCTGCGCATAATGGCGATGATCTGGAAGAAAGTCACAAAGCGACGAGGTGACACGAGTGTTGCAGGTACCTAGGACATCCGACTTTGCTCGTTGTTCATTAGCTTGTCATGAATACCTTAGTAACCTTCATGCCGGTAGCAGGCAGTTGTATGCCCAACCGAAGGAAAGAAGAAGAAGCTGGGCCACAGAGCATGATGACGAGCGGCGGAAGAGCTGGAAATTTGGTGTAGCCATGTAACGCTTTACTTAACTGGCAGTCTTAGCGTGGCAGGTGTATATATGGTGTATAGCATAGAGGAGGAGGTGTACAGGATGCGAAAGAAGTGTGAGTTCGAGTGAGATAGAGCCCGCCGTGGTAAGAAAGCAATCGAGTCGGTTCGGAATTCGAGTTCGGTTCACGGGCGACATGACGGGCAGGGGCAAAGTGCACGAGTAGAAAAGTGTCAAGTCTCAGTTCAAAGTAGAAGTAAGAGGTCCATGATACAAAGGTCACTGCAAGAACTGCTTCTACGTTTAAACTTCTGTATTTCGAACTATTTTGCTTAACCTTAGAAAAGTCTCAACAAGCTTTTGGAACTCCCAAAGACGACCATTTGACTACCTTATACACAACTGTCTTCTGTGAATTATACTTTTCGAGGAGGCGACAGATATACGCCCTCCTGTGGTATCAGGCCTCTGGATGAACGCCGTTGGTGTACCCGATTGAACATGCGGTTTCTTGGCGAGTCGAAGAATTTAAGCACCCCCTCGACTACGTGTTCGTCTCTTGCCAGGTGATGCCTGCTTTTCCGACTCTTCTTCATCTTTTGTAGCCGACTTCTTACTGGATTTGTCCGATGCTGCCTTTGCCGTCCTTCTTCTTTTCGGGCTTACTCCATTGGCCGTCTGTGCTTCGTCATCATCATCGTGTTCATGTACGTTCTCCTTTGATGAATCAGCAGGAGGAGCAGAATTGTTGCTCATCTTTCCTTCTTCTTCGTCATCATCCTCATGGTTTCCTGCCTTCGCTTTCCCTTTTGATACTGGCTTTGAGGCACCGTTTGATTCCGGCTTGGCTGGATTAGAAGGGACGACGTTACTTGTCCTAGCAGGTCTTTGTCTCAAATTCGACGGTCTACTTTTTGCCTCTGCCTCCTTGGCAGTCACTTTTGAATTCGACGTAACATCACTTTCTGCCTCATCATGCTCATCTTCATCCTCCTCGTTCTCTTCATCCTCATCGTCCTCTTCGGCGTCTTCTTCTTCATCCTCGGTATCGTCCTCCCACTCTTTCAGTCCCTTCTTCCTTTTCCTGTTCATCGATGTATTTCCATTTCCGTTCGTCTTGGCACCCGCCGACTTAGGTCTAGCTTCAGGACGTGCTTTACATTTCGTCGTAGAGGAGCCGTTGGCTTGAGCATGATCGCCATTTGAGCTCGTACTTGCTTTTCGAGCATGTGTCTTGGGCTTGCCTGATGCTGTTCCGGTGGTATTTGCTTTCTTTGCTGGTCTTGGTTTCTGATATGCACGTAACGGGTCAGTACACCAGGTTAACGAACGTGGTTTCATGCAACAGGTGAAGCAAATGAAAAACCTCACTTTGGGCGCATCGACTGGCTTTCCCACTGCTCCAATCTGTTCAATATCCTCAGTGGAGATATAAGCCTTTTTCCGAATCTGTAAGCGAAATGACAAGAAAAGGTTGGAAAGTCAGTTGAAGCCGTGCCATACTGAGGACTCTCCTCTACTCTTTCCTTTCCGGGTGTATATGTAAGAAAAGCTCACCTCCATAGCCACTTCTGAATTTGGTAAAGGCTTGAAAATATCACTCGGCATCCTGATCTGACCAGCGTATTTATCAAGCGTCCATCCCATGAGATTAGCTCGCGATTTGATGACATATTGAGCGAGTTCAGAGAGAGTGTACAGATTCTGCGAATGGAAGATAAATGCTATTAGCTTGTAATGCCTTCTAGTGGCGACTGAAGCCGTAGGGAACTCACCTCATCGAATTCTGCTGACTTGGAATCTCGCACTGTCTTGCATTTCAATGCCAGGTAGTATAGCAGAGATACATTGTCTCTTGTCCCAACACAATCAAGGAAGAACTCGATGTATCTATAAGGATGATCCGGTCAAGCTAGTTAGCCTGACGGCATTGTGCGACGGACCGCTGGCCAACAGCATACCTTGCGAAGTTTGCGAGGTCCTCGATATCCGTAGAGAAGTCGGGATGGTGTGCTAGCAGATGGAGGAGTCTGACCAGCAGGAGCTCGAAGTGATGAAGCCGAGTTTCTACGCAGGGGCAAGGAATAGGAAGGAAGATGATCGTTAGTCTACCAGCAGGCCAAGCCACAAAAATTGACACCACCCACCAGGTTTTGCGATTTTCAGTCTCTCCGCAATGTATTTCTGAGGCATCAACCGGTTCTCAACATCCGGATCATGAGCAGTCAAGAAAAGCGCAGTGTGCATCTTCGGATTCTTGATCTTGCCCTGTGAAGCGTATCGTATGAATTTGTGAACTAGTCCAGAACGAACTTGGAATGCTGGATCTTGCATCGTCCATGCGAAATGTTCGAAATACTCCATGAATAGCTTGTAGTACGCCTCCTGAGTACCTAATTTGAGAAGGGAGATTGCTGACTCGAGGCGGAGCCGACCAGCCAGACCAGGACTGTAAAGAATGACAAGCAATTTAGAATACATAACGTCCAGGTGATTTAGAAGGTAACGCTCACCCAGTCTTAAACGTGCTGGGTTTACCAGCTTTAGTAAGAATGAAACCAAGTAGCTTGAAGATCTGTGAGACACCTTCGATCTCTGTTGCGTCTTCCTTGTCTGCTAGAGCATACACTCGATTTGTGAGTACTTTCAAGCCAAGAAGGCAAGCTTGATGTTCAGGGAGGAAATCTTCGTCTGCACACCATTCATCGAAGCTTCCATTGAAAGGGTTAATGTCGATGTCCATTGACTGTGTAATAAGTTCCTTGTCAGGAAAGGTGGCGATTGCACGGGAGTAAAGCTAAATAGGTGACACGCACAGCATTGGAGTTCTTGCTCGGCGTAGAATACAGCGTTGGCTTTTTCAATTGGCCAGTTGCGAAAGTAGTAATTTCTCGCGCTCGTGTCTCGAAAGCTTCAATTGCATATTTCGCCAGCCTCTTCAGTCCGCTGAGATGCGAGATGAGGCGTTCTCCGGATGAAGCGGGAAGCGCATCCGTAAGATTCTGATGACATATACACTCAATTCGCCGCAAGCAGAAGGGCATATAAAGAGGCTCACTTTGACTAAATCCTCACATTGCACCTGATTGTCAGGTACAGCAGCGAGGAACGTAGATGCATATTTAGCCTGCACAGAAGATCTGTCCATGGCTAGATCGAAGGCTTTGTCCAATACGTTACTGGGTAACAAGGTCAGCAAAGCGTCTTGGATGGTACAGCCTTTTATTATGTCTCGGACTAACCTGTCTCGAATGAAGGCTTCTGGGTAGCTTAGAGTGACTGAGCTGAGACCGTGAAGCGCCAGATTAACGATCAAGTCATGCTTGTCTTCAAGTAGGATTTGACAGAGTTGCGGAATATGCGCTTTCAGCAGCATAGGGCAGTTCTTTATGATAGTTTGAAGTATGTGCTCTGCTAGTTCGCCAAACGATTGGACTTGAGCATCATTCTGCTGATTCACTTTCTCAACGTCATCATCTCCATCTTGGTCTTGCTCAAGCTGCTGATCCCGTAATTCCGCAGCTCTTGTAACTCTTTCGATAAGATGTGGTATCGTGCTTTTATTAATTAGCAAGAAGCCAGCTCGTCGAATTATGATGGAAAAGGTTTCAAGAATGCTAGAAGAAGCTTTTTCAATCCTTTTCAGGACTTCTTCTACGTTCTTCGCTATCGTCCGACCTTCCGTTTCCGGGTCCATTAATGTGCGTATTAACTTCATTGTCCGATGGTCATTCAGCTTAGCGAACTTGTGCAGGTCTGCTTCGGCCTTGATGGGCTCCGGGAAAGATGCTAGGGATGAAATATCTTGAGTCCAAACATGACACCTCGAACATCAAGATTCATCATAGCTTACCGGCTAGTACACGGCATGCGACGGCCAGCTTCCTTGCTTCTTCATCTGCATCGTCTACATTCTCCACATTCCCGCCCTGCACGCATCGGAATTCGTCAGCAGTGAGCAAAAGGGCACTGCGTCTGCCCGCAAGCTTACGTTGTACGTCTCGCAAATGTCCATGTACGTTTCATACACGAGAGGACGCTTCTCGAACAGTCTAGCTGCGCGAAGCAAGGCTTTCCGACCTGGCACATCGAGGTAGTGCATGACTAACAGGAGGCGGTCTACGAAGAAAGACTCTTCTTCTGGCCTTGGCGGTAGAGGCAGGATATAGTCATGTAGTACTCGTTCAGTAGAAGCTCTGTTAGGCAGAAGAATGTTCAGAAAAGGCGCTGAGCCGATGCGTGTTCATGTGTTGAATATGATGCGGCTTACTGTAAGTGGCGGTCGGCGAGTAAAGAGCACTTCAGGATCTCTGCAGGTATCCAACAGAACCGATCAATAGCTGATGGATCACCATTTGAGCTGAAAGAGCGATGTATAATGTCAGGTGGGATGCTCGGTAAAATTGCGGCATTGTGTGCTCACATCTCTCCAAAAGCATTGTTGTACATTCTGCCCAAGCTGTTCAAGGCTTCTTTCTGAACTGTGGGCTGTGCACAGACCACCCGATGAAACATGTTAGTAGGCTGATGGTTACGGACGGCGCGTGCCAAAGAATTACCGAGACTCACCTTTCTATCCTGGATTCTCGAAGCTAAGCTGACAAGTGTATCTTTCTCGAATGCATGCAGCGAGCTCTCGTAATCAACAGTTGAGAAGGCCGCACAAGCAGCGGCTCTAATCTTATCATCAGGGTCAATAAAGCGACCTTTCCAAATTTCGTATATATCTCTGCCGAGCTCGTGATGCATTGGCAGTATGTCTCTTGCACATTCGAGAATAACAATTCGAACTTGAGGAGCTTTGTCTCTGCTACGCCCTAACCAAGCTCTCCACGTATTTGGGTATTTCTTCGCTAGATCAGCACGGGACGTCTGTATACTTGATGCTAGTAGTACTGGTAGTGAACCTGCTTTTTCTAGTGGTTTATCTGAAAACATCTCTCCTAGCGTTCTTGAAGCTAGTATTCTGATGCCCATATCTTCCGAGGTTAGCTCTTCTTCGACTAATGGAATAACATTGGCGAGTAGCTGAGGGCATGTTCGTGCTATTGATTTTATTAGATCGTGAGTAAGTATTAACTCTGCGTCGTCGGCTTTGGAAGCTGTTCCTGCTGCGCCTTTTCCTTTCTTTCCTTTTTTCGTGCTTGTTTCAGGCTCTGACTCCATATCTTCATCTTCGTCTTCCGGCGACACGAGCAATACCTCAGTGAAGTACTCCGCTATGTAGCGTTGGAGCTTCTCGGCGGTTTGATTGCATACTTCCACTGCTAGACTCAGTGATGTTGGGTTTGCTTTCAGGTTTTTGGGTAGGAATTGAGCGAGAAGAAGGTCAACCAGTCCGGATGGCAATGCGGGAGCTTCGTCGATTATCTGGACGAGAATATCTGCAATGTGAGAGATGACGTTCTTTGGCATGTCCGGTCTAGAAAGCAGATCATGTGTGGAGAGAAGGGGAGAAAAACAGTGGCAAAGACGCGTTTAGTGCTGAAGTTGGAAACCTGTAAAACACTGATTCAAGGCAACCTACTTTGCTAAGTCAAAGCATTGCTTTGTCATTTCTGTCATTATGTGTTCGGCTCCAGGCAGCGTAGGCATTAGGGTTGCAGATTTGACAGTTGAAAGCGATTCGATGAGGTAGAAGTATTGTGCATAATTGGGACATGATGGACCAGTAAGGTATTTAAGTTGACGGATGAAGAATTGAAAGATGTCCTGTAGATTCAATAAAAATGATGATCAGCACGGCGTTGAACGTCAGCAAGCACAGTAGCGGTCTTGCACAACAATGCTAGAATCCGCTGGCTACCCACCTTGAGCTCCTTGTCTTCATATGGGCAGTCAGGAGCATATAATCTGAGCAAATCGGCTAGACAGCAGCAAGTATATGCTTTCACTCCCTTATCCTTTCCTAATAGCAAGCTACCGTTGATGAGCTGTACTTTGACCTTCTCAAGAGACTTTGTGTCTACCGTGTCTTGATCGAATGCAGCAAGCTCGTGTGACAGGTCCTGTGTGAGAAGCGAGAAGCACGTCAGCAAGGCCAGAAGTGAGAGCCAATTGTGAGTTGCCATACACTCAGTCTCTTCAGCTGCTCGTGAGCCGGGACGCCTGTCAGAGATGCATTGAAGCTGAGTCGCCCTTTAGAAGGCCCGCTTCTCGCCATCGTTGTTGGTACAGCTTGACCAGAAATTGGCTTTGATGGAATGGTCGAGTCAGTATCATTGATGCTTATCAGGGTGGTCTTCTATGCTCACCCAACCACCCTCGCTGTATTGCCCAGAGTTGATGGAAGATAGACGCGTCAAGATCCATGCACGCCGCCAGCTGGTGTTTATAGCTTTCGCTTTGACAGTAGCTGACCGAGAACACGGGCCGACCAGAGCTGAGGGGGGACAAGGGACACGCATAAGGGGCAAGATACGATGCTGCAGATCTATAAGCCTTTCACTGACTGCTCTTGGTAGACTGACAGGCATTTCGCTACTTATACCTCGTCAGAGCATTACGCCACTGTCATGAAGTCCACCTGTAACACATCGCCTTGGACTCGGTCTCAACTGAGTGGTCCCGCAGTACCTGCTGTCCATAGAAGTCATCAGACGGGCTCCATATCACCTGTACCAAGCTTACCTTGAAAGTATTCATTTATTCTCCTGGGATCGTCGTAATGGCCATATGGAGGATGATCGGGCCTGATGGGCGTCGAAGTAGCCGGTTGGAGGTGATCCCTCCATCTTGATACTACACCACCACGACATCCATGGCCTCAAGCTCTTCAGGGAGATCACGCTCCTCCCAGCTACCAGGAAATACTGCCGTGTATTCCGGTGCTGCTGCTCTTCTCGCCCTTCTCGTGGTGCTCCGGCGTCAACTGGTCGATACCACGAGCTCAAGCAAGAACCACAACAAGGGCAACTCATCGTCGTCGTCAAAGAAGTGGTCGAAGAGCGTCAGTCACACGCCTCTGACTACGCCTCAAGTCGAAGCTGCTCAGCGTGAGCTGTATCGTGTCCTCCCTGATGGCTCAAGAGAGCTCCTCGTTCCAACTGGCAATTCAGGTCGAATCGCAAAGGTCATCATTCGGCCTGTGAAGGAATCAACCTATGCTCAACACAGGAAGGACTTCATATCAGACAGCAAGCATCTGACCCAGCTATCAAAGTCCGAGAGTGGTGGCAGCGGTTCCCATGCATCGTCATCATCAGCAGTGTCAGCAGGCACCGGCATTTCAGGCGCAACCAGGGCGCCGGCCTCTTCTGCCAATGCAGCAGGACAATCCGCAAATCAGGTAGCAAAGAAGGTAGCCGTCAACAAGGAGTTCTTGCGTCAGCTTAGAGCGATCTTGAAGATCATTATTCCCAGGTGGGTCACTTTCTTGGCTCAGGCTCAACGCCAACCTGGGCAGCCTCATCCGGTTACTTTTGGCGTTCGAGGTGATACTGATTGCGTATCTACTACTTTATTCTTCGTTTGTATATTCCCTCCCTTTCGTCACTCACAGATCGACAAGCAAAGAAGTCTTCCTCGTAACGTTACATACCTCTTTCCTGCTCCTCCGGACCTATCTGAGTCTACTAGTCGCCAAGCTAGACGGCATGATAGTCCGTGACATAGTCTCAGCCAACGGACGCGGTTTCCTACGAGGATTAGCATATTGGTTCCTACTAGCCATCCCATCTACCTACACAAACAGCATGATCCGATACCTACAATCCAAATTGGCAATTTCATTCCGCACAAGATTAACAAGATACACAAACGATTTATACCTGTCTAAGTCACGTAATTACTACAAGATTATCAACTTAGACACAAGAATAGATTCACCTGATCAATTCATCACAACTGATATTTCTAGATTTTGCGATTCATTAGCTGCTTTATATTCGAATGTTTCGAAACCTACTCTTGACTTGATATTGTTCAATGTTCAACTGGCAAGATCAATTGGCAAATGGGGCAGCTTTGGTTTATTCGTTAATTATTTCGCTACTGCTTGGATTTTAAGGAAAGTTACACCTGCTTTTGGTAAATTGGCGGCTATTGAAGCGAAACTGGAAGGCGACTTCAGAGGTGCTCATTCGAGACTGATTACGAACGCGGAGGAAATTGCGTAAGTCCGACCAGCTCTAGCTTGGATTCAGAAAGATATCTTATTGACTTTGTGCACTCAGCTTCTATAATGGTGCTCCATTAGAAAAGGATATTCTGAGCAGGGCCTATATGCGCTTAGTCCGCCACGTCAATTCAATCTTCAAGGTCAGCTATGACCCTGTTTCCTGTTATCATCGATGGAAGCAGCCGATACTGACTTTACTGGTCATCATCAGATTCGAATTGGCTACTCGATGATTGAAGATTTCGTCATCAAGTATGCTTGGTCGGCAGTGGGTATCACTCTGTCTTAGGAGCCTGACTTGCGCTGATTATCTTGTATGACAGGCTGGCTATCTCCTCATCTCCATTCCAGTCTTCTTCGGCGACGCTCTGCCACCTGCCGTTACAGGATCTACCAAAGTTGCCGTTCCGGTCACCAACGATGCGCAAGCTCACACCGACAAAGTGGCCAAGCGAACGCAGAACTACATTTCCAATCGACGATTATTGCTGGCTCTGGCAGATGCAGGCGGCCGCTTGATGTCATCTTACAAAGACATGGCGGAACTAGCAGGTTACACCTCTCGAGTCTATACGCTGCTTTCGACGCTGCATGAATTGGACATAGGTCGCTATCAGTCGACGGTCAGACCTGCAGACTGGCCAACGGATAAGCCTTTCTATGATCTTGGACACATCAACGGCGTCGTCATCGAAGGTGTAGATAGTGTCGACTTCGAGAATGTCCCGATCGTGGCACCGGCGCCAGGTCTACCAAGAGGAGGCGAAGAACTGGTCAAGAGCTTGAACGTCTCTGTCAAGCCAGGAGAGCATCTTCTGATCACAGGACCAAACGTAAGTCGGGCCTGTTTATACCGTCGCAGTCTCAATAGCTGCTGATGAGCTGGTGACATGCAGGGTACTGGTAAGACAAGCTTTGCAAGAGTACTAGCTAAACTCTGGCCCGCTTTCGATGGTATCGTTCGCAAACCTGTGCCTGGCGAGATTATGTTCCTGCCCCAAAGGCCATACTTGAGCCTCGGCAGTTTGAGAGACCAGTAAGCTATCCCGCCATCGTTTCAGATCGAGTAGAACACTATTGACGTTTTTCCTCGGTCTAGAATAATTTATCCCGATAGCTACCCTGACATGCAAGCTAAGGGCAAGACAGATGACGACCTCTTGCAAGTCTTGAAGTACGTACACCTGTCATATCTGCCAAACCGAGAAGGAGGGCTTGATACCAGAAAGGAATGGAAGGACGTCCTTTCAGGCGGAGAGAAGCAACGAGTAAGTAAAGCCTGTCGGAGGTTGGTCGCCAGTCCTTCTGCTGATGCTCGAATGGTTTGAAGATGGGATTGGCAAGACTCTTCTACCACTTGCCAAACTTCGGAGTACTGGATGAATGCACAAGTGCTGTTTCGTCGGACGTCGAAGGCCAGATGTACCAGCATGCCAAAGATTTGGGAATTAGTCAGTAGCTGAAAAACTGTTCGCGAGGGACTGATGCTGATGTCTAATCTCCCGCAGCCTTGATCACCATCTCACACCGACCATCTCTGACCAAGTATCATCAGCGACTACTTCGTTTCACGGGCGTTGACGGTACATGGGAGCTCAGTACTATTGGCACTGAAGCAGAGTGAGTGCCATGAGACTTGTCGAAAAATAATGCAAGCTCACTGTGCTTGTTTTTGGTGACAGGCGAATGACCTTTGACAAGGAGAAGGAGGCTATAATAGATAAGCTCAAGGATGTCGGCAAATGGCAAGAAAGGCTGAAGGAGATTGATGCCGAGCTAGCATTCAAGAAAGCATGATTGCCTCCGGACGCGACCGCAGAAGCACGACGGGGACGCATAATCCGGTGTACATAGGCAACAATATGACCACGACCTAAAGATGTATACACGTTACTAGCCCGTGACCTTGTTCCTAAGCCTATATATGATTGGAGAGTATTGGGGACAGAAAGTCCGTTGCCGATGACTGGCATCAGATCTGAGGGGAGCCTTCATGATTGACAAGCGACCACAGACAGGCATAGCTGCAACGTATTGCTCGCTTGCACATCCATCCGAGACTGCTTGCCACGTGCATCACGAACCGAGCCAGCTACCACAGGTAGCATGACAGATCCTTCCGACTTCGACTGAACACTTCTCCTGCATGCCAATCTGGCCCTTCCTAATCGGAACCTGGTCCGTCAAGCGAGAACGTATCTCTGAAACACGCGGTCTTGTTCCAACAAGTCTCGTGCATCAGCTATCTGGTCAAAGATACCGAGCGGCACGAGAACACATATACGCTCCGTTCAACCCAAGTACCTGTCCACCTTCGGCCGGGAACACAGGCAAAATCGACAGCAGACCCACGCAGAAAAGTGACATCGAAGCACGATCCAAGCTACCGCTTGTTAGACTATGTGTCATTGTGCTCGAATTTATGTCTGTATTGTCTGAGGCATTGCACGCAATCTACCTGTGCCCGTGTGAACAGCCAAAAAAGCACTGCGCGGCATAACATATACCGAAGCTTGGAGCAGACTTAACACTCTAAGCTATCGTATACTGCCTCACATCGCCCTTTCAGCGGTGCCGGAGAGTACAATATTTGAGTTGGATCACTGCGCCAGGCGGCCTTTCGGCAACCAGGTTTCATGGTACAGCAGCGAATGCAAGCTTGCGGACGTGAGACTGCTACCCGAAGGTGCGTATTTGTGACGGACCGCCTTTCGGAAGGATCTGATAGGATACGAGGGAGGAGCAGGAGGATGGAGAGACACATGCCGAGACTTGACTCGAGAGCTGAGCGCAGCAGCAGCTCAATCGGAAATTGCGCAACGGAAACGCTTACTGCAGCCATCGACCGTTATCTTTGCGCTTGTGTGTCGAGGGTGATTGATCATCATCTGCCAAAGTAAAAGACCGCATCCAGAATACCCTCCGCTCCGGTCGTGCCGCGCTAGAGGATGCTCGACGATTCTGCACGTCTGTAGTCCCACTGTCGCGCCCAATATTCTGAAACCGAAACTTCTAACCATATATGCCGACCCTCTTCGAATGCGCAACTAGCCCAAACAATGCTTCAACTCTCCAAGTGATGACGAAAACTCGAATCTTATCCAAGTAACTTTCCATGCTTTCTCGTATCGTGATGAGAAGGCTTTCACCGCTCTCTTCTATCTCGAGGACAGCGGGAAGAAGAGGCAGCGGTACCGGTCTGGATAGACTTATAAACTAGAACCGGTCGCAGCTTGTCCAAAAGAATGTATAAGACGAACAGAAAGACTGTCGATAGGCCAAGATTTCTCGCTAAGGTAGGTATCCCCTCGATGCGCGCTCGAATCTATATCATATAGATTCTGTTTGTGTGGAGTCCTCTTGATGCCGCACCTTGCGATTGACCGAGAAGCTCAAAGGGCCGATGATCTCTCACGAAAAAGAAAGTCTGGGTAGGACATCTGTATGTTCGTGCGACATCTCGTGGAACAGTCCGAAGCCGAGTGCGATCGTAAGAGAGGGGATACCATCCCGCTTGAAGCCTTGACAAATCCAGTCTGTCCGAAAGCTGACTTTGACGAAGGTGTATCATCTCGCGTAAAACCATACATATACCCGCTCAGGAGAACAAGATACTGCATTGGCTGCTGAGAATGATAAGGAAGAAGTTTCGAGAGATGTTTCGGTCTGACCACATAGGCAGTTGCAGCGAGTTGTCTTCAAAATTGTTTCCGGACGTGTATGAAGTTCACTTCAGCTTCCATTTGATGGTTTCAGGTGGCTTCGATTCCGGAGTGCCAGCGGGATGGAACAGGAGCAGGCAGCATGTATAGAAGATCGTTGAAAGACTGGCATAACCTCGTATATCGACCAAGTGCGCGGGAGTGACAGGCTCCTATAGCAGTTTGATGCAGCATGCACGATGAACCTGTAGAGGTCTTACAACAGGGAGTACAGGGAGGTATTTGCCCTGAGTTGCCTCCTCAAGACTGCATCACAGCTGCATCAGGCATCGGTCACGTGTTTGAACGCGGTCTTTCTGTGTGTTTTTGCCTGTGTGTACCAATTCCATCCATGAGCACATCCATCCTGATGGACTACCCTTGCACGTCAAGTTTGCATATGCAAATCAAGAAGCGCGTTGTTCAGTCCAATTGAAAGCGAGTATCGTTCATGCCGGCCAGCTTCAAAAAGGAAGATCGCCACTCAAGCTCTTTACTGTAGTTCCAGTCTGCGGAAGACCTAGTCCAATCTGCTCGAATATAGTGATACTCGCTTCCGTGAAAGTGCTTAGGGTTAGGAGTTTCCGCCTCTTTCCAGCTTTTGTTCTCGTTGCAGCTTAGGTCTTGCCATTTCAATTCTCCCGATATGAATGCTTTCCATGGCACGAAACCCTTCATCGACCTTGCCCATCTCCACTACTATCTCCACTAATGAAATAAGATAGCAAGGCTGAAGCGTATAGTCGACAGAACCGCATCTGTGAAAGCAGGGAACCAAAAGGACAAGTGATCCTTCGGCCAGCAAAAGACATCGACTGGACCTCTAACGGAGGGAAGGACTTGATCCGTGTTTTCGCGCAGTGGAGAGAAATGAAGGAAGCAAGCTATTGGAGGACCAGTATGATAGCATAGAAGGAGGGACTATATGTGAGAGGAAGTATTGCCTTGCCGTCGCGTGTCGCAGAGACTTGCTCGCCACACGGTCGGTTCTGTGTGTTCTGGTTGGCGTTCATTTCGACCAGTGGGACAAGGATGATTGATGATCTTGTGCTAAGCTGACTGCACCCGAAGAATGCTATCGTGCCTCAAGAGCCCATCATGATGGAATAGTCGACTATGGATGACCCGCTACGACTGGCGAGCTGAATCCACAGCGTATCCTGAAGACGCGACACGGCCAGCGTGAAGGACGTCCAACGCAGATGCGACTCTACACCTGGCAACTGATGCACAGCGAGTCAGCAGTGGAGAGTCCACTACACTGTCGCAATATGCTGATCAGTGCAGATCCAGGCTGACACCTGACTATCGCAACACTTTCACAGTGAAGTCTGAACATCACGATCAGGCCCGTACGGAAACGACGGCGGAAGTATGGAAACGCGGCAATTCAGTTTCAAGGCATATCACAGTTATTTACTGCACATCTGGCTGATGCTGGTTGGCTGCCTTGCTTCCTGACCACATGCTCTTCCTATCCAATGCCAGTAGTCGCACTGTCACAGGCTAACAGTAATGAGCATGTGTTCCGGCATACAAGGCAGACAGTCCAAGCAACGTGTTATCCGAATGCCGCGTGTACAGCCAGGCTGCATTCGATGACTCGCAAATTGCCCACAACTGGGACTAGAATAGATTTCATACGGTACCCTAGCTGGTGAGTCACGACGACCCTTTCGAAGCAGCTCCTCTTGACTTTCCTTCATCATCTATGCTAACATCCACCTGTTTGCATACCTTTCTTAGCTTCGCCAGACACAACCTCTGGCAGCCGGCAAGGTGTCGTGCGCCACACTGGCTACACTCGCAAAGTACATTCGCATCATCCCACTCCGACTGAGCAAATGCAGTACGAGGCCCTTGTTCGTGCTTCCAATTTATATCGATAGCTTGTGGGTACAACTTGTGCACTCAGACCGTGTACAGTGAAGAAGCCAGCTTCGGATCACTATGGAGGACGCAGCTCGGACAAAGCCAATCGAGCAGCTGTTCCACCTGACTTGAAGACTTGCAACGACAGTCTACCCAATACGGGCGACATTGTACCCGTCTCAACTCTGTGAATGCACTATGGCGCCCCACGCATCTTTTGTCGGTTGCTACCTTGGCCTCGAGGGAAGAGCACGGAGCACCCATATGAATTACACGTGAACCAAGGCGTGCCGAGAAGCCGAGCTGCAGAACTCATAGTGCATCAAATGTTCACAAAAGGCGGAGGTGAGATATGATATCTCGTATGACCAAGCGAAAATAACGAGCTCAAGCGCAGCCTTGCACCAAATTGCATGTGCTTATTCAGTGAAGGATCGCTGTGGAAGATCTGCAATTGGTCCATGGCACCGGTCCATACGGTACGGTAGGCCTGGCCTGAAGAGCGAAGCCGTTTGAATATGGCTGCCTCAGCTTCCGGGCCTGATCTCCGCGCTGTGGCGGTCATTCGGCCACCAGCGAAGTGCGGCTCAGCAGGACAGGCTGCGAAGATTATGGAGAGCTGTCTAATCGGTTTCAGCGCAGTGAGCCATACGCAAGGGGCTTATCATATGGGAGTACGGTACGCCAACCACAGGACTCGTGATGCTTGCAGGCACATAAACTACGCTAGGCAGTTTCGGAGATTTTTCCCAACGACTCACCAGCGAGGCGCCAGAGTGAAATTTCAGTGACATCAATCGCCCTCACGTGCACGCGGTTAAAAGGCAGAACTTGAGCTTGTCCGCGAGGTCGACAGCTGCTAGCGCCGCCAAGAATTGCGCATTCACTGCAAAAAGCACAAGTTCACCGATACACACAGGTGCATAGACACATGTACGATATCGCTATCGTGACCTATCGCCATTCCTCCATATGCTCAGCTGGCTTCCCGAGTTCTTCGGAGAAAGCCACTGTCGATCACGGCCTCCAAGCTGGTGAAAAGCCTGACCTGGGGAAGGAGCAAGGAGAGTCCACACGGTCATTCGGCACTAAAGAGTTGCCGTGAACCGTCTCCAGCAATTAATAATTAACCTTCCTTCCGAACATGCCTTTGTCAGTGGGAAAATAATGGCTCTCGTCCGCCGAAAAGCCCACTTCTGCTCTGTCATGTGGTGGCTACCTTCTTCTTTCCGCTAGTTTTCTTGAGAATCGACTCTTTTCTTTTCTCTTTAAGACCTTCTTCTCAAGACAAGCACCTACACCACAGGCCGTGCATATCAAGAGGCCTTTACTTCAAGAAGACATATATCACTTCAATCATGGCTGACCAGGCTTTTGCTGGCATAGCGTAAGTTCATCTTTTCCACACAATTTCCATGATAATGGCAACATCTGTATATTGACGCAAGTGGCGACATCATCGTCTTTCATCTCTGTTGCGTAATCTCTACGAACATGAAAAAACCAACAGTGAAGCAGACCGAGACGCAGTATGGAGAGACCAGGACCTCGCAAGAATGAAGACTGGTGCCTCGAGCAACGAAGAGAAAAAGGACAGAAAGTCCAGGGATGGTCACGGGCCAGCGGAAGTGACCACTACGACCGTGGGAGGAATCTACCAAGAGGGTGCATATCCTTCAGATGAGCAGAGAGCTACACTGCGACGTGTGCCAGCCGGCATCAATCTCAACATTTTCGCAATCGCCCTCATCGAGTTCTGCGAGAGGTGAGTTTTGACACAACCGCAAGCTGAGAAGCTTTGCGCTGCGGCCGCGGTAGCATTCAGAGCCTCCGAAATTACAGTAACTGATGAGTCTGCTTCTTTTTCGCTTTGAACCGTACAGATTCAGTTACTACGGCTTCCAAGTCGTCTTGACCAATTTCATCCAGCGACCTCTACCACCTGGATCACGAACAGGCGCTATCAAGGGCCTAGACTGGAACACCCCAGGTGCATTAGGAAAAGGACAACAAGCCGCCTTCGGTATCACAACATTCAACACCTTCTGGATCTATGTGACACCCATTCTTGGAGCTTTCATTGCCGATACTTACTGGGGTCGATACAAGACTATCTGCGTTGCCATAGGAATTGCGATCGTGGGTCACATCATAATGGTGAGTCCCTGCCTTTCGAAAATGATGTCACGCGAACATAATGAGAAACAAGTCTGACAACACGGTCCTGTTCTTTGTACAATCTAGATCATCCCCGCGATTCCTGAAGTCCTCATAAACAGCCCCAATGCGTCATATGGCCTCACTATTGCCGCTATCATTATTGTGAGTTTTCATCGTTACATTCGAAGTAGAAAAGCCCAGAATTATTTGCTTAACATGTTTCCTATTGTGCTTTCCGCAGATGGGCGTCGGTACCGGTTCTTTCAAGTCGAATATCAGTCCTCTCATTGCTGAGCAGATTCCAGCTTCAAACCTGTCACTCAAGAGACAAAAGAATGGCGACCTGGTCATTGTTGATCCAGCATTGACAGTGGCACGAGTAATGATGTGGTTTTACCTACTTATCAACCTCGGTTCACTCTCTGGTCAAATTGGTATGGTCTACGCTGAGCAAGACGTCGGTTTCTGGCTATCATACACCATTCCTACCGTCGTTTTGTGCTGTAGTCCCCTTGTCATGTGGTGGGGCCGACACCGTTACAAGCGTACACCACCTCAAGGATCCGTCCTACCGAATGCATTCCGTCTCCTACGCTTGGCATCTTCCAACGCATGGTCATGGAACCTAGGCAAGACCTACCGCAACATCAAGAGCTCTGAATTCTGGACAGTCGCAAAACCAAGCTACGTTGAAGCTCAAAAGGGCGAGAAGCCAGCATGGATGACATTCGATGATCAATGGGTCGACGAAGTCAGAAGAGGATTCAAGGCATGCTGGGTTTTCGTACTCATCCCATTCTACTGGATTGTTTACAATCAAATGACAAGCAATTTGACGGTTCAAGCTGGTACAATGACAAGAAACGTCCCCAACGATTTCATCAACAACTTGAACCCTATCTCACTCGTCATTATGATCCCCATCTTTGATCAAGTCATCTATCCTTACCTCAGATCTAAGAACATCCGCTTCACACCCATCAAGAGAATCACACTTGGTTTCTTCTTCGCTTCAGCATCTATGATCGTCGCTGCTATCGTACAACACTACATCTACGTGACACATCCATGCGGAGACCGACCTTCGTCTTGCGACTCCGTCTCACCACTCAACGTCTGGATCCAAACGCCTGAATATGTTCTCATTGGTATTTCCGAGATCTTCACAAGTATTACAGGTCTAGAATATGCATTCAACAAGGCACCACCCAATATGAGATCGCTCGTTACTTCGATGTGGCTATTCACCAATGCATTCAGTGCAGCTATCGGACAGGCCTTCGTCCCATTAACAGAAGATCCTCTGCTCGTAATCAACTACGGTGTCTTCGCTGGTCTATCAGCTGCCGGTGGTGTTCTCTTCTGGTTCCTTTTCAGGAAGTTGGACGCTGAGGAATACGACCTCAACGACATGAGAAGAAACGAGGATGGAACTGCATTTGTGCCGGGTAGAAACGCTCCTGTTTACAGTCAGGCTCCTGCTCCTGCCGCTACTACAGACGTAGAGGTCAAGCGAACTGTCTAAAGAAAAGTTGATTCTTGTCAGTAGATTTTGATACATATCAATCAGAAATGCAATGCATTTGTAGATGATTTCCAGACTCTCTTAAGCAGTAAAAAAGCTGCGAAAGACTGAAAGATGGTAGCATGCAGCCCCATATGCATGTCCACTTGACATTGGGCAAGCTGATGAGATAGATAAAATGCCATTTTACTGGTTTGGGTCTGCTGACACGAAAAAGGCTTGCCAAGGAAGTTCTCTGGAGTAAATTAAAGACTGATCTTAAGTAATTTAAGACGTGCCTGTTCCACTTTTTGCTTTCCTCGTTGAGGCCGTCTCAGAGTCAAACCTCACCACTGCTGTCTGAAACTGTTTTAGTCTTTCGTGATATTGCACCATTATTGCAGTTGCCCAATATGTGTAGAAGCGCCTATAAATTTCTTGCTTCCAAACACGCGTGACCTCAAGGCTGCAGGCAGACAGGCAGAGTCTATTATAATGATGGCGTGCCTTGGTGTGCGAAAATGCCGTGAAAGCGGAAGCGGTTGCCGGGCGGAGAAAAGTCAGGAGAGAAGGGAAAAGTAGAAGGAGAAGGAAGCGTGATGTAGTTTCGGCGATGGATTGGATCGTATACCGTCCTACACGTCTGAATCCAAGTCACCACTCACCTTTTATATCATCTTCAAGCCCTCCAAGTTTCTACCACTTTCGGGCCTTATCAGTGTGCCCGCTTGATTCCATCATCGGGCGCCATTGGGGAGAGCGAGCAACCACCCGTCAAAGAGACGGGGCTTATCGCTGGTGAGCAGCGATGATAAGGAACATCCCGTATGGCCCAGGAGTGTGTCATTAATTGGTGCATTTGTATGTGGAAATGGCAGTAATTCACTGAAAGCAGTAATAAAACATCAGTGATGGCGAGCAGTCACGATGCCAGTAATCTGAACAGCCAAGTTGTGGGAAGCACCAGCAGCAGCAGCACAACCATTCCAAGTGCAGGCCAGCAACCAGCATTGTATCCCGTTGAACCACTAGGAAGGGTCGGTATCTATATTCTCTCCTCTACTTCTGCTGTTCTCCCTGTACTGACTTCTCTCTCTCTCTCGCGCCCTTCTGTCATGCACCACAGGAAGAACAAGCTGAATCGAGAGAGAACCCGACAGGCTTAGCCAAGATATTGAGCAGGACACGGCGAACAAGCAGCCATAGCAGGAGCCCCAACAGGTTGAACAGCAACCTCGAAACATCTTCAACCACAACCTCGTCCACCAGCAATACCAGCCCTTCGTTCTTCAGCAGAATGACAGGCTCAACTGCAGCCCCACATGAGCACCACCACAACCCTATCTCGGCTTTGAAGGGTGTGTTCGCAAACAGGCCAAGCAGCAGGGATAGAAGAGGTGGTGCTCCTGAAGAAGGAATGGAGAGAGTCTCATCTGGCCATCGTCAGTCTCACATCATTTGTGGCCTCGAACCGATATACCACACCTCTTCTTGACAGGCAGCTTCGATCGCAACCATCATTGCCTTCGAAAGCAATGGCTTGAGAAGGTGTAACGGGGAAGAGGCCCTGCGATGCACAAATTCTGACACTTTGCTTTACCTTCTGCAGCCGATAGCGAGCGAGGCCGTGACTTCAAGGGTAAGTTGCCACTTCCCGCCCACAAGCAAGCGAGACATTCGTACCTTCGCGCCATCGAGAATGTCTTACACGACGTTCTCTAGTCCTACATACAGATTAACTGATGCTTTACTTGATCTTTCTGACTACAGTTTCAACCGGTCGAGGAGGAGCAGGCAACATCCGAGCGTCATCCCAATCAAGAGCACCAAATGATCCCGATTCAGGAGAAGAAGAAGCTCGTGAAAGATCAAGGGAAAGATCCCGTGACAGAGGACACGGTTCAGGTCGTGGTGGTGCTGGTAATTTCAGATCTGCCTCTAAGAATCCTGAAAGTCGCCTTGCCGAGGAGAAGATTATCGAAGAAGACGCCGAAGCTGAGGTGCGTTTCTTGGCCTCAATATGCGACTAATGAGTACCTCTCAGCACACTGGTATGCTGAGATGCGCTTGTGTCTTCTTGTTCTTTTGCATGCACAGAAAGCAGCCCATGCTAAGCGCCTCGCTGAGGAGCAAAAGAATAAACAAGCACATTCTTATGGACGAGGTGGAGCGTGAGTGTCGCTTCTACTTACTGACATGGTACTATGTACTTGTGCTGACTGAGGCATTGGCGTCCGCAGTGGTAATATAAAGTAGCCCAGGCTGCTTCAGACACCCCTACTGCTATCAAGGTAGTGTCCGTAAGAGCCTTTCTGGCACTGTTCACCTACCTCTCTACCTTGGAGTCTGGAAGACAGCGGCTCTACACGAGGCTCAAGTATATACCTTCTTCCTGAACCCAGCCCACGCTACTCAATTCGTATGATATCGAAAAGGCTTCTTGATGTTATTCACATCTACCATAGTTTATACTCCGACAATTGATTTAATAGTTTGTATGCGACCGCGATGAGGTCTTTTTAACCCCTACTCTATTCTAGGTTTACTGTCACAAGTCAAAATAATTCAAACCTGCTTTATTCTTGATTGTGCACACCCTGCTTTGCGCTTGCCTTGGCTCTTGTACACTTGGATGCTGTTCGCCACCCGCACCTACAATTCGTTTGCCGTGAAGCTGCATAGGCCACCTGGACTTTATCCGTTACCAATTCAGATGCAATAGTAAGGCCTGTCTATCCAAAGCAGTGCCAACGATACATCTACACCACATGCTCTCAAGAAGCTTCACGTCAGCCTTGAAAGGCAAGGGCAAAGCTGTGACACGAGTGAATGCAGCGAGCACGCCATCGCTACTTCAAGCGGCAGCGGGGCCATCATCACGAGCAGCATACAGCACATCGCCGTGTGCTTCGATGAAGAAGACTACATGTACATGTCGTCCACGATATCCACATGCAAGGGTGACTGTCCAACCGGCTACTGTGCATAAAGCTCGATTACATGCTACGGCTTCACAGAGGCAGAGCAGCAGTAAGATCCCTGAAATAGCGTAGGTCGAAGCCTTTTTACGGGCTTCCCACTGCACATCAATAGCCTGAAGACTGATATAATTCGTTTGTATGTGATCACAGCGAGCTATCGATGCGAGAATATCACGAAATAGCAGATCAAACGATGGATCAATTAACGGATACATTGGAAGCATTACAAGAAGAATTAGCTGATGATGATTTCGACGTAGAGTATTCGGTACGTCTATACATCTACTGTCGCTAGCTGGCTTTTGAGCTACACCATACTTATTTGACTCGAGCTGATTCTAGGTCTCTCATTGTCGGCAGTCTGGAGTTCTTACTGTTAAACTACCAAAGGATAAAGGAACGTATGTCATCAATAAACAACCACCCAACAAGCAGATATGGTTGAGCAGTCCACTATCGTAAGCTTCGTATAAATCTAGTTGTAGATGACGGTTCCATTAAGCTGATGCCTTGACTTCGCTCTAGGGGTCCGAAACGTTATGATTACTCTAATGACGATCAGCATTGGTTTTACACAAGAGACGGCAGCTTTCTTCTGAAATTATTAGAGGAGGAGTTGAGCGACAAGCTGGGTACGAATGTCAGCTTCGAGGCGTAGAATCGTAGTAGCCTTTGAATAGGCGGAGATTGTACATCGCGTCAGCTCTTCCGAACTACCTTGCAATTTACTCTAATTCATTCAACTAGACACCGTTTCGAGGGCTTAAATGCTTTACGCTACAGATGCATTTGACCATCGCCTAGTTCATTTGCCATGCGACTTCTTGTACTGCTCTGTTTTATACCGACTGGAAGAGCCGACGTGATCGAGCACTCGTTAACACCGTCGACTTCGAACAGCCATGGACGGCGGAGACAGCGATGACGACCGTCAAGTGGCATCATCGTCAGCCAATGCAGGCTTCGGTGTCCCGGAAGAGGATCCCAACGTGGATCTAGCCCTTGATCTAGATGAGCATTTCGACATTGATCAAGGCAAGGATAGACGAGTCTGGCTGGTCAAAGTGCCCAAGTTCCTGCTGGAGAAATGGCAGAATGTAAAGAGCAACAACGAAGAACTGGGCAGATTGAGAGTGTACAAGAAACCTATGCCGAATGGTGAAGAGAGGATTGTAATGCTGTTACCGCCTAACAAGGAGGGTGACGAACCTATACCGACGGAATACTTCATGACGATACAGAACAAGGCGACACAGTCAGTAGTGACTCCCATTGGATAAGAGATTTGTTAACTGTTTCTGAGATGGTATTTGCTATTCAGAAATACATACATCTTCGCAGAACGAGACGATGTGACTGTCGGCGAAGCAGGCTGGGAGCCTGGTAAAGGTCGTATTAAAAGAGGAGCAGATGGAGATGGATCAGAAGTTCCTGAGAAGAGACGTGCGTATCTTAGATTCCTGAACAGCAGTATACTCATCATTTTGACGTGCCTCTGCCTCTTCACAGGGAAACCAACATTAACAGGTGTTGTTCACGTGCGTCAAATACACTTGTTCACATATTGCATGAAGTTGGCTGCCAACTCACATGTTTCTCTACGATGACCGCAGCACGAATGTAATCTTACACCGCGCGTCGATTCAGAGTCTTACCGAGCTATCCTAAGAGAACGTCAAGCGAAAGCAGCAGAGCCGAAACGAAGGTAGACCTGGTCTATTCCTTCTAGCATTGTGACTAGGCTAATTCCAGCATTGTCACAGGGCACAACTCCTTACGACCGACGATCAGGAGCTGAAACGTTTGGGTATGGCCGGAATGGCTTCCGCAAACAAGAAGTTCGATTCTTTCTATGTAAGTTGCCCTTGCGAGATTTTCCACATTGCGGTGGGCCAAGAGAGTGAGCAAGTACTAACGTATTACACGTCAATGCGAGCAGTCCAAACCGAAAGAAAAGGAAAAGGCTGCAGCGGCTCAAAAGCTTGTCCGATTACCTCGCAACGAATTGCTGGATATGCTATTCTCGGCATTTGAGCAGTTCGAATATTGGACGATGAAGAGTCTGGTAAGCTTGCAGTACAGCCGATGATGTCCATAAGAGTATGTCTAACAGTGTTACGGTCTGCTTCCAGCGGTCGCACACCCAGCAACCTGAAGGCTACCTAAAGATGGTCCTGAGTGACATTGCGCAATTGAATCGACGTGGTCCTTACGCGGGTCATTATAGCTTACTGGAGGAATACAAGAAGAAAAAAGAGGGAGAGGGAGATGAGTCAGCTCCCAAAGCAGAAGGAAGCGGTACTACAGGTCCGGCTGCCAATGGCGTCAAGAAAGAGGAGGGAGTCGAGGAGGAGACCAAGCCAGATATCTCCGATGACGACGATGATATCGAAATGGAGCAGGTGCCGTGAAGCTTACTGTAGAGTGAAGATGTGCTCGATGAATCTTTTTGGCAGCATTCCCAAATCATGTATCATAGAGCTTATTTTGGGAAATGTAACTTCCTTTACGCTGCCAGTGTGTCTCTTCATGATTCAATTTCAGGGATAAGAGGCTAACTTTCAATGTATGCTACAAGAACTCAACAGACTATTCAACATGCAGGTTTGTCATATTTATTATGAGGAGCAGGAGCACTGGAATCCTCGCATGTCTGTCGGTCCAATATCGCACAGTCTGCGCTGTTCCATAATCTCTGGGGTCGGGCAGGCTAGTTCATCCTCTCCGACTTCTTCCTCACCATAGATATCGAATGGTTTCGTAGCCATGTCGAGAACTTGCTGCAGGAAAGCAATGTCGTTGTCCTTTCGCAAGCGAGCAATAGCTTCTTCGAGGACCCATTGACGAAGGATGAAGCGAGGATTAGCAGCTGCTAACCTTGCTCGTCGATCTTCCGTCTGTACACCAGCCTGCTTTTCTGATTCTTCGAGGCGCTTCTCGTACTTCTCGAACCATGCCTTCCATTCACTCCGGTAATTGCCATGTAAATATTCGGGTACTTGCGACTTCGGTGCGAACTTGTCCAAGAACTTGTCGAAGTCGGACGCAGTCGTCTTCTTGTACTGAGAAAGTAAGCGGAAGGTGCGAGAGTAATCTAAGTGGTGTGATTCCATGAGAACAAGCATCGGATCAACTAGCTCGGAGAAGTCGGTCGGCTTCGCTTCCAAGAAGCCAAGTTTCTGGATATAGGGGCTTTGTCAGCGTCTACACACGCATACAGCAATGTATGATCTGGTTTAATACTCACCTTCGCCATGAGATTCCTGTAATCGTGAATGTAGGTACCCATAAATTCCGATGCGATTTCCTCGACGACCTTGTCGCCAGCATCACGCCATGCCTCTAGCTTGCTCTCGTCGTCTGCCCAGCCCTTTTGTGCTTCAGCGATCTTGTCACCGTTTCCAGCCAACTCTAACTCGTGTCCAATCATCTCCGACAGGGCGGCCCCTAAGCGATGCACTGCCTCCATACCGATACGGGGCTGATTGCGATATGAGTAGCGACCTTCTCCGTCTGAGTGGTTGCAGATATAGTTCGACGAGAATATATCCATGAAGGCGTACCTGCAAAAGTGTAAGTGACAGTCAGTGACAGTGCCTTGCGCAGATAATGATAAAATGTATGCTTACGGGCCGTAATCGATAGTAAGACCAGATATGCTGATGTTGTCCGTATTCAAAACACCATGGCAGTACACGGAGGCTTGCCACTGTGCGAATGTCTTTGCATTCCTTCTTGCCACTTCCCTAAGTACCAAAGCAGCCAAGCTCTTATCATGAGCATTTTTGTGTTTTCCACCTTTATTGATACCGAAGACTTCATTTCCAGCGTAGTTGACTAGATCGCGCAGGGTATCCCAGTCGTCTCTACTCCATAATAGCTCGAAGGAACCGATGCGAAGCCATGAAGGAGCGACTCGGCATACTACAGCTGCAGTCTCCAATTCTTCTCTCCTAACTTCGACATCTGGAAGGTGTACTAGACTGAGTGCCCTAGAGGTAGGGATACCTAGAGCAGCTACAGCCTCACTTCCGAGATATTCGCGTACTGAACTTCGCAGCACGGCAAGGCCATCCGCGAAGCGAGAATAAGGTGTTCTTCCTGCGCCTTTCAATTGCAGCTCTGCGACGGGAGGATAGTATGTGTCGCCATGATAATCAGGGAATTGAGCGGGTGTGGTAAGGATTGAGATCGCACGCCCGTCGCCTAGTTGACCTGCCCAGGATCCGAATTGATGTCCTCCGTAACATAATGACCATGGCGCGAAACCTTTCGAGCCTTCCGTGGGTGCCTCCAATCTGACGATATGACCAGCAAGGAATTGAGTGAGTTCAGCTCTTTTGCGAGCCGCCGCAGAAGTAGATGATGTATCTCCAATAACTGCTTCCGCACTGCCATTTGTGCCATTGCTCTGATTCGAGCCTGGTGCATCCTTTCCTTCGTTAAGGTATTCCCATGCATCTCCGACATCCAAGCTTGGTAGAATATCTTCGATGCATTTGCGAGACAATCCGGAAAGCAATGGTGTTCCAAGGGTGTCACGTCTATTTTCCGAGCTGAACGCCACAGCGTTGTTGCCATCTACAGGTACAAGGCCGTCGTTCGGATCCGGCTCCAGGCTCGCAAGATAGTCTTCTACGTTCATAGATGCGGGGCTCGATGATGATGACGCTTGCGCTTTCTTGGCTGCTTCTCGAGCTGCACCTTCTTTTACAGCGGACCCATCGCCAACTGCTTCGCCTGGAACCTTGCGAGGTTTCATTTGACCGGGCTTGACGGCATATGGGAAGGACACAGGAAGAGGTGTGGTATATGAGAAATGTGCATGAGCTACCTGTCTTGATCTTCGCAGGTTCGATGGCTTAGGTATGTAGTTTGGGTTCGTCGGATCATCTGCTCCTGCAGGAAGGTTCTCGCTGTCGTACGAGGACAGCTTGAGGACTGAAGCAACAGATGGAACCAAGGGGTCCGGAGTGAGGTATTCTGGGAGCGACTTGGCTAATGGAAGTGCTAGTATGGACTTCTTGCCAGCAGATGAGGCGGCTTCAGAGGAGTGACCGTTCATGCTTGCAATGACGCGGGTATTTGAGAAGCAGCGAGTAGGGTTCAAGAGCGCACTTGAGCGGCGCAGTAGGATGGGAGCCACTGTAATAGCTGTTGTCTTTCAAATCAAAAGAGGAACGAGACAAGCAACGACACTGCAAAAGCAAAAGCTTGCCCTTGCAAAACGGCATTGAGAAAGTAAGCAGGTTTGGCTGGTGGCGAATACAGATGATCGCCCGCTTCAAGCTTTCTTTCATGTATCGGGTTTCCAGCTTGCTGACGTTCTTCCAAGACATGAATAGGAACGACGATCCAAGATGCCAAACTCTGACGCCTGAACGGTCATCCAAGCTGCTCGAGCTCCCGTCGGAGCTGCTCGAAGCTCTTTTTGCGCGCTGCGACGTCCAATCTGTAAGAGCAGGCTCCTACCTATCTATCTTCTATACATCGCCACAAAGGCTTACATTGTCATTTGACAGCTTGCATACTTGTCACAATGCTCTAAGTCGTGCTACCGTCTCGTCACTGACCATGGCTGGTCTACATATGCCCGCAAGCATCTCTTCTCGCATTCCGTCACGCATCCGGGTAGATTCGCCACTAGACGAGCTGTAGAATTCGTACGAGAGTGTACACTCGTAGATACAAGCTGGTCGAAGCTCAGCGATGTATCCCACGAGGAGATCACGACCTTTCCTGCGCGCACTATGCCGGTCATCAAGCTGCAGGAAGATTCGCAGCGACTGATAGTGGCGGGAGGCAGTAGTCTTTCTACATTCGTATTCCCTGGTCAGGCTGGCAAGTCTGTAGAAGAGATACATATACGATCCTCCTATCATCGTGATAGGCAAGGACGACAGTACAACAACTGGATAGGAAGAACACCGACAGACGATATCACTTCTATATCCTGCATTGAAGGAACGGGAGAATTCGTACTATCACATGTCTCTGGATTGGTACAGAAGTGCAGAATAGACTTGTCTCAAGACAGAAGACCTTATCTACGCTCTACATGCCGCTATGGCAATTCTAAGCGAATCATACAAGCCGTCAGCGCTTCGAGATCTGGCCTACTGGCGAGCGTAGCTTCACACTCCGGTGGTTTGGTCTCGCTATATCGCTCTGAATCGCCTTGGCAAGAACCAGTCACATGGCGTACGAAACATAAGCCGTGGAGCCTGATGCTGGATCCGAGTGGGATCCGACCTGGTTGGCTAGCTCTCGGAGAATCCGGTCACGCTCCTTGTCGACTATACGAATTACACGAAGATGGACTACCGGTCGACACGCTTAATCCTGTCACCCTCTTGGGCAATAGTGTGTCGACAGCAGTCTATGACTTTGCGTCTCCTCCAGCCGGATCTCCATTAGGCGGTGCCAGTCATTCGGTAGTTTCAGGCTGGTACGACGGCACAGTGAGAATACACGACTTACGACGGCCGTCTCGTATGCCGATTTTAACAATGTACGATCCCTTTGCGGACGTGCCAGTGTACAGCGTTGCTTGTGGTGGAGGAGCAGGATTCACAGTAGCAGCAGGTACGGCTCGTCATGGCCTTGTCCGTGTGTGGGATGTCAGAAAAGCAAGGCACAACATCAAATCTGGTACAAGTATATTTGGACCTGGAAAGGACTCTTCGCCTGTCTATAGTCTGCAAATGGAGCATGATCGCCTGTTCGGCGTTACTGATAGGAGAGCCTGGATGATGACCTTCGGAGATTTAGCGAGAAATGGTAGCAGTCATCACACTTCACGTCAAACGTACCATGAAAGCATGGCATTGCATCGGCAAGACAAACGAAATGAAAGCCTACATAGATTCTCAAAAGCACGGATACACAGTAGAGACAGCAACCAGTTATCATATTACAAGCATAGCGACATGTCTCTCCGGAAGATCGGGTAGATCTGAAGGTCTGCATAGATTAGGCCATTTGTCCGTTGTTGTCGTATACATATACATCCCTGCAAATGTTGTGGAGGTAAATCGTCCTTGGAGAAGGACCGGCTTGAAATGTGATACACCGACTGGATATTAACCAACAATCATGTACAGAAGAGACAGCTCTTGATAGCTGATAGTACAGAAGATTCTCTTGCCACCTCTTGATGTCCATCCTGCTCTTCGCTTCGCAGAAGAGATTCTTTCTCGCCGGTAAGGTCAATCTGCATCGGTGGAGGAGGTGGAGGCGGTCTCCTGCGTACTTCCCGCTCTAGTTTAGGATTGAAGACTGTCCCCGAGCACTTGTATGTTCCAGTCCTGAAGGAATCCTCGCTGTATGTCCATTCTTCAGCCGAATATAGCATTGGGTGGCCAGCTGCTACCAGCTCCACTACGAGCTGATCAAAAGAGCGAAACCCATAGTTAGGACAGCTCTACCATTGTATAGGAGAGAGCCAGCTTCTGCATATTACCTGTACATTGGCACCTTCGGGTACACCTGCCCCTTTAAGCGAACGTATCGCAGAATCGCCTAGATTGATATGGCCTTCTATGCGTTCCGTAAGGACGACCTTCCAAGTATTGACATCGTTCTTGTCGCTTCCACTGTCACAGTAGGCGGCTCGCACATAGCATCTAGAATAGCGAGCCATACCGCATGGAGAACAAAGCCCGATCATCACCATCATCCATTTGCGTGCGTCGTCACCGCATCAGCCTTGAGATGTTCGTAGGCAGCATAGCACGGCACACTCACGAATAGCCTGCCCTGTCAAGTAGCGTGAAGCTGCTGATGGTGCCGAGTGGTGCCATAGTCTTGTTGCTCAACGGAGTAGGGAAGCATACAAGAGGCTTCGTTTATCTGCGAAGTAGGGATACCAAAAGCGGCACGTGATTAATCTGCTCTTCATGCATGTGACAGTATTTTACTGTCGACTGCCTTGGAAAACAGAGGGAACTGCAAAAGCAGTGCCACAGATGTCAGAAGAAGCAAGCTCATGCTCTTCCTGTCAGCTTACAGACGTTTATGCTCTTCCTGTCAGCTTACAGACGTTTATACACAGCTCTAGCAGCCCCACAGTAGGGCGACGAGCTTTTGAACGTGTGATTGATTGCACATGAATGACTGTTGATGGCCCTTCCCTCCGCAGCATCTTGATGATTCCTTTGCTAATCCATACAATGTACCTTATACCTTTATTACGACTTCGGCAAGATTACAGGCGTCCAGCGCCTGAAACCTATCTTATTGGGTAAGATTACATTACTTTACCATAGCTTGCTACATTTTTCCTCCTTTCCGAAGCATTTGAACGATCCCCCGTGTCCGAGGCCCAATGATCATGCGAGACTGATAGCTGATCTGTCGCTCTCAGCACTGAATACTCCATCTTCTCTGTCTTCCGATAAAGCTGGCGATTTCCCTCTTCGCAGACGAAGTATCCATTGAACTAAAGCGACGGAAGAGCACTGAATAAAGTCTATGAGTTAGTATGGAAGTCCACGAGATCAAAGACCAACGAGCTTACCAATGCTACCAGCCAGAGAATCTTCGTCATTATTCGTAGCCAGATAGCACCGTTTGATAGTGCGGCATCTTGCACGAGGTTTGCAACAGGAACGAAGACAAGGAGGTACTGAAAGAGTAAGACACAGACGTCAGCTTGTACACTCCTCGGTAGAATAAGAAGGATGCGACTTACAAGCATGAGACAGTGAATGGCACCGGATGCAACGAGGAAATCAAAAGGTCTAACGACTTGCGAAGCACGAGTGAGTAGGACATAGCCAAAGAAAGCCTTGAAGAGCACCAGTATAATCACTAGCCGGTGCGAGTAGCTATTTTGAGACGAGATGAGGTTCTCTGCTTCATGAGAAATCGCATGTGCGCATGTATGTAGTAGGGAAGTATCGACGTCCTCAGGGAGGGAAGAACATAGAGTGGAAAGGAGGTCGAGGGAAGATTGCTGCTGTAATGCCATGCGAGCTTGAAGAGAGGTCTGAAAATAAAGCACACTACATCAGTCAGAGAGGTGCGGCTGTCAATACCATTGACAGAGAACTATCAACTTACAAAATATAGGTAGCCACATAGTGAAGCTGCAGCGTCTACGAGAAGGGCTTGTGGGACCCTGGCAGAACTTTCTTCGCGAGTCTCATCGTAGTCGTAGACGATAGCGGGTGCATGCTTCTCATCGTATGTGATGCGGCTCCCCATCATCACTGAGACGCCGTCTTGAGGCTGTAGGTATGATGGAAGCTTCGGATCGCGCGTATACTGGGGCAAAGGGTCCTGGAGAGCGACCGCGCTATCTGGCCTGGACAGCTGGAACGTTTGAGAGGGCATAGTGATTTAAGTGGAGGTCGAATGAAGTAGAAGCAAGCGCTACGAGAATGCGATGCGAACCGAACGGTGGAGAGGGCAGGTGCGTTGTCTGCTGTATGAATTTGTGGGTTTGCGGTTGTGCGTGCTCTTCGGTTCGGCACGTGAGTGAGTGTGCCAGCCGTGTTTCTGGGAGATCCTTGCGTGTGGTCTTGGGTGGTGTGGGTAGAAAGACGGAAGTATTTCTCTTGAAGTGTGGGAGACAATAACAAGCAGTAATGAATGTGTAGAATGAAGTACAAGGAAAGCAAGAGAAAGAGAGAGCTGGCTGGTTTCAAGTGAATTGCAAACTGGACCGTGCGCCCTTCGAGCTCGATCAGTCGCGTGCGTCGAAACGCGTGTCCAGCGATTTAATTTATTGATTGAGTGAGTGCTGATTGCGTTAGGCAGCCGCGCTTTGCATATAAGACAGTACATGTATGTCGCCATTGACGAGTATACCGCGTCCAAGTAGCCCCCTCTACTCCCTGCCTTACGACAGTCGCGCTCGTGCTTACCCCGCCAGACTGGGGCTTGTGTGCGAATGCGCCTCCCTGAGCATCAAGCTTAGTTTTTCTTATCCTTCTGTACAACAACATTATCATCCTAACAACGACTACTGAATGCTGCTATGCACGCGCGTCAACCTCTAAGGCTAGTCTATGGTAATGCCTCTGTTACTTCTGTTAGATCAGCTACATGTTTTCAACGCCTTGCATCCATCTCAAGCCGCCTCTCCATTTCTTCTACTCCTTTTTCCCGTTCTTCCAGACGTGCTTCGCGCTCCATCAGCATTCTCACATCAATCTCATTTGCACCATGCTGTATCCTCATCCGCCATTCTTTCCAATCTTGCTCGTCCATAGGTCCATTGCAGAGAAGTTTGGCAGCATCGTGATCTAAGCTCGTAATGGTCTGCTCAGAACCATCTATTGCTAAACGCTCTCTATCGCCTGACCTTTGCTTTGGGCATAATTCCAATTCTTCAGATGTGATATGACCGCGTTCGATGATTTCTTGCTCGTTGACTAGACTTCCCCAGAAATCGATAATAAGCAAACTTGACCAGCTAGGCAATATCCCATCGGGCAATTCATCCGTCAGACTATCTACTTCCGACAGTAACGGAACCTCAAACAAGTCCCTCCGTTTCTGAGCTTGACTTTCATCTTTGACGTGTGTTCCTTGTTCCAGATGGTTCGTAGATAAAGACTTGAAGTCCTTATAATTCGGATAAAGCATACTATACCCCCCCAAATAGACCAATTCAATCAGGTATCTCTTCCATGAATTAGGCCATCGATTCGATCTTATATTCGGTACTATAGGATCTGCAAGATCTAATGTAGCTTCAGACAGTCGAATCGCAAGGAACTGATGGAACTCGCGCCAGTGCTCAGGGAAGTAGATTGCTCCCCATGAACATGGTATTTGCGAAAGATACGGTAGTGTAGATGGCAGTCCGAGATCGTCTAGCAGTTTGTGGGCGTCAAATTTCCGTCTACCTTCAGGTCGAAGCTCGATATTCTTAGGTTGATAGAGCGATATACCGTATAGTCTCTCTGTTTTTCTTCGCATAGCTTTTGTGCCATACCTATAGTGGAGAATCGTGAATTTGAGCCAGGAGTAGAAGAGCGGAGATACTTCGACGTCGTCCTCCAGTAGAACACCATACGTGTCGTCATTGAGAGGATACCAGCTTTCCACGATGGAAGTCATTAATCCACCCAGGACGACTCGGTGCCTTGTGGAGACCTGTCCAAATGGCCATTGAGAGCCTTCAACGACCTTCTTGGTCTGATCATCAGTCGTCTGTTCCAAGTTTAAGAATAGGTTGACGTTGTCGCCTAAGTAGTGTGCTGAGTGTAGTGAAGATAACAGCCTATGAAGTGATATCGGTCGATTGTTTGTTATGACAGCGAGGTCGATCTTTGGGATATTCCAGTCTGCGATGTACTAGGTTAGACCCGAATACCCATCCGCGCCCGAGAAAGAACGTACTCAGTAAGCTTTCCAGTGGTAAAGCAGGGAGCCAGTCCAGGTGAGCAAGCTCTAGGCCCGGTAATCGAAGGTCGAGGCAGGACAAGCCCAGACCTGATACCTTGACGTAGCCCTCAGAGGATGTCAAGCATATGTTCGGAGACCACGCTTGCAGTGCATCGACAGTTATGCGGTATACCTCCACTTCTGGACAAGAGAGAACGAAGATCTGGCTGTCCTCCACCTCGTCCAACACGAAAGCGCGCACTTCATGGCCGTAGACTGCCTCGTCCGCAAAGCCGCAAGTAATTGCTTCCCACGACGCAGCGAACTCAAGATCTGTTCTAGAGAGTAGAACTGCTACTTTTGCTGGGCTACCAAGAGCTGATTCGTGACGTATCACTTCTTGCATTGGCATCGAGGCATATTCCGGTAATTGACGAGCAAATGCGCGGAAGTCACTGATGTATGCTGAAGTTCTGTAGACAGCGGGTAGCGCGAGGGGTAGAGCCCAAGTCTTCACATCGAGGTGATAATGCAGGCCCCTTCCAACTTTGCCAATGAGACCGAGTGACTTCTTTTGCGAGTCGTCACTTGTTACTTCGCTCCTTTCGGATGGAACTTCGAGACTCTTCAACCATGTCGTTTGGATGAGCAGACTACCATAAGGGATGTCGACGATTCTTGATTCAGAGAGTTGCCGATAAACTGCGTCATCATACCCGTCTTCAATCGTCCCTTTCCCCGTACCATACGCTACATATCCGTTATCGCCGACAGAGAAAGTTTTGCGCGAAAGACCCGACATTGTGAGCGCTTTACTTGCATACTTTTCGTTCCCCGCAACTTGTAGTAGGCTTGCAAGAAAAGTCGGATTCTCAGCTTCATCTGTCGCTAGCGCATAAGGAGTCGGGCATTGAAGTAGTAACAGGTACTCTGTCTCGATGTTGCTGAAGGCCGGAGTAGACAAAAAGTTTTCCGAAGACGGAGAAAGCGTATATATGGATGTTTTGCCTCGTTTATAGCCGTATAAGCCTGGATTTGTTCGAGGATAGTCATCTGGCGAGATAAGAAGCCGGATAGCCGACGGTGGATACTTGTCGTTTGCAAGAGAGGCAAGCAAATGGTTGATTACTTCCTTGTGTTCCCTCGCTAATGGATCTCGAGTTTCGGTACAGTCGATGATGATGGTCAAGGTAGGCAACTCGGTAGGCGGCCAATGCTCATCTGACAGCAGTGTATAGCGAGAAGGTAGAGCCATAAGCTCGGTGAGACTGTGTGACAGACTTGCATGCGACGTTGCTTTCTTGCGGACTACAGACGACATATGGTGAGCAGACGTGCCAAATACAGCCACGAACATTTGGTATCGACACTTACCTCTTGGCGGCTTCGCCACGACACTAGCCTCAGGAGGCGACTGCCACCATTTCCTGGTCGGCACGCTCGCTGTTGAGACCTCCGTAACATTGTTGGTCACTTCCAGGTCCGGAGTAGTAGATATACTGGAGGTAGATACCCTTCTGGGCCAGAATAAGTAGATGCCAACCGCCAAAATCAAGCATAGAAGAAAGAAACGTCTAGGACGAAAGGTCTGCTTTGACCCGCGAGAAGGAGCTGTATGCAGTTCAGGAGACAGAGACTTCTTCCTCCCCGTCCGAAAGAGTCTCTGTACCTCTAAAGGGAGTACCCGAAGCCTCTGAATGAGCGATTGACCATGGTGATTCTCTTGCCCATAAGCAGCTCTTGACGAGACAGCGTTTGGATATACGTTGCTATAGGTGTGGGTGGGAGACGCCTGAGAGAGACCAGAAGGCTTGGAAGGCGATATGAATGGCCTGCCAGATATACGAGGCGTTCTGTCGACATCGTCTTCATATACTGGATGATCGGTCTCGGCATACAGCGGTCCAGCGTTAAAGCGTTTCTGGGCAACTTTTGAGGAAAACAGTGACGGGCTGTTATATGCTGCGGCTGTAGTGATAGCTTGTGGTTGGAAATGTGCACTTGTCTCTGCAGGTGGAGGACTGGAGGCTTCTTCGACTTTATCGGCTGCCGAGCTCTCGTCCTGCCTAGCTGCTAAATGAGGCGAGAGCTGCGGACTGAAGGACGGCAGTCTTCCTCCTCCAGACTGTCCGTTGCCGGGTGTTATGTAGTATGATTGGAGCTTGCGAGGTGATGGACGTAGCGCTAGTCCTGATGTGCTGCTATTTCCCATGCCATAGACGTTTGCCGCATTTTGGACGCGCCGGCTGCCACCAGATGATGATAATGACGGAGACGGTGTTGGCGAAGGGGAGCCATAGTATGGGCTGCCTTGCATGGTTGAGCGAGCTCCAAGTACGAGGTCATGGCACTATCTCTTTGTATCTTCAAGTTCTCGGGTACTGCCGCCGTCGTATCATAATTTCCAGATTGTCCAGAGCAGAGATGTCTGCGTCTAGAAATCAGCTCGCAATGGTTGGTCGTGGAACGATTCCTTCGCTAACTCAAAAGACAGCTTGAAGCAAGCTACCATGCCCAAAGCTGAAGCAGGCACACCAAAGGTAACTTTTCACGGTCCAATGTGATAATCTGGTCGTACTGCATAGCTGACTGTCTGACTCCTTCATGGTAGGCAATCGCGAATGCCGCCAAAGCAAAAGGTCTGCAGCGACTGAGATACTACTGTCAGGTCTGTCAGAAACAGTGCAGGTAAGACTAGTGCATCGCATCAGCTGACAAGCACCTGTTGCTTGACTTTGTAGGCATACTTGTAGAGCCCGCCACTAACATGTGAATTGTCACACAACAGGGATGAAAACGCCTTCAAGCAGCACTCGCTCTCCGAGGGTCATGTTAGACAGATGCTAGTCGTAGGCGAGCATGCTAACTCATACATCGAGAACTATTCGAAAGAGTTCCTGTCAGACTTCATTCAGCTGTTAAGCCGTCGGTGGGGTACGAAACGAGTTCGGGCAAATCAAGTCTATCAAGAGTTCATCCAGGACAAGACACATACACATATGAATGCTACCAAATGGGTCACATTGACTGGCTTCATCCAATACCTCGGAAAGAATGGTATTTGCCATGTAGACGAAACGGAAAAAGGCTGGTTTATCAGCTGGATTGATACCTCGCCTAAAGCGTTAGCGAAGCAAGACGCAGCTTTAAAGAAGGAAAGACAAGATCTGGGTGATGAAGAGAGACAGAGAAGAATGATTAACGAGCAGATTGAGCGTGTGAAAGCTATGGAAGCGCAGAAAGAACAAAATGGTGGCGAAGGCTCGTCAACTGGTGCTTCGACACCGCAGCCAGAAGACGAGGAGATAGACGTAACGACTATACAGCCCATCAAGCTTTCAATCGGTGGCTTTGGCAACAAGGGCAAGCAGAGGGAGGATTCAGCGGCAACCGAGATCGCCAATGCCACCTCGCCATCTGGACCAGCGGATGCCTCGAACGGTCAAATAGCCGGAGAAGAGCTCAAGGCCGTCTCTCCAGGCGAGTCCAGTACTCCCCAAGCTATTCTGGTGTCTTCAGAACCAGTCACTGTCGCCCCAGCCTCGATAAAGCCTAAAGTCAACCCTCTCAAGATGACAGGGAAAACGAATCCGCTCAAATCGAACCCGCTGAAAGCCAAAGCAGCCAAAGCAGACACGCCGACATCGACAACTTCGTCCGCGTCGGTGAAGAAGCCTTTGACCGCGATGGAACAGATCGCTTTAGAGGAGCAGGAACGCCAACGGCGCAGGCAACAGGGTGGGGGCTCCGGGCGAGGCGGCAGACATGGTCATGAGGGCAGATATTGACCACAACTTGGAGCTTTGAGTAGTGATCTGTTCATGCTGTGTTCAGTAGCAATTCTTCATATCTCTGTTGCTTGTAACATGTGAATATCTAGGAAACTACCCTCTGTGCTACACAGTAAAACGAGTGACGTTTATTAGCTATAGGTTGCTGATTTATCGGACCATCCGAATGGTTAATTGCTTTGCTAAAAATTGTCAAAAATTGCTAATTTCGAACGAGTGTATATGATACAGTTATACTGCATCTTGCCTGCAAATGGGACAAGTGACGGCTTTCCGTAGCCAAGTCTATGAGTAGCATATAAGTCAGCTCGGTATCATAGCAGCAGTCGCACGGACTATGCAACAACTCACAGTAAAACATAAATGATGAAACGCGTGGCCACATTTATTGCTCCTGGCACACTCGTCTGTCGCTTCATAATCTTCGAGACAGATCCCACATCGTGTCTCTCCATCTGCATTCGTGACCGCGGCGCTTGCATGCTGATAGACGGTCAAGCCGGTTGCTAGTGCTTCTTCCGTCGCGCCTCGACGGCTAACTTCTCCCAGGCGCTGCGAGAGGGCCATGAGACTTTCGTACGACAAGTCGATCTCAGAGTCGGCAACCCAGTCATTGGGATCGAACCCGAATCCGCTTGCGCCTTCTCGAGTGCCAAAAACCGGGAGTCTCCTGCCTGGAGTTGGACGGTGCAAGAACGGTTGCAGGGACCTACGATCACTGAAGTGCTCGACGGGCCGAGCCGCACTTTCGGCTACATGAGAGCCATGCCAGAGATCATCATTCTGTTCAGTAAGTCGCCTACGGTACCCAACGACATCAAGAAGGCGAGTATTGGGACTGTCTTGCAGCGCAAAGCCGGATCTGTGCAGGCTATGAGGTCTTCGTACGTGCTGGCGCGGACGATTCAAATTCCCGGAAAGGTCGTGCTCAGAGGGTGTCGTATAGGCGTCCGATGTAGCGCGCCACGCGAAAGGTTGATACGGTGGCGCACCCGCGTCGTCTTCTCGCTGTCTACTGCGCTGCGAGGGGTTCCGCGAAGGATTGTATACGCCGGGATGGCGCACGCTGCTGCGAGGAGCAGGGCCCATTCCGGATTGTGCCAGAGAATCACCGTGGATCTGTGACAGATATCGACTAGTGCGGTGTCTATGTTCAGACGGTGTGCCTTGGGTCACAGTTACTGGATCAATAGGTCTCCTTGCCGCATACCTGTCATCCCGAAGGTCGGTCGAGTTTGGGCTGCGGAGACCGTCACCACTTCTGGCGCCAATCGTTTCAAAGCTTGCACCTAACGGGGGCAGATGTACGGCCTGCAAATCGAGCGTGTGGAGGGGTCCGCTTCGATCCGGTCGTGGCTGGTTGGGCCGTAGCGAGTCGTAGATCGAGATGTCTCGCAATACTCGATGAGGGGATGTGCTACGATGCTCGTCCTGGTGCTGCCGAGGAGGAGTGGCAGCTACATTGTGTCTTGTCTCGTAGGATCTTTGGCGCCTTTGCATGTTTTGCTCGACCTGTGAAGGATGATGTCAGGACACATACGCATGCGATGTCGTGAGAATAGTGGGAGCGGCTTACATCATCTAGAAGTCGACGAACATCGTGCAGACGTCTGACAGCAGCGGCGAGCCCGTCACTTGCTTCGCCTACATCGGCGGTAGCAATTTCGACTGATGCCGAAACAGGCGGAGCAGCCTCAGATCTAGTCAAAGCAGTATGTCCGCGAAACCAATCTGCGATAGTGTGATTACCAGCTTGTCGCGGCTGCCTGGTATTCGCAGGTGACTGTACAGCAGGTGTGGCAGCTTGCCCGTTATGAAGCCAGCTCATCGGTGTCCGATCCCCGGACAGAGACGTAGAGAGTGGATGAGCAGGAGTGCTACCTTCAGACCTTGTCCGCCGCTGACGACTCTCTCCACCGAGAGCAAAGGGAGGCTGGAACAGCGGCGAGACAGGCCTGATAGCTTCGAGTTGGGGTCCAGGAGACCTCCGGGGTCGCTCGGGCCAAGGAGTGAAGCGCCCAGAAATTCCGCTGCGCGATAGACTCGGTGTAACGGAAGGTGTCGACGCACGCTGCTCGGCTTGCTGTTGTCGTACATTTGTGGCTGCTCTAGCAGAACGGTCTGCACGGTGGATGGCACTTCGCAAAGGCAGTGAGACTGCATCGAGCTGTGATGGCGGGGAGATATGGATAGGGACCTGTTCATGCACGTTTGCTGTACGAGGGCGCGGCATTACACCCTGCGCTGCAGATTCTCGAGCGTGATCCGGATACGGCGAAGACAATGGTGTCGGAGACGCAGAACGCTGTGGTAACGGAGCGAATGGAACTCTGTTCCGATGTAGCGTTCGGCTATCCGGTGATGTTGTGCTCCTTGTTGGCGTCCCTCCACCAGTCACTGATACGATCTGCGGAGCAGAACCTGAAGAGCGCGTCTGATGAGTTTGCGATCCTGGTGTTTGTCTGTACGAATCGTAGAAATCGATGCCTTGTGACCGCATCCATGCTTCATTGCTTGAGCGCGTGGGTCCTCGCATGTTGGTCCTTCCCAATGCACCTGGCCGTCGTATCCAAGGCGCTACGTCGAATGGCGGTATGTCAGCGAGAGCCATTGGCGAGGTACGATTTTCGATAGGAGAGACCGGACGGAATGGCTCGCCCCAGCGAGAATTTTCAGAAGAGTGGAAGGTATGTCCTTGCGCGACGGGCAGAGGCTCTCGGTATCGGGAGGTACCGTCTCTCACAGGCCAATAATACCCATGCCCAGGACGAGAACGGCTGACGTCTTCACGTAAGGGTGGATCTTCTCGACTCGTACTCCCTGATGCCGAAGACAAGCTGACGCGCGGTGGCACAGCTGAAGTGCGCGTATTCTCCGATACAGGCAGTCTTGACGCACGTGAATGAGGGCTGATGGGGTGTCTTACTTCGAGTGGCACACCTGTAGCCTCCGGTGCTTGTTCAAGTCGAGCTTGTAGCCTTTGTACTTCGGCGGCTATGCGTCTGCCCATCTCGAGGTTGTCAGCGAGCAATTCTGCCGTTGTTCTCTCAGCGTCGGAATGCCATCCTGCGGCTCCTGACGATGAGGAAGATGACGACAGAAAGGTGGCATTCGTACTTTGACTTTCGCTGCGTGACCTGCCAGCTTCAGCTAGACTAGGTATGTCCGGACGCGCCATGGCATTCCAGGGGTTGATCGAAGTCGTACTACTGATGACTCCACTACTTTCTGCGGAAGAATAAGGTCCAGCAGACTCGAGATTCAATGAGAGCCGAGGGGCTTGCGTTCCAAGCTGTTCATCGGTCGTAGCACGGTGGCGAATACGTCTAGAACTTAACCCCGATAGTGGCCAGCCTGACGTAGTCTGCAAGCCAGAGGTAAATTCGCCGGTAGCAACGGTAATTGACGTGTCTGCTAACTGAAGTGGAGCGCTGGTAGCAGAAGCAGAGCGCCACTGAGCAAGACCAGGGTACACGGGAGGCTCATTCCTGCGATTCTCCACCGCTTCAGGCGTGTTGCCAGGGGATTCTTCTGGAGGCGAAACCGCTGTAGCATTGCGGCGTAGATTGGGTCTTGTAGGAATGCGACTCCGTAAACGTACAGACTGTGCTGACACTTCGCGAGCGCGTCCGTTATGAAACGAGGGACCGGTATCTTCTTCTAGCTCAACAATTGGCGAAGTTTGCTCCTCGTCGTCTTCTGCTTCTTCGAAGCGGAACAGCGGTAATGATCCCAGTGAGAACTGTCGATGTAGCCCCCTCCGCACTGATACAGGTGTGGCAGTCGACGGACTCTGTTGCGCAGAACCATACTCGGAGGCTGCATCACTTTCGACGTCCGAACCTATTCTTTCATCTCCTTGCTCCTCTGCATGTTCCGATAGATCTTCGTCAGGCTCGATGGCCATATCCCGCTCAAGCAGTCGCCTGCTTGCTGCACTCTCGTCCTCAGCGCCGTCTATAGCGGTCTCTTCCGCTTCCCTATGATTGCACGGTGTCTCCGAAGGAATTGCAAGATCTGGTGAGAGGGGCGGAACATGACTTTGCTGCGGAACTTCCGGCTCATCGAACATGGAGAAGTCCATATCGATATCCAGTACAGGAAGGAATGAGTGCGAGTTGCTGCGAAACAGGCACTGGCTCCCAGGTGGAGTTACAGTCTCGGACCCGTCGGTACGAGACCTTCGGCGTTTGATTCTTAGACCAGCATGCTCTGGAGTCGGAGGTGTATGGCGAGCAAGCGTAGTAGAAGTAGAAGGGCCAGCAGGGCTTTCTTCTTGCAAGTCATTCAGCCATGCTTGAGGTAGAGGCACAGCAGAGGTGACTGGCAGTGACGATGTCGAAGTGGATTCCTGCGCCGACGGTCTCGAAGCTGACTCTTGTGGAACGGACGGTAGAGCATCGAACCGACCTAATATAGACATGAATCGCCGTCTACCACGAGCTTCTGGTTCCAATTGCCGATTATCAAAAGTATGAAATGATGCTGCGAGAGTTGCGCCCGCAGGGTTCGAGGAGGTAGAAGGGGAAGGATCGCTATGTGTCGCAGCATTGGAACTTGAACTGCTCCCTGACAGAGAAGAAGCATCACTCGAAGGCACACTGACAGGCGATAAGATCGAAGTTGATGTAGGTGGGCTTTCGAGAATCGTTGAATCGGACGAAATGGATGATATTGGTGATACTGGAGATAACGATGGAGATTGACTTGACATCGAGAGATTTGAAGAGGAAAAGGCAGTGTTCTCAAACGAACGCTTGAAGCTATGTAAAGTATGTTCCGGTATTTCAAGCCGTGGAGAGGAGGAAGAGATCGAGGTGTCAAAAGCGAAGTCAAGAGCAGTAAATCTCAATTGAGAATGAGAGGTAGGTACATGTCGTCCGCTTGTTTGGGTCGATTGAGAAATGACAGATCTATAAGCTGCGAGACCAACGCTGGGCACCGCGGATGTTGTATGGGGTTCTCCTGACGGTCTTTCTCTTGTTGGATAGGTTGGCAGATTACCGAATAGTCTTCTTTGACGCTGTCTTCGCCGCGAAGTAGTCTGTGAGCGGCTGGGTCGTCTATTTGGCGAAGTGCCAGCACCAGCCGGGCTGTTAGTGACGCTAAGCGGAGAGTCCGTCGTAGTACTCCAGTCGTTCAAATCTTGAGGTAGACGCAGTTCCAGTGGTCTGAAAGAACCACTAGTAACGTCGCTCACGGCAGCTTGGAAAACGGAGCTCCGAAGCGATTGACCATCGCTGATTCTTTGGCTGTCCGAAGTAATGCTGGTCGAGTGAAGATACGAGGGATTTAACTGTCTGTGCAGGAGTGACGGACGCCTTGCTTGTGGTCCAGACGACATTGCAGTATTATACTGTTGGCCACTGTGCTGCCGAAGTCGATCTAAGCCTGGTATTTAAGACCAAAGATGGACAAGGTCAGCATATAGCGCAGACGCGGGATAATTACGCTGAAAGGTGTCGAAGCTTACTACAATGTGCTGGATTAGTGTTGTTGTAGCAGCAAAGATTCGCTCAATGTGCAAGCAATACACCGTCTAGACCCGCCGCGCAGCAAGCCGAATGCGGAGAGTCACGTCTTGTGCTGTTGACGGTCTCGCACGACGAGATAGGAGCTACGCCATACAAATGAATGGATGATCTTGGAGCTCAAGCTACAATTGGACTGCTGGAAGCTTGATTTGATGACTTGTGATCAAGAAGTCTCTTATCGTCTATTCTCGTGTAAATGGGAAGCCTGAACGGAACCAGAGGGAGAGAGAGCTTGATGACCAGGATGGGACCTGGCGGAGTTTGATACACAATACAAAGTATGCTTGTAAAGTGTGTTGATGTGAACGTGAGAGAAGCTAGTCTGCCTTTGCTGCTCACTTTCGCCGTCTTGTCGCTGCTACCAAACTGCAGGACTTTCCACCGAAGCTGTCGGAAAGGCGAGCGGTGTTGGACTGCTGCTCGACGACAGGCCCTTGCTGTAGTACGCTGTCAGTCCATGCGTTGATAAGAAGATGTCGACCTTCAAGCCGATATGCGGTAAGAGCAAGAAAGAGTGTCAAAGCTCGCCATCACTCACTCTTCTGTTCCATCATAGAGCCGGTTATGCAAATGGTGGCGAAACTTCAAGGCCGGCGTCTTGATTACAACCGAGTCTGTCTGTTTCGACCTGCCTTTCTCGTCCGATGAACAACACATATACACACAACTTTGTAGTCTTACATATCATAAGCTTAGAAAGCACCTTTCTTTCCGCAGTCACATTGATGCCTTTGCTTCCTGGAAAGATCACGGGTGTGTAGACGCGTCTGCGGCGCGGGTACCAGCTACACTTGACTCATTCGATCTTCTTATGATGTTTCTCAAGCCACCGAATAGGAGAGGTGGTTCAAAGAGCTCTACTGGTAGAGGGGTCCTTTCACCTTGTTGCAACCCAGTTTGCATGCAAGCCTGATATAGCAGCAATTGTCATAAAGACAGAACTCCATATTTCGTTCTTGAAGAGCCCCTTCTCGAGTGACCTGGAGAGTTTGAGTGAAGAGATATATCTTAGCGTCTTTCCTGGCGACAAGGAAAGGTGTGGATAACATGTCTACTTACCAATGCACAGTCATTGGCACATATGCGATATTTGTCATTATACCATTGACGAGCGTCCTACCCTGCTGCAAGCATTCCCTCTCTTCCATGACAAGGCTAGCATCTTGAGCAGCATTTGAAGCTTCTTCTACAATCTCATCAGTGTCGACTTTGCTTTGATCCTTCTCTCGCATGTGGGCCGCAGCAGTCTTTGCATCATGAGAACCTATTTGAGCTCGTTTGATAGCAATTGATTTCATTCGAGCTGATAAGTTTTGTGCCTGTACGCTTTGAAGGTATAACTGGAGGAAGGTATAGACTCCCCACGCACGACATGCCCATAGGATAGCTTTTAGCCTTTTAGGCGCTGCGAGATTAATGATTCCGTGTGCGGAGAGGTAGTCTGTACAGAGTCCAGGAGTCAGCTATGATGATCTTTGATCAGCCCGATGACGGGGTAAGAATGGCTTACAGGCATGCTCCAATGGATAATAAGCCATCATACTCCAAGCTTGTACCCTTTGCACATTCTTAACGATCTTACTCTGTAGTGTCTGCGGTGATGTATCGTCTTTCTGTTCAAGCGAGAACATCCAAGCTATGATAGGTAACAAGCCAAAGAAGCGACCTAGCATTCTAGCATCTGATATCTTAGAAGAAAGAATCTTGAGACTGTTACCAATCGCTATTGCTCTGGTTGAGGTCAGGTTACTTGTAGACTTCAAGGTGTGCTGCCCCGCTTCAAGCTGACGCCGGAGTGCCGAAGCTCTTGTGATGAGCAAAGCGACGAGGGGAGAGGCATACTATACACGCCGACAGGGAGACATTCAGCTGTTTACTTTCGAGACAGTCAACAGTGTACCGGAGGAGCCATAGACGCCTACCTGCACAAGCATCATGGATCTGTCAACTCCAGAGTAAGTCGAAAGCATCGCATTAAGCCGGCGCAAAGCGCCGAGAAGCTTTGGAGAAGCAGGAACATATTGGAAGATTGCGAGAGGGTTGAGCTTGTCACTCATATCGACTTGCTTGCTAGCTGAAGGTCTTGATACTGCCATGGTCTCTCTTCTTTTTTGGAGAGCGGTCGTGCCTCTTGTCTGCCACCGTGCGACCGATTGATTGCGTTGCAAGAGCCGGTGCAATCCTTTTGGGAACGCAAGCTACCCGAACAACTCAATACGACCGTGATACGGGAGTGAGTGGTAGCTCCAGCTGTACACTACACTATGTCATGCTAGGTCCATCCATGGCTGGTCAATTATGGCTGGTCATTAACAAAGACAAACAACAGAAGAAACGTAATATGCAACGAAATAGGCAAGATACAAGAGATACAATAGATAGGAAGCGTGAAGGAGGTGTGTAATATAGATTGTCCAATTAGCTTTTCCTTCGAGTAAGTGGGGAGAGTTTTGTGTACTAACAAAACCATTTGCCCCCGATGACGGAAGGCGGGGTACTGTATTGTAAAAGGTACCCGGAAAATGCCAGGTTTGGCAATCCTTTTAACCAACGGGAGCTTATCAGACTAATCCACTCATACAACAAGCTCGTTGGTAGCCTCTCTTCTTTTTTTGTTTTTTAAACTTACTAGTCTATGTCGTACTGCGCCATGGGTGGCAGCCTTTCTTCAATACGTGCCACGCAACAAACCCAATATTCATCGCCGCTGCAGTATCACGATGAAATGTCTTGCAACAACTTTCGCATTGATGAACCCGAAGGCACGTCTTCAAGTTGTTTTTGTAAGGAAGCTTCGACAACCTGCCAGCGAAGTAGAGCGAAAAGCGGCGATCAGTCCCAAGTGGCGAGGCAACGACAAAGCAAGATGAAGACAGCACTTACTTTGAGCGATATCCTTCCTCGTCCTTGCATTTCGGATCTGGGCAGACCTGTGAGGTGGACGACTCATCTACCAATATGAATTCGATTGGGTAGCTTTGGGTCTTCAGACGCTTGATCAGATGTCGCAGTTCGGAAGTCGAGAAGTCAGCATGGTGCTTCTGTACCTTTTCGTTACCCAACCCGCACCCACCGCCAATGGCGAACAACATGGGAACTTGAGCTGGTCTGGGTTCGGCCAAGCAGTGCGTATGAACTGGCTTGCAACTTTGTCTTGGAAACGATGACTTTGCTGTACATGCCTGAAAGATCGATGGCAGTACTGTCGACTGGACTTGGGACACTGATCTACCAAGTTACACGCCGATAGTAGATATTCATTGAGCTCTTGCTTGCTCTGCCGTGCTTCTAGTAGGCGGAGGGTGTTGACTGGCATCCTTTCTCTCAGCCGTTGCTTGATAAAGACGCTTCGGCGCGATATCTCTTGGAGACCGTGAGGCTTCAGCAGGAAAGTCTTAGACTCGTTCCCGGCCGTTTCGTTCTCTTCGGACATCTCATTGATTGCCTGGGAGACGCGAATGCCCAGATCGTTGCCGGCAAGAATATACTTATCTTGCTCACTGGCTCTGATTCACTCGTCTAGCGCGGTTTGCACATCTTCACGGGAGGAGTCATCTAGCTTCATGATCCACTTGGGGATTCCTTTGCGAGTAGAATCTCCGGGGAGACATGTCACTAACTTCAGCGGTCGACTTCCTAGCTTGCTTCTGACGAAGGATCCAGTCGAAGCGATATCGTATTGAGCAAGCCTACCGCTGTCATCGAGGCGAAAAGCTTTCCCTACTGTGTCTTGCTCGGAGTTGCCCGTTGTATGAAAAGACTGTTTTTCGTGGCGTGAGAGGATTTCGATGAAAGTACGCGTTGTCACTGCTGGACAATGTGCTTTGGGAATCGGAGGATCTGTTGCAGAGAGGAGGGTGGTGGCTGGACTTTCCAAACGATGGTTGGATGGTGAGACATCATTCGCAAGCTATATCCGTCGGTTTGAAACCTCCCTGCAGAGATCCCGTCCTTTGGAATACACCTCTTGAACATGACATCAAAGAGCAAGCTTCTGTGCGTGGCATGGATATGGGAGGTACTTTTAGTCAAGATTGCTTTGGCTAAAGCAATGTAACGGCTGTTGCACGGAGAGTCCTAAGTATTTGGAGACAGACTTGACGATGAGTCTGTCGACAAGTCCCGGAGCTCCGTAGCTTGCTGCACAGTAGCATGACGACGAGGAAAGCCTGTAATTTAGTAGAGGCTTCAAGTCTTGAGGCAGCACGGACCTTGTGATCGGAGGTCCAAGTTGATGCCGGACGAAAGACGATAGAGCCTCTTGTAAAGGACGTTCGCAGAGTTTGCTCTTGATCGCCCGATACATCCTACGTTCGTGTGTCCTCAAGTCCTCCTGGGCGATTGGCGCCAGAGGTGTCATGACAGTTCTGGTGAGCATTGATTCGGCACCGGACCAGTATTCGTCAAGCATGCCGGCAAGTATGTAGTCGTATTCGTGTACAGCCGCGAATGAATCAAGGAAGGTGATGGTGGTGGATGAGAAAGTGCCCAGCTTCTGCACCATGACCTGCTTGACTGAGGCCTGTCTTGCTTCAAAATCCTCTCCGGCTTCCCCTTCTGTTGATATTACATATCTCTTTGCCCACTTCTGCGCGATGGCGTCGATGTATTCAGACAGGGTCGGCTCCGAGTCTGAGCGGGTGTGCCCATATGACATGAACTCGAATTGTGCACCTCCATCGATGGATGAGCTCAAGAGTCGCACAAAATGTCTTAGCAATTTTTCGTTATCTCCCTTGCTTTTCTACGAAGGTTCGATATTCATATAGATATCGGGCATCTCGATCATCCATCAGACGTCGCCAGTACTCGTTGTAGAATGGTAGTAGCGTCTGTGCGACCGAGAGCTTTCCTACCAATGTATGTAGTTGAAAGACCGCTAAGGCTGGCTTGGCCTTCTGACGTACATCCTTATTCGAGAGTCTTTGGACATTGGAAGCTAACAAGCGGATATGGGCTTTGGAAGGGAATGAGGAAGCTGGAGATTCCGTGACTTTGTCTCTTTCACTTTATCGGACGATGGTCGCTTTTGGTAGGTGCCTCTGAGGTCGAAGACTTTCGCTTCCTCTTGGAGCCAGCTGCCTCGTCATCACCCTCGTCTTCGTCGGCGTCGTCGTCCTCAGCTGGCTCATCCTGCTCATCGTCTTCTCCTAACTCTGAGGCATCTTGATCGTCTGCATCTCCGTTTGGCTCTGCCGAATCGTCCGGTCCGTAGAACTTGACGCCGCTATTTTCCGCCTCTTCTTTTTCAGTATTGACAAGATCTTCCTCTTGTTCTGGTCTAGATGAGTTTAATTGCTTGTCAGATTTCTTACCCTTCTTCTTCGATTTGCGAATCTTCTCTGAGTCGGAGACATCATATATCCAAGCAGCATGGCGGTTCTGGGGAAGGGATGTGTCCGGGCTTTGAGCTAGGCTGCATGGAAGGTCACGCTGTCGCTTGATGTCCTGAGTCACCCGACTGATATGGTCTCGCCTAGCTTGTGTGCTCTCGAGAGAGGTATATAGCAGTTCGATATTGCGTCTCTCAGTAGCAAGTATATAATAAAAGTTGACATGTTTTTTATGATGACGTTCGAGGGATTTCTAGTCTTGTCAAATTCCTTGTCGAAGACATCCCGAGTAGTGTCAGCGAGTGCGCGATGATGTCGAAGCAAGAGTACCCTGAGCGCATGCGCAATTCGAGTAAGAACATGACTGTCTTTGGGAGCAGTCAATATCTTTTCCGTGAGTGAGATCCGATGTCGTACTCTGTTCCAAAATGTGGACTGGCGCCTTGAGATACGATTCAAAGTGGGTGCTAGTCCATGCTAGGGGAGACATCAGCGGTGCGAGTTGGCCAATGTTGTCCGATACGAGCTCAATTCATAGTACTTTATTAGCTCACCTTATCGACGATGTCATACTTTCTGAGTGACGACAAGCCAGCTCCCATCAGGCCTGACCCAGTATAGCCATGACCTGCTAACAAGGCAGCAAGGATGCGTGCTTGTCTATCGGGCCACTTGTTCGCTAGTCGGAGATGTAGTTGAGAAACGGATGTCATTACCCACGGTTTCCTAGTATAGAACCGTTCATCTTTATCGCTTGCCCATGAGAAAGGTAAGGTATAAGCAAGATCACCTTCGTCGGTAAAGAAGTGGTAATCAGAGTCATTGTTCATGAGAATTGAAGGGCAGATCCTTTCTTTGCTGCCAGAATGTTGAGTATTGTGAGATCGGCTTCATTTGCAGAAGTGATGAGCATCGCCTTGAAAGACGGAGAGAGGATGCCGTTGTTCAACACTTGCCACGCAGCTGCAGCTTGATTGATATTTGCCGAGCCCGGGATCCCACACTCGGAGTCGGAAAGGGAAGAGAACTGAGTGTTTCCGTCATCGTCACCAAATAATGTACTACCGTTGACTTGCGTATCCTCTTGCTTTGCGAACGAAAATGGCGGTGCTTCCTCTTGAATCAATGTATATTTGGTCGAGTCGAGGAAGGATGACAGTTGTGGGGGAGAAGTGTCCAAAGCCACCTGTGTCCATGCTGTCTGTCGAATATCTTTAATGCATTGATGAATGGCACTCTCTAATGTGCGTTTGCCATAACGAGAGCGAAGACGAGGATGACGAGGATTGAAATGAGCTTCTCGGTACCTGGCGATAGCAGCTGTGAGAGTGTGAAAGATAATGATGAAAGTCGATGTGTCAGTGTAAAGCCTTTACCTGGTCGGATCTAGCTTCTGTTCCCTAGCGGAACATGAAGAAGGAAAATACTCACCTTGACGATCAGGATTGGACGTCTTTCCTAACAGAGTCTCAAGCCTCTTGACTGCGGCAGCGTGTCTTTTGAGAGCTTTGGTACGAGACTCGGAACGATCTCTCTTGGCCAAGTACTTGGCCTTGACAGCCGCCTCGTGATTATCCAGTACGATGCACTGTGGATGGGAGGGATTTGGAAAGAGGAGCATGTTCAGGCCGAGATACAGCTGCCAATCGCTCGGACTAGTACTCGTGCGACTTACGATATTCAGCTCCTTGTTCTTAGCTTGGAAGACTTTGCGAGCTTGATTGACATGACCTTCGAGCTCGTTGAAAAGCTTTTTGAGGATGAACTTTGAAGCTTCATCCGCAGAAGGAACGTCGGGTGGATAGTGTCTTTTCCTGATATATTCGGAGGTGGTAGTGGGAGCAATGTACTTTCCACACAGTGACACTGCTCTTCCACGAAATGAAGCCCAGAAGTCGACGAGTAGAGCTGTCATCAATTTAAGAGAGTCAACCAGGTCAGCTCGAGTTTTCAGGTTGCTAAGATAGTGGGCAGTCAGAGACAGTTCACTATTACTCACTATAGTGCTGTGAATGCTCGTTCGCTTTCTCGATGTGAATGAATGCGTCTTTCAGACTGCCATGTCTTTCTTGTATTTTGGGTGTCTGAGACTTCTTGGTTTTAAGTTGTCGGACGAAAGGACCTGCACCAGCGACTCCCATCGTGAGGAGCTGCCGTTCAGTCAGATTAGAGTTAAGTTGGGTGCTGATCTGGACTAGATGTGGATGTGAGCGTGTCTGGCGCCATGGTGAACAGGTTGACAGGTGGTGGAGGTGTTATGCTTGTGCGACTATGAGATGAAGAGGACGCATGCGAAGTCACGGGCCCGCCTTGGCTGACCGTGATACTTCTAGTGTGCAGTCATGCGGCCGCTTGGCTGACCAGGCTACTCCCAGAAGAGTGTGAGATGGAATTGGAGTGCGTATGCAGCTGAAAGCGTAAAGTGATGCATCGCGGCCTTACTATGAAAGCGATCGGGAAGGAAGGAAGGAAGGAAGAACCCATTGATGTCAATGTTTTAATCAAAGGGGAGGAAGGCTCGATGCAGAGCAGGTTGAACGGAAGCGATGCGTATGCTTGTTTCAGTGTGAACTAGATTACTGTCACATATGTGACTTGAAAAGGGAAAAGGGCATGGATGTCTGACCTTGGGTTCCTTCAGACGCGTCGTTGACGATTTGAATGCGAAATCATTGATTCATTCGCTCAGCTTTCACGGATCTAGATTTACATGTATGCATGAAGCAATCTAGCATGGAAATATGATACATCACCTATCTGCTTGAATGCTCGTATTGGCCCGACTTGTTCTAGAATGAGAGAATACCAGTCCAGTGTGGAGATGCACACTAGCATTACGGACTTGCTTCGCACGGTATCTTGTTTGACAGGATATACATGTCTTGAATCGCCTTACGATATGGCTACATCTGTCATGCTGGATATTGTTTGTGAGCAATGAAAACTCGCTGACCGAGGATTGAAATTGAAGTCTCGAAAATTGATGGGGTGACACTGGAGCTCGAAAAGCTGGGATTTAGACAACTAGAATCTTGAGTGTTGCGACCTTGCCTAAAGACTGGTGAGTCGAGAAAGAATTTGCAGCGATAATAGGAGCGTTGCTCTCAAACTCGAGAAATGCATGTTCGAAGATCGATGATGGCTTGCTGTGATTGTGGCAGAGAGGGAAAACTTGATATGGTGACTAGTCAGACCGCGTTGGAACGTGAAGTTTGACTATTCAATTCAGGTCTTCGTCATATACATGGTCTTCGCGAGGAGAAGCCTTTGGGCTATTGCAGACGAGCCTTGTTCGATTCGACACTTGCAGCCGTACGAAGCCATGAGAACAAACGTTATGATACAAAAAAGAGACACTTTTAATTCGAGAAACAGTGCTTACAGGAGAAGGAGGTACTCGAGCGGAGCTCGGACCGGCTCGTGGTGCCCATGCAGCAGTAGAAAGTGGCGCGCCTTCCTCGCTGTTACTCCATCCTTGTGCTGTCCCCGCATAACCATCGATTATGACTTCTTTTGCTCTTTCGGCAGCAGCGCGTCTCGGTCCCCCAGCACCCTGCTCGTGTCTCGTACCCTCCTGCGCCCTTTGAGAGGTAAGCGGGGTCGCTTGCACGTCGGAATCACCCAGCTTGCGCTTCTTCGTGTTCAACGTGCTACCTCTTCCTGAACTACGCTTGGAGGCATTAGTTGACTGGGTGATAGTAGTGGATGAGGTGGATGATCGACTCTTCCTAACTGTAGATTTCTTCCGGTGATCCTCTTCTTCGGACTTCTCCTCTGCCTCATCGCTTGTGGCTGTGCGGGTTGCCTTCTCGGCTCTCTTGGCTCTCTCTGCGGTCGGTTGTTTGCTTTTCCCATTTTCGCCGATAACCTCAGTTTCTGCATCGCCATCGAGTTCTTGATCTTCAGCGGGAACTTCTCCGGTCGTCTGCTTGGTAGCTTGATTTGCCGCCGGTTCACGCGGAATTTTGGCTTTACTCAGGGGTTGGGTGCCAGTTGCTGCCACTACACCAACTATCGCCCAAAGAGTAGCTGTAATTGTTCCTTCGGGATCTAGCTTCTTTCCAAAGGTTATCATCTCTTGGTATTTTTCGTGGATGAATCTTGGTGAAATGATGAAGCTGGTATCCGGAAGGGAGGCGGGTATTGGAAATCGAGCCATGACCCTTACGTCTTCAAATGCAACACCAGTAATCAAGCTTCTCAAGAAGTTTTGGGTGGTGAAAGTGCCAAGGTGGTTGTCCACATGGTTCGAGATTTGATCGAAGGAGGTCGTAGACAAGCTTGGTGCCATTAATTCTTCAATTCTCAAGGCTTCCATCGCTGCACACAGTGCAATTGAGCGATGAGTCCAATTGGTACCATATGAGGCGCCGCTGGCGGCTAGAAGGACAGCTCTTATGATCTTTCTGAGAATTTGCTTGTGAGCGTCTTCGGATATCTCCCTGAATGAGGGTAGAACATGCTCGTCCTCGAGAAGGATATCGAAGTGGTGTAGTTGTGTTGAAAGTGATACCGCTTTACTACTACCGTGGAAGAACTCTTTGCTTGATAGGCGCAAACATGAAGCGCATTCCTTGCTCTTCTCTGCAGGAAAAGGAACAGCTGGGATGCTTTCCGATGGGACCTTCTCTTCCAAAATCGCAAGACGATCCTTGGCTTTCTTGAAAACGCTTGCTTTTTGTTGTGATGATAGAGTGGACATATCCCTACACGACCGAGAGTGCACGAAGTCAATGTCAGCTTCTTGCGCTACCATAGTAAAAAGCGAGCCGACCATGGCGACCTTCCGGATGAGTACTCACGGAATTTGAAAGGTTGAATGTGATCCTTTCCATACGAGATGACAACCAGCTGGCAGGACATAAAACGAATGGAAAAAGAAAATATCAGCTACTGGCTTTGCTAATGCGACAAGATCTAGTTGAAATCCTTTTTTCGCCTACCGTGACTGCTTAGGTGATCTCGCGTGCTTGTGATGATGACATCGGCGCACTTAACTTCCTCGTTGCAGTCTACAAGTTGAAAAGGTACAAGAAGCAGGGGCGACTGTGTATTAGCTTTCTGCCTGCCTTCCAAAGTAGAATGCAGGCCGAGTGAAACAGCGACCTGAAGGTTGTACGTCGATGCTTGAAGCAGAAAACTCACAAATGCAAGGTGCGTATGTCCCTAAGTCATCCTTCTTGATGACACTGACTGTTCTGTGATGTTGTTCGCTTGAAGATGGACCTGCTTCTCCTTTGGCAGCCATCGTACGAAATGTCGCGGTGTGAAGAAGGAAGCTGTGAAATGGATGAAGAAGGGTAAGTAAGGTTCAAAGTCAGCAGATGAGCCATATGAATGGTGTCCTATGTATCTAATGAAAGATGCTTACATGAGAATCAAGCTGGCTTTCTCAAGGACGTCTCAGAATCACTCTTTCCAATCCAAGTTTCAGCGTGGTAAGAAGGATGGTCAAGTGGTGATGGAGGAGAATGGCACAGCAGAAAGACCCGCAAATACAGATGCTTTGCGTGCACAAAGTACGTAGCTTGTTGATATGTGTGGACTGTGGAAGATGACATTCGTCAGACCCACGATAGCTTTGGCGAATGTGAGTGCTTGACAGAAGGATATCTTAGATTCCTCACCTTTATATGGGCAGTGTTAAGTAGGATTCGAACGCGTTCAGGGTGTCGGGCGGAGTCGAGAGTGAAGAGCTGGCTGAGATGGTATAGATACTGAGGACAGATGGCCCTGGTGAATAGGACGCCTGTATGCTTGCAAGGAGCTGTGTAGGATGACGAGCAAGCCTCTCTGCCTTTACCAGCGAATGTCCAAAAAGCTCGATCACGTCCACCTGCCTGCATTGAAGGCTCACTTGAGCGTGAAGAACATAACGACGGCGGCATACTCTTGAGGTATGGTTCAGACCCTTTTCTACATCGATATATCTTCATCTAGGTGAAGCTACTACTGTAAAAAAGGGAAGTTTGCGTACTGCGAGTCAGCGATAATCTCTAATGTAACGGGCGATCTGCATTAAGTCACGTGCCAGAATTGCCAGCAAGCTCACTGAAGACACTCAGCGCTTTAGGCAGAGTGAAGCTACCATTCCAGATATAGAGGAGCTTGCTGCAAGCAGTAGAGTGATTGCCATTCTAAATGCTTGATCCTGCTCGCTAGCACGCGTGAACTGCGATACAGCTGTACTGCGGGATCCATACAGCCAGTGTCAAGCTGAGTAAAGAGACACGGGGCCTGAAGTGGGTCATTGCCCTCCTTGCTATCATATGATGAGGTTTGATGGGCTTTGACCTTGCTAGGCTGACCGGCAGTTTATCTTGATTAAAATTGGAGGGATGATGTAGAGGATAGACGGGAAGTGCGGGTGATTTGACCAGTTCTCGGGGTCGCTTGGCTGACCGGACGCTGTCTTGCAATTAAGAAAGAATAGACGATGTGAACGGATATAGGTAGGTGCGATGATTGTATTGATGGAATGATACGAAGCGAGAGCTTTCGGGGCTACTGGGCTGACCGAAGGCTTTCCTTTTTGTTTTAGTTTAGATGGCGAGGGAAGAAGAAATTCCCGAGTTGAGCAGAGGCATGCTTCGCCGACTCGCGAGAACACTTTCTGGTGTGGACGAGAGAGAGGTGCTGGATTGGTGGTAGGGGCGGTGGTGAGTAGGGTAGTAAACGATGACCTCTAATAATATGCGCTGCACATCTGTGCACGAATCGATTGCCATGCCGCATGTGCATTCGTCCGGCAGCCTTCCGCCACCGCCAAACGGCCACTTGCATTACAATGATTTACGACATAGCTCATGCTTGTATCGCACGGGCATGGATATCAGCATGCAATGCTGTCAACAAAGCTCTATCGGCCACATCTGGAGCGTCTTGTTCGGCATTTCACTCAGGACTTCGCAATCATTTTTGACACTCTCACTCGTATTTCCTGTTCATCTGCCATCTCTACTGCATACACATCAGGCGAGCAAACGACACGACTAGAACTCCTCCTTTCGATATAGCAAGTTTGCTTTTTCAGCAGCCTCGATTGAAGCCTTGTCTGTCTGAGGTCCGGCGCCCGCCATGAAGGATGGACCGCCTGGCTTGAAGGGTCTCGAGATCTTCTGCTCCTTCTTGGCCTCGTAGGTATAGACGGACGATCTACAGGAAAATCGGCACGACGCTATCAGCATCGACAGAACCTGACTGCGCGGTACCAAGTTTTTCAAGGCCATATCTTACATTGGCTCGCCATAGACCGATCCAAACTGTCAAGCTAGACACTAGTAATGGCTGATTGAACTTCATCCATCTAGCAGATCACAAGCAGTCAGCTTTTGTCAGGCATTCGGATGTCCTGCCTGAGACAGGGAGAAATCCAAGAATGCTCTGCTCACAGGTGCATGAACATCGTCATTGCGATACCCATGAAGGTCCCTCGGATAGCTTTGGATACTTCCATGAGATCATAGTTTCGTACTGTCGTAGTGACTACATTTGGAGGTTCGCCTGTTTGACCCTATATATGTACGCCAAAGTTGCAGAGTGGACCAGCTAATCAGCACCAGTGAACCGAAGCTCGTGACTTGTGCAGCGCTTCTTCACGGGAAACGCCATCCTCTTCGATAACTTACCGAGAAAGGCTTCGGTTCCACGTATTTTAGGATGGTATTATCGTTCTTTCTGCGGACCTGGTGAGATCGATTCGCACCCAGAAAGCAACGGTAAGTAAATGAACCGCTAGAGCAGGAGCGTGGGCGGATAGGGCTCACCTTCGCAGCGATGTAAAGATACATGCAGAAGATGATGATATTCGTGGCCAGGTATAGAGCTCGAATGCCAAAGAGCCTTTCTGGAGTATCGAGATCCAGCCTTCTTGCGACTTGGCTCATGCCGAGGCCAATGGCCATCGTCATCAGTTGCTGGTTCATCTTGACGTCTCTTCAGTCCTATCCAAGAGAGATGGCAGTTATTGAGGGCTTCTGTACGATATTGGTAGGCTTCAGATGGAGAAGGGCTTCGACCATGCGCACAAGCGGATACTGCAGAATCTCGATCATCCTCCGCTCAATTAGGAAAGGCATCTGATACCAGAGCTTAGAGAACTGTTACATCTTTGTCTGTCACTTAGGCTGTACAGCCAGGAGCTTTCGTGCTGGCACACTACACCCCAGTCTGCTGCGTGCAGCATGCCAGGACGTCTAACTCTTTTGGCGAAAGTCACGCTGCACAAGCGTAAATATTATGCCTCGCAGATATGCGAGTCTGGAAGCCTACATTACCCTTACAGGCCAATATCACAACAGAGTACCCAGGAAGCTAAAATGTATTCATACCAAATCATCTACGTTTGCCCTTTCCGACGATGTTCAAGTTGGCACGCTTCTTTCCATTACCCAGGGGAACGTAAGCATATGGACTAACACCATCCTTCTTGACATCTCCACCAGCTTTCTTGGCTCTGAACTCCTGACCAATGTTCTCCTTGGTCTTTTTCTGCTTCTTGGTCTTGTCCTTGAGCATTCCCAAGCCTTCAAGGCGGTCTTTGACGTCGGCAACAAGCTCGTCTTCCTCCATCTGAGCACGACCTCGCTTTGTAGGCTTGTTGAACTTGATTTTACCAGCTTGTGTACGCTGGAAACCATCTTCTCCTCGGATAGCTTCAAGATAAGCGCCAGTCGAGTCCATGCCATCTGCATCGCCCTCATCGGCGGAAAGACCACCTTCACCATCTTCATCATTGAAGATGAACTTGCCACGACTGTCGGTCTTAAATCGTGAAGATGAAGCTTCTTCCCGCTTTGCCCGTCTAGCCTCTTCTGCACGAGGATCTTTGCGTGAGATTCGGCCGAGCATCTTCTCATCGAGCAAATCGAGAGGATCGTCGCCTTCATTGATGTATGACTCTCCGGGTAGCTCTTGAGCAGGATCGTCTTTCCGTCTGCCAATAGCATTCTTCCTGAGACCTTGCTGAGGCAGCTTCTTGACAGGCTGAGCCGGTGCTTCTTCAACATCGCTGACCTCATCCTCATCTTCGCTGCCATATAGAGCATCTTCATAGGCATTTCTGCCAGTACGAGGCTGTTGAGCCTTTTCATCGTCACTGCCAGCCTCGTTCTCCTCAGCCTGTTCTCTCTTTCTCTTAGCCCGCTGCTGACGCTTCTTGATATTGACAAGGAGCTTTCTGTCCTTCTCTGGTGTGATAGCTTCAATTTCGTCATAGCCAAATTTGCGCAACATACGTTCCAAGATGTGTCGAATATTCGCCTTGAAGTGATTGGCATGCTCATGTGACCAGTCGAATAAGGCTGGAACAAGAGCTGCTAGGTGAGGCTGGATGTCGACTGGTGCCAGGCAGACCACGGCAACCTTGACGAATCCGATGGCAGATTTGACGATTTCTCGGTTGGCGGATCCCAAGAAGACGAGCATTGTCGAGAGCATGTCACTTATAACCGTCGAAGGCAATTGTTCTGCTCAGTAAAGCGTGTCAGCTTACTCATTCGGTATTGTCGTTGAAGAGCATACCCTTACCATGATATTCGAAAAGCAGTCTTGAAAGACCGGTGATTGTCGCACTGATCATGTGCGGCGATGTTCCGACAAGACCGGCAGCAACCATTGTGATGTATTCCTGGATGGAGGCTTCGGCTTCATCTTGAGCAGGTTCGCCATCCTCCTCATCTTCTTCCATGTCCTGAGCGCCCTTGATCAAGCTCCTCTTGATCACTCCGCCCTGCGACATCTTCACCGCCATACCGACAAGAAGGTCATATGCAGCAGCTCGAGTAGCTTCATTCGCCTCTTTCGTACTCAGGACAGCTTCAGGAATGATTGACGGGATGACATGCAGTTTGTCGGTGGGTAGAATAGGGATGATGGTAGCAAGTAAAACGATTCGATCTTTCTTAGCGGAAGCAGCAACACTATGGTTCTTCTCGATGAGTTCTTCGACGAGCTGCTCGATGTTTTCGCGGATGCAACGCTCTCCCACTGAACCGCTCGACTCGCACATACGGACAAGGGCACGGTAAGCTTTCTTTTGCACTGCAGTGTCCTTGTTCTGTAGCACTTCGGCAGTGGTAACAAGCTTGAGTAGATCGCTAGCTGTCGCTTGATCCGGTAAGAAAGGCACGAGCTGGACCAAGAAGTCTAGCATTGTCTGAGGAACGGTAGCTTCACCTGGCGCAGGCTTGCTCTGGTTCGGTAGCGCCTGTACCAGGAGAGTCTTGAGCTTATTGAAGGTACCCACGAGGTCCTGAATATCAAACCAGTCAGCTTAGCTGATAAACAACAGAGAAAGCAGTAATCTACTGACCTTCGGACTAAGAATACTTAGGTATGCGCTAATACCATCAAGAACATATCCCCGACCCTCCTTTCCAGCTTTGCTGAAGACGTTGAACATGACGGCAAGTAGATTTGGCGCCAGGCCTGACAGCAACGCAATATTCTTCTTGCCAGTCTCTGCATCAATGCCGAAGGTCTGGATGAGGACTTCTGATGGCGAAGCTGATGACATCAGGGACTTGTTTCGCTCTACGAGCAGCTGCAGACCACGGAAGATCGCCGGTCGCAAATGTCCCTGTGAATACAGGACGTTCGCCAGCATTTCGCAGAATTGCTTCGTGAAGGCCTGAAGAGCAGCAAAACCATGTCAGAAGTATGTCGAATCAGGGACAAGTTTGGTACACACCTCAGTCAAATCAACAGGCAGGTCGCAGTAGCCAGGGAACAGGGCCCAAATCTGCTGGACGAGGGCCTCAAAGACCTTCGCTTGAATACCTAAACGCTTCTTGTCTGCCTCCGTGCTTGCACTTTCAGCCTTCGCTTCTGCCTGTTTCAGCTTGCCGAACATAGATTCGGATAGCGGCACAAAGTAGGTCGTGAAGTGTGAAAGCTTTGTATTTGTAATCTTCGATTTGAAGATAGGTAGTAGCCAAGCTCTACCGGGCTCATCTCGAGTTTGCTTTTGTGTATCATCCAGATTCAGTGGAAGTATGGCAAGGACCCATGCAGGACCACAAACCTCGGTTGCTGCACCCAGAACGAGCTCCGCTGCATCGCGGTATTCAAAGCTCTCGACCCCGCGTAGCTGGCCTGCTGTTTTAACGTGCTCCTTCGCTAAAACACTCGCTGCTGGGACAACTTGCCCATTGCCTCCATCGATGCGGAAACGCAAGCGGGCAATAAAGGCCGCTACGACTGAGAGAAGATGTGGCATACCAAGAGCTTGGTACTTGATATTCTTCAGAGCCGTTAGAAGGCTCTCGGAGATAGCAGGGAGAGGGTGTGCTTTCCGGTCTTGGTTTCCCGCTTGAACGTGGGAAGCTGCATATGCGATCTCTTCGTTGGTGACGCAGTATCGCAGCAGAGCGTTCAACGTTGAAGCTGCGGCAGAGCGAACTGGTAGAGCGGGGGACGCAAGATAAGCCAGCACACCATTGAAGGTGGAGAATAAGGCGGCATTGCAGTTTTCTGGATTTGACCTGAAAAGGTTTGGAGAAATCGAAAGTCAGCGAATGTACCTCAGGAAGTGCATGTGGAGATGTTTGCATACTTCGCGAAGGCAACAAATCCATGTTCCACAGTGCCAAGCCATCCTGGCAAAATACGCTCCTCTATGCTTCCAGACCCAGTAGGTTTTGCTGCCAACACAGCATCCAATGTCTCCTCTACCTTGCCTTCCTCGAAAGAGTCGGACGACTTGCTGAAGAGTGTCTCGAGAATATCGTAGCTTGCAGTGGTAAGGAAGGAATTTGACAGCTTAGGCAGACTGAGCAGTAAGCTGCAGAGAGGAGCGATGTAGCTTGACGGCCAGTCTTTTCCAGCGAGCTTGATGAAAGCGCAGAGGCCGATAGCGCGCGATACTTCTGGACTGTTTCCGGCTGAATCCTCCTGTGCGCGCTTCTTCCCTCCCTTCTTTCCCTCCTTAAGTGCTTCCTTCAAACTTTCCAGTACGAAGTCTGCAACTCGCGTAGCGTATGGGTGGCGGACGCTAGGAGCAGGAGGATTTGCTAGCAGAACTTGGACCACCTCTTGAGCCTTTCTGCGTACTTTAGGTCTTGGGTCTACCAGCAGAGCAAGTACGGAATTGAAGACTTGTTTTGCAGGTAAAGAGCCGGTAAGAGTTGAATTATCCATATTGATGTAGATAAATTGCATGATGGTGAGGAGAGACTTCATGGCAGCTGCCTGGTCGTTCAAGGTAGCCAAAAGGGGTCCGAAGACCTCAATGAGGGTCCCAGATTTGCTTTTCACGACTGCACCTGATGTACACGGAAGTACAATAGCGAACAGGTACAGAGCAGCAGGCAAAGTCTCGCCATCGCTGTCGATAGCTTCTGCATTCTGAGCGAGCTGCTGTATTGTCGAGAGGAGCGCAGCGAAGTATGCGACGGGTGCGAGAGCTGTTCCTTGCTCATTTAGAGTCGTCTCGATAGCTACGAGTAATGTTGCCGGTCTCTTCTGATTCACGAGATTTGACGAGATTTGATGGCGAATTCTGTCAAGACCTTGCTTGAGAACCACCGCGGGCTCGGCGATAGGCTCCATAATGACACAGCAAGTCCCAGAGGATGGTGTGTATAGTAACAATGCTCGCGCTGCACTTGCTAGATACCTTGAGTCGTCTAAACAAGGCAGCTTCAAAAAATGTAACAGATCATTGTAGCCTGAAGAACCGACGTGATCGGGCTTTGAAAATCCTGCTTTTCCCGTAACAGCACGACTACAAGTTTGACCGGGCTCGCAACATTACTGTACATGCTGACCTATACAAGTCAACTGCTTCGGCCCATTCTATTTGCTCGAGTGATTGCATTTCGCATGTACCACGTTATTTGCCACCTTGCCTATGTTACACTTTGCGAAACACTATGCGCGATGCTGGTATCGACTGTCGCTGCCACACCCAAGTCCCACAGCCCGTGGCTTTGACTGAGTGTCAAAGCCACGGGCTGTGGGACTTGGGTGTTGCACTCAAAGCCACGGTTGCGGGTCGTGCGCGCGAGAGCGCATGGCACGGTGTTTGTCGACCTGCTGTATTTTGCGTACTCGCTGACGGCTAGAATTATGCATTTCTAACGTTCATTGTTTCATCCCTCACAATTTCGCTTTACGGGAGGATTTCCCCTCTGCTTCTAACGCTGATTCAGACATGTCCATAAGCATGTCTGCTGCTTTTCGGCTGGACAGATGGATGGCTCGTCAACTTTGTTTTTCGTCCGTACTGCTTCAAAATACTGGACAACTTACAGATTTCTAGTATATTCTGCATTCTTCACACTTGCCTTGCTGGTGACGGTAAAGACCAGATGATTGTCATGTATCGAATAAGGTAGCCCATAACCCTTTGCAGAGACTTGTCCCCACCCATAGCCAACAAAGTATTTGGATATAATGGCAGAAGTAGACAAGTTCCAAGATCCCGAGTTGATGAACAATTCATCTTGGAAGAGGTCAACTTTTTCTTGTTTTCCACTTTCAGCGAGTATCATCTTCAATCCGAAGATATGTCTATCGCATCCCATTGCGACACTTGCATCTTTCATATCTTTACCATGTTGTTTCAATGCTTCTAAGAATAAATGTCTTCTTTCTTGAGTTGATTTATCGCTGTTGGGTAACATTGATAATGTGAATGCTTTGCTAGCAGGTGAACATACTCGAACTGTTTCTGTTCTACCCAGTGCGTACTTTCGAGTTTGGGCAGCTTCGTATGTTCCTGTGACTGGTGCTTCGGGGTATGTAAGACCGTAAGCTAGCTGCATGACCATTTGAACCCATCCATCTGGGGACGATTTAGCTGCTTTGATGCCATTCTTGCCATATCGAGTATAGTATAAGAAACCCATATCTTCCTCTTCGACGGCTTTCATGTAGCCTTTCCGTGTTTCTTTAATAGCACTTTTTGTCTTATCGTCTACTTTGAAGTCTAAAGCTTCGACTGAAATATCGGTCGTAGAGCCTTGAACATCCACGTCGCCTTTCGACAACCTTGCACCAATATAGTCGTTAACCTTGGCAGTAGGTGTGCCATCCATACAGCTATGTTCTCCAATGAATCCAGTCTCTCCAGAATCGAAAACGACCCATTGTAACGGTTTATCGAACCATCTGTTTTCTCCGTTTCCATGTAGTAGTTGTCTACTGAACTCAACTACATCAGGGTTATCGGCTTTTGGGTCCGAAGCGATCTTGGATGAGGGAGTTGCGGGATCTAGGCAGACCACAAAAGAGGCAGACTCGATAGTTGAGAGAGTAGTGACATTGAAGGGTGATGACGAGAGGAGATGTGCTCTGGCATCGGCCCAGACATCGCGATTTCCTCCAGTCAGTAAGCCAACGGGTTCAGCAATTTCCGAAGCATTGTCGTAAATCTGTTGGAACGTTCTAAATGGCAGAGGATAATCAGCTTTTGTACTTTTGTAGAAGATGCATACAAAGATCGACGGACTTTTGTAACGTTTCTAGGCTATATTTCTCGCCTGTCTTTTGATCCCACAGAGGTAGCTTGAAGATCTTGTTGTTGCGTATCACAATAAAGTGAGCACTTTCTGGAGCGTCCTCTTTGATCTTGATAGCATAATCCGCTGGCTTAGCCGGTATACGACAAGCATTGAACATCCTGTTTACAATTAGTGCAGCAGCTTCAGTAAGCAGGCGCCTCTATTCGGCTTTCCCAGGCGAGGACGGCAGCCACTCACCATTTGTAGCTTTCCATATCAAGCTTTGTACCACCCATCATGTCAGGTTCGATTTTACCCTGCAATAGTAAAGCTCTAAAGTCTAGAATAGTAGACACCAAAGAAGCAGCTACAAATGCTGGATTTGCGGGTTCATCATGCGGCGAGATAGATGATGACGAATCCTTGCGTAACGATTGGGGGAGTTTGTGGAAGGCGTAGTAGTAGGAGACGTTGATGACTACTGAATCCCGATATGCCATCTAAACACGTGGTCGAAAGACTTGGATTAGCGACTATCCATTAACTTCAGCAGTTGCATAGTTGCGGGGAAGGTATACATACGTATGCTTGGGTATCCCACCACTCAGCGAGCCAGCTTGGATGTTTCCTGTATGTAACGAGAGCATTGTCAGCTATACACTTCCAATGATGTGGTAGCAAGTGAATAAAGGAGCCTACGGATCCTTTGACCGAGCAATGAGAGCATCATTCAGCTCCTTGGCAAGCGGACTATTGAGGAAATCATCCAATTTCTTTTTCATATTCTCAAATTCTTCATCGTTCTTAGCCAGTGGCTTAGCACTGTTGAGTATCTTCTCCCTCGTAGCATGTAGATCCGGTACAGGCAATCTCGGTAGCTGATCGTGGTGGGCCAGCGTCACTGATGTGCTCGGTATGGCACAGGGCGGGTTCAGCCTCCATTCAGACCAGGGAGGAGCTGTTGATGATGCCATTGCTGTATATGAGCGTAGTAGCAGCGGCACTGCTCTGCTTGCTGTTGGAGGGCTTGAAGGCTTGAAGCTGCTCGCTAGTCGATGTCGTAGAATGGGCACCCTTCGGCCAGACAAGGCAGCGAGCATGGAAGGCCGTTACGAGGCGAGCTGAATGGATGGATGTCACAAAGAGCGTGTATGTGCGAAGGTGAGATGGGTATGAATGAGCCTGAAGAAAGAGCGAAAATCAAGGTACACATGAATCTGCCCGGCGAGTCCAGTAGCCGGTGCGAGTGCTCGATCACGTGCAACTGAAGAAAATGGTGATGACTGCAGTCTGAGCAGACAGTGCGTTGTATATAGCTTGGTCTGTCTTGTATGCTAACTTCAAAGCTTGCTATCCAATATCGAGCTCGGGCGACCGGCAGCTAGCTGTCAGGCTTCTCGGATGCAGTATGCGATCACGCTCGTTTTCGGAGACAGGCTTCTCTCGCTCTTACCCATGCCACACCTGCTAACTACGCATTTACGTGCACAAGTCAAGCAAGCGAGCAACGCAGAGCATGTTTCAATCAAGTCTCGATATGATTTGCTCTGCAAAGGGCGGCGGCACACCTCCGAGCCATGTCCTATTTGCCAAAGGTGCAAAAGTCCGCAGCGGGCTTTCCCAGCGAGTTGGGTGATCCTTCGGGAGTAGAGTACGGCACACATTCGAGAGACGAGGACGTGACATGTAGGTAGGTGCGCTGAACAATAAATATCCGGATTGAGGACCAAGCCAGCTCGAGCCATCATCATCCATTTTCATCAAAATTTCTCTCTTCGGAAGCATCAAAACTTTCATTACCGTGACGGACATAGCGGATTGCGGGGGCAGCAGACAGGATCATGGCTCGCCTCTCTTACCCTAGGCTCTCTCTGCTTGACTTCCATCCCCATGAAGATTTGGCTTCTCTGCGTCTAGCTCCCTTTACTCTGTTCGACTGTTAGACGGCTCTTTGCCCACTGTCTTTATTCAAGCTCTGGGCACGTGCAACGTTTTTTCGGGCTACAGTCGGTCGAGAGAGAGAGAGAGAGTTTTCAGCTGGGAGAAGAAGGATGGGAGCCGCAAAGACAGCAATACACGCTCGGGATGGGGCTCGTTCAAGAGAAGGATTCGTCTCGGTATGCAATCCCGAAGCTATCCTCTCCTCCGCAAGCAGTCAACGGACTAGGACTACAAGCTTCACAGCAGCTTCTACGAAATCATCGAGTTCATCCACTACGGTAACCTCAGCTTGGGCAGACACACGTAAATCGACAATCTCATCGTCTGCTTCTGCTTCTGCACAATCTTCAAGCAAGAGCCCCAAGGTTGGACAACTGTCCTCCTCCGAGTCGTTCGTCGAAGGTATGAGGCGCGTACTTGGAAGTCTACACATAAAAGGCATAACAGCCGAGAAGCTACATCGAGGCAAGACTCAAAGACAAGACGCCCCATTTTCAACATGTACATTGGTACATGATCCTCCTCTTAATGTCGCTATTATCGGTTCTGGATTCGGTAAGTGCGGTCTTCCTGTGCAGCGCCTCGTTTCGGTCGATACTGACTTGCAGCACGCCTGTCGTACTTGATTTCTTTTTAACTTCGGGTTGAAGCCGGCTTTTCCGCTGCTATTGCATGTGCAAGACAAGGTGAGCTCATTCGAATTGGCCTCATCATTGTTGTCCAACTGATAACGTCTCGCGCACAGGCTTCTCCGTAGTCTTGCTCGAAAAGGGCTCAGGTCTCTCGCCGCATGGTGACCTAATCTCTTTCTGTCCGAATGCAAACAAGATGTGAGCTTTTGTACTGCTGAGCAGCTAGTGGTCGTCACCGTGTGTTCATTATATGGCATTGCTCTTCTGTCTCTAGACTCCGCAGATGGGGTCTGCAAGGTCTCATGTGGGAAAGATCATGCCACGGCGGTCGAATGATAATCAACGACTCTGAAGGATATCCCGTCAACCAAGTTGAGATGGATGATATATCCCAGCAGTACGGGACACCGATGTTCCAAGGTATGCCAGAATCGTATCATCGACACCATTAATTCTCTCCTCGCTGATGAATGTTTTTTCTTGTTCCTGTTCTAGGCCACCGCGCTCAGTACCTAGGCGTTTTTGGAGTCGAAGCACGCATGCTAGGTGTCGAAGTGATACCACATACGGAGGTGATAGATATCTTAGATAATCTAGATAGACCAGCATGCATCACCTCAGACGGACGAATCTTCCATAGCGATGTCGTACTTGTCGCTGATGGATGTAACTCGACTTTGAGGAGAGCAGTCTTCGGTACGGAAGCGAAAGAGAGCTGTACTGGGTATGGAATACACAGATCTATCATGAAAGTACCTCGTGCTTTCAGGGATGATCCCAAATGTGGTCGTAGGTCTCTACTTTACCGCTGCATCGTGAAAACATTCGACTGGCATGCTTATAGCTTTGTACTACCTTCTCTTCTGCAGACTTCCTCGATGGAAACGTTAGAGTATGGCTAGGAGACGATTGTCATGCCTTTTTCGCACCTTTAGATAACGGCAAGCAAATGTCAATCTCGATAACGCATAAAGACATCGATAAAGCAGCTTCTTTCAATTGGAAAGATATAAAGTCGATGAACGAAGTGGAAAGCTTCGTACAAGGATGGGATGAGAGTTTTCTAGCTGCTTTAAGCTACTTCAAATCGGGTCTTCATTGGAGACTGTTTCATCATGATCCTATACCCTCTTGGACAAGTGCAAATGGCAGAGTCGCTTTCCTCGGCGATGCTAGTGAGTCAACTCTCCAGTCTACACCCTTGTAATCCATTGCTGACTCTGCGCATCTGTACTCTGTGACAGTTCATACATACCTTCCCACATCATTACAAGGTGCCACAGCCTCAGTAGAAGACGGAGCTACTCTAGCTCTCTGTTTAGCATTAGCAGGTGGCAAAGCTGCCAACGTCTCACTAGCATTAAAAGTCTATCAGCGACTACGACAAGGTCCGGTACAAGAACGAGCTGAAAATGGAGCACATCAAAGAGATATATGGCATAGATACCATGTTACTAGAAATGAGAAAGATGCCAGTCTCTGTGCAGTCGATTTCTTTGCGCAGGATGCCGAGTTGACTACACTTCAGTGCTTCCAGGCGTTGGCTATGGAACAAGATAAAAGGTTCAAATTGGATCCTAGAAAGTTCGACAAGGTCATGGAGACCGCTGGATTCTGAATCAATAATCTGGATGATCTAAATCCTAGCGAAAGAGCTAGCAAACCTCCAGTTTAGCCGACATATTGCCTCTTGCGCATACGGCCCTGCACCAGCATCATTAGCAGCTAGCTCAAGCACATTCAACCTTTCACAACGGTACTTTTCTCGTTATCCGCATAGCAGACACTATTTAATCGTTATCCTATCATTTCATAATGCAACTAATTCAAATACAAAGCGACTGAATGAACAAAAGTCTAAACGGGACAACAAATTGTGACAGAAAGACAGCTGATTACTCCTGAAACTAAAAAGTGAAGACCTGTCAGGTCAAGAATGGCGTACTGATCGTAAATGGAGGAAAGGGATGATATAGATACAAAAGGGTTGCTACTGATTTGCCCAATTTGCTCCTGCCTGGGAACTGAGAGGCGAACTGCTAACAGAGAGGAAGAAGAAGTGTGAACCGACTTCATAGCATGCTACGGGCAAGCAAACGGCATAGCGAAAGGAGGGCTTGCATATCGGGTCTTGACTGACTTTAGCGGTTGCTGTTGGCCTTCGAGGCTTTATAGCGTAGCTTCGATATTTTTCTGAGGTCCTAGAGTCTTGACGGAAGAGACGGCGTGACAGGCATATAGACAACACGTCAACCGAGGAATGACTCCCTTGATAGGTGTTTCATGGGACGCCTTCTTGCGCGAATGGAGAGGCGAATCATAAGGCCTGTATTTGCGACAGTAAGAATTGCTTCTCGTCCTATAACCAGTGAATGTCTTCAGATCAGCTCCTCCCGCATTGTAATTCTCACGGTGTGCTGCTGGAGGCAACTTACAATGAATTGCTCGTCTGCGAATATTAAATAAGCCAAAAGCAAGGGTCAGCTACGTTTCCGATAACGACAGCAGTGGAAGCGAAGATGACATGACGTACCATCTTTCTCATTCTGGAAACTAGCGAGGAAAGTGCATAATTTCGCTTTATTCCTTCGTAGTATATTCTCGATATGTGGCGGTTTTCTAGGATTTGCAACGAAAATCTGTATGCAGAATGGATAATAATGCACATATTTTGTCAGAAGTAGACTAAAAAGAAACCTTGGTAAGAAAGAAAAAGGGAATACTTACCTTAAAAACATGAAAAGCTTCAAATTGTATATTCTTACTTTTATCCCTCAATAAGTTCATCATAACTTTCAAATTATCTTCAGATTCAATATATTTAGTCATTACTTTGAAATTTGTTCTATCTAGTAGTATTTCTCCTAATAATTTAAGAGATTGACGTTTTGTTACGTAATTTGATGATGAGACTAATTCTGCGTAGTGTGCGAAGAACTGGCATGGAAAAATCAAAACAATGTCATTAGTTACTTGATGCTTTTTTTCCACAACGCCAAAGAGACACTTTTTTCTACCCCCGTAAAATCGGGAATTAACATACCTCATCATAATTTTCTTCTAAGAATTCAGCGACCATAGGTTTATGCCGCGTCAAGAGTTCCTGCAGAGAATGAAGACGGTCATAAGCGTTGTATTAGCCAACGACTTCTGCAAAAAGATGGTGAAGGCCTACCCGAAAATTTGCCATCGCATCACAAGCTATTCCAAAAGTCGTCTTCTCAATATAAGGTAAGAAATCGTACAGACTGTGAGGTAGACCAAGGGTCAGTTCAAATGTAACGATTGCAATGTCAGCCTTGACAAAGACACTCCGTCGAGCTGCACTCTTGGGCCATGCCAAGTTGGAAGGCAAACGATGACTCACTTCGGTGAATAAAGTAGAGATTTCGCTAATGCTTCGTGCCGCAACATTTCATGTAGTATCGCGCCTGTATTCAACGCGACTTCGGCATTTTCGTACCTGTACGTATTCCATCTGTCGTCAGCTTCTTTACACTCAGCAGATCTCGGAGTTGTTTCAGGTAGGAGGGAAGAGGTTGTACAGGCGCAGCTACGGACGTACCCTTTCAAAGCACTTAACACCACATCTGGTTTGGAACTCAAATATTCTACCGTAGGTAATCTAGATCCAATTTGCCGCCGTAATAAATGATTGAATATCTGAGCTACATCTTTGCGTGCCTGTTTGTCCCGTATCATAGGAAATGCAAGCACATTGTACCAAGGGTGGAAGCGTAGAGAGAGAAAAAAACCATGGAGTCAGCTTGTATAGAGATAGGGAAGCGACTCGCCGTGGATGAAGGTAGATGACATGACACCGTACCTCGAATTCAAACCTCCACATGTTCGTCACCATAGCTTGCAGCATATCATTCGAATACATTTCTTGTGCTAATTGGGCTACTAATTCGGGTTGAGGCTCGGCTTCTGTCAAATGTTCGAAGTAGGTTCGAGGGGACGGTGAGACAAAGGTTTGTAGTTAGTAGTCTGAACAAAGTACTTATTATTGCCTAAGTGATGGGTGATTGATAAACGCTTACCTCCATCGCCGTACAGCACTAGTTTGACTTGTGTCAAGGTCTTCGATATATCTTCCGTTGCCTGAACGTCATAGAAACACAGTTATGTAAAGGCGGTAAGATATAGTATTGAGGGACATATTGCGTGATCATCCAGTATATAAACAGTTTGAAAAGAGTCACATGATTGATAGATAGATTGACGAGAGGAGTGTCGTCGTCGAGACGCGGCGCAGAAGTGGGACAGAGCAACAAAGAGCAGCAAAAAGCATAATTCAATCAGCCCAAAGTACTATAAGTATATATGTGTGCTACTACCCACCCTCCTAGTCGTATCACTGCCTTGATGGCCTGCATCGAGCTTGCCAATCGAGTCCTTGAGCGCCTTTACGAGTTCAGGAGGACCACGCTGTTTAGTCCTCCAGAAGGCCATTCTTGCTGCGGTCTTATCGATACGGTATTAGATGTTTGACTGTACGCCTCTAGTTCTAGATGTGGTTGTTGTACGCTGCTGTCGTCCTTGTTCAAGTGGAGTATACTGGACGCGACTCGGAAATGAATGATGATGATGGCTTGAGTGGACGTTACACCGTTGATGGGCCGCCCCCTTGAACAGCGACCGACTCAGGACGATGTCGCTGAACTAAGAACGATGCTATCCGTGAGGCGTGCCAGAAGGAAGTAGCAGAAATGGACCGTTTGAAGGGCGGAACGGCGTATGGCCAACGGTACTCGTTAGGGAAACAACCCAGGCACATCGGACGCGACATCCATAAACTCTGAAATCAAGATCACGCCGTGCAAGGACGGACGAGCCAGCAATGCTGCCGAAATGGAAGTCGCGAGTCGCCTTCGACAGACAGTAAAGAAGCTCGTACTTCTGTAGGAAGTGCCGTTGTCATCTGCCTGCATCAGCGTTGTAGCGTTGGTAGAACCGTTCCGTGATCGAGGGGAGAAGAGGCGGACTCATCATGTACTGATGTCAAGGACAGATAACCTTGCTTAAAGGGGTAGGCAATGGCTCAACTCAAGCTCACACAGCTTTCTGGCACCTTGTAAGTAGAACTTTACGCAATTCTTGCTCCTTTGTGAAGCTATTTAATGCGGTTCTCTGGCTGCGCAATCTACAGACTGGCTACGAGTGAGCATGAACACCGGTTTCTGACATACTCTATTCTGCGCCTGACGTTAGAATATGGAACGTTCGCAGTGCTGGGTGAGCGATATGAGCATACTGAATGAATGGCTTTACTGACGCGTTTCATGACTCAGATACTATGGCTATCTCTACTCGGAAAGCTTTGCCGGTAAGATACCAAGGCGAATGGTTGATAACAGAGACCTAATATATCCCCCCTCCTTCGGCAGCCGACATGTACGAGACCATTTTCAAGCAAATCCGCTCTCTGTTGAAGCGGGTATGAGGTACAGAAAGGAGATTCTGTTGCCCGGCGGAGAGCGCTCCGAAATGGAGTCTCTCACTCGTTTCTTAGGCGGCGCGCCCACAAACGAGGCTTTCATGCGAAGGCTCTTGCAAAGTTATAAAAAGGTGGAGTGCTGTATACGTAAACGCGGGTTTGCAAGTGGCGAAATAGCTGTGATGTATACGCGCCTAGCAGAAATACTATTCAGCTTGGCAGTACGTTATGGAATCCAGAGCAGCTTGCCGATGTCTTCTTTGATGCTCGCTGGCAGTTCGCCTTGTCTGTATGATACGCGAGCCTTTTTCGATCGTCCTCCTCGAAGAGCGTCCTGGGACAGAGTCCAGCAAAGCTCGTGCTCTCTTTGTACATTAGTCTATTACTTCTACTCTCAAAACGTGCCTCAAAACGTGCATTCTGAGAACAAGCATCGACCGTCGCGCTTATGGTCATCCTTCTGGAATGCATCGCTTCATGAAGGCAACGCGCACTGTTATGCACGATCAGTATCAACTATGGCTTCGAAAGCCTTTTCCAATGCCTTAGCGGCCCTGGCCAGTGATAAGGTGTGTAGGCCTGGCCATGCTTCACAGAGATAGACATTCATGATCATGCTGCTGAGTCGACTTGTCCAAAAACTGGCTTCTCGCTCAGCTCAAAGACCGGACGCAAGGATTGGAAGATGTTCGCTCGTTTTTGTCACTACCGAGAAACGTCGAATGGATCAATCACGACAAACGACTATGGCTCAAGCTATTACAATCCATCTTTCAGATAGTTGTGGATGAACAGAGAGCCTACGTCAGCAAGCCCACAACTCCTGCCTTGAAAAGATTGAAAGATGCTGCCCAAGCAGTTCGATTGATTATCGAGAAGGCTGCGGCAGACATACCAAGAAAGGCTTTCAAAGCAGTATTCAGTCACATCATATCCATCATAGTCGTCCGCAAGAAGCTTTTTGAACCCGTTTCGCTCGAGTATCTCAAAGCTTTGCGGGCCAGCGTGGCCTTTCAACCACACCTAGATCACCTCGATATCAAGCTGTGGACCCATGCTGTCTCGACATGCTTCTCAGCGGTACTCGGAGACGACATTCGCGGCTATGAGTTGGTAGATGACGGAACGATGGACGTCGTCGACGAGGAGGAAGACGAATTAGCAACCCAATCTAGCAGCAAGAAACGTAAAGCATCAGCCGGACTTGCCCGCTCTTCTGCATTCAACTCCGACGAATCTTTCGGTAGCCAGAGAAATGGTACTTATTCGGCTGGCCAAGATGTCATCGAGCTTTGTGGATGCATCGACGCCCTGTTCAAGTCGCCTCAAGCACCTCTGGTATTACACGGCGACGCCCTCCTGTCTAAGTTCGTTCGCTTCTTTTACGCCTTCCCGAATGAGACCACAGCACACCTGTCGGCGGTCACTGCCCTAAACCGCCTTCTAAGCGAATTGGAATTCAACCGAAAGGAACTACTTCAGCGGACTGTATCACATCTTTGGCCGTCTTTACTTTCACTGTGGTCTACCAAGAACATTGCTATTAAGGAGCAACTGGTCATGGCTACCACACTACTTTTGCCCTATGCAGCCTCTGGAGCAGCCGACGATGGCAACATGCATACTACGATCTTATACTATGCAACGACCGCAGATGTAGAGAACCGATGGGGCGCAGACGTATTAGACCTCGACACTTTGGCACTTAACTGTCCCATTACAGAAAGAGAAGAGTCACATGGCTTTTCGATTAGTCTCTTTCAAGCGGGGGCAGCATTCGACTTTCAGCAAGCACTGTCATGGGCTGTCTTGCATCTAAGTGCTTCCTGCTTCCTCCATTCGATCCAGAGCAGCTCGAGCATGGGTACTCAAGCTCCGACTCCATCAAGGGGTCACAAGCGCGCCAGGGTAAGCAGCAATACCGAGATTCCTCATCATCACATAGCTTACCGTCTTTGCAGGCAGATATTACCATTCAACCTATCGATAAGCTCCTGTCAGATTTAGGAAGTACCAACGAAACAGTTTTGATCCATCGACTGCAATTGTTGATCTTTGCGTACGAGATGAACCCCAATATGATCAACAATCAAGTGACAACATTGATATGGGAAGCCGCCGACAAGCTGTCATCGCACTCGGATGCTGCAGTTCAGTCATGGGCTATGTTACTGTTAGCCGAAATGACAAGATGGATTTCGAAATGTCCGGAAGGCAAGTCTCCTTTGTCGGGCGGCCGTGTTGTTTGGGAAAGCATATGGGAGAGAGCTTTGAAGCGCTTTTATCTGCAAGGCATATCGCGCGCAGCTTGCTTCCTTTCGTTGGCCCTATGCAATTCCCAGCTGTTGGATCGAAATCGCGTCAGAGCCGACCTGATTAGGGTCGGTTTAGAGATAGAGATACAGGGACCACCACTTCCGTCCGACGCGGCTTGCTCGCTCCTGGAAGAGATTCTGCGTGTCGCCGAATCAGACCTCCGGACGTACAAATCAGATATTCCGGGAAAGGTCTGCGGCAGAATCATTGGACATTGGCAAGTCCCGGCTAGGGCCGTTCGTCCAACGCGTGCTTTTAGCCAGAAACCGCAGGCCGATCCGTTCATCGCTAGAGCGCTGCTCCATCTTCTCAATAGAGTCTCATACGGTACGGCAGTCAGCATCGATATGCCTCCACAGCGGATCGTTCTGCCCGACGGGGCATTGACTGCCTTCTGGACTTCGCGGCAGACTTTAAAAGCGATGAGGAATTGGTTCTGGCACGCGACACTGTCGATGGAAGACACTACACAATACCCACCATCGCACGCAACCTTCGAGAACCCCGGTGGGGAGCCGCGCACCAATAACATCGTGGTCCGCCTGATCGTTTGGCTCCGCAAGACAATGGAGACCACCTTAGGTGACCTCGAGGAGGCTGATGAGGTATACTGGGCTGGAATGACTCTCGAAAGATTGCGGGGCATTCTAGAGGTCATATGGCTGAGCCTGGCCTTCGAGGCGCATGCTGATATGCTACATGTCGTCCGAAGCGAAAGGCTGGGTCCACAAGCTACAATGCTGTTGAACGTCGTACTTCCCCGAATACAACAGTCCAAATGGACAGTCTCCGAAAGGGCTTCTCTACTTCAAGCCTTGTCGCCGCTTCTGCTTAGGTCTGCCGCACATCAAGACCAGCAGAATTACAATGTCATTATACGTGCCGGTCAATCATCAGGCATTCGTCGCTCGGCCTTGTCCGCACTCAGTGGTGAGCTGAAATATATGCTTAGGGCCCGGCCAGTCTAAGGTAGATGTACTCTTGACAGGAAGCGCTCCGACTCCAGTTGCTCCGAACTCTCTGTTGTGTCACGTATGGGCCATTGACGGTGTGTCACAGTGCTTCGCAAGTCACTCGAACCTTTTCAACACTGTCCTCCAAATGGCTTCTACCACGTCAAGCAATCTCACCGAGGACGCCGACTTTGGCCCTATTCGCATTACCACGTCGACACAGATGACAGGCCGAGCGATGCTAGAATCCGGCTCGAGTCTCGCAACGGGCACGTGTTTAAACATTGCAGCGCGGATGCTCATCACCATGGCATACTTTGGCGAAGCGGATCGGAAACCAGTCCGACTAAGGTCTATAGTCAAAAGTATCATCGAAGACACTGGAGTCCGCTTCATCGTGGTAGGAAATCAGCTCCTAGACGCACTGCAAAGCGGGTACTTTGTCTTTGCAGGAAGTGAACTTGAAAGCATAATGGAAAAGATTGGAACGGAGCTGTTGCCGTCTTACGAATACTCACGGACGGAAGATTTACAGCTCTTCGTGATCAAGTTTCTGCTAGCTACAGTCACTCAGTGGGGAAGGGAAGAGACCATGGAATTGCCGTACGTAGACAAGGCGCGAAAGCTATCGGCATGGTTCAGTGGCCAGCTACTCGCAAGCAATATCCCCTCTTACCGCATCCGAATCGCTTGTGTCCAGCTTCTCGAGCGATTCCTCACTTCGAAAGATCTGACCAACTTTGGTCATGAATCGGAAGCACTCGCCTGCCGTAATGGCGAGCCAGTCACCCCAGAAGACGTGCTCATACACCTCCTTGATGACGCTGACTTCCGCGTACGGTTCAGACTAGCTCCAGTTGCTGGCGTCATGTGCTCTCGAATACATAATGACGGGCGTCAGACCTTTGCAATCTGGACAAGCATCTCTGAGTCTCGAAGCTTCGATTACAAGGGTCTCGACTTTGAGACAAATATCACAACCCTACTCACATACAGTAACATAATGGTAGCAAGCGACTTCTTCCGATCCAATGCTTACCACCCTATCATTGTCCTGGCCGCTCTCGACGCCTCCAAGACCACCAGCCGCTTCATCAAAGCCGCACTTACAGCGAGTGCATCACGGCTAGGCTTGACAAGTCTAGCGGAGCTTTATACTTTTCTGGCTCCCTATACTATGGCCGAGCAGCTGTACAACAGTCAAGAAAGACTGCTCATACCGGATCCCACCGCATTTGGCTTTCCAAATAAGCAGTCTTTGTACGCTGCAAGGTTTAATGAGACTGCTCCGATGGTGCTCGCTGGTCCGAGACCCCAATTCTTCCAAGACTTGTGCGCCTACGTCGGCGTTGATGAGAAGGAAGCTCTGTCCGACATCTTTCCAACGTATGTCGCATACAAGTTTACGGCTGGCGAGCCGGGCTCCGATGTCTTCAAGCTTGCTGAGCAAGACATCGCATTCAAGGCTGTAGAAGTAGCGACAGGCACTGGTCAACAAGCACCCGACCTCTTGAGGAGCATAAGAGATCTAGTGGTCTGGCGGCTCTTCTCCTTCATCTGGGAGGCGGAGTATAGCGCGAATACATTGTCGAATATGTTCATCAAGTACTGGCCTGAGAACACTTCTGCTGCTACGGTCCTCCGAGAGATGCTCGGTGCAGTACAGACCCCCTTTCGGCCGAATGTGCTTTCGCCACCAGATGTCCGTCTGCAAGCTATTCTCTACGCCCTCAGACGCTCCCATCCGGCCACAGCCGGAGCGCTAGATGACGAGGCTATCCTGTACAGTATTCTGCATCGGATGCTGTGCTCGGTGGCGCTACCGCCTTTCACTTCACAGCAGCTCCGATTGCTCTACAATACCGTGCTATGCGTGGCCTGCAGCAGCGCTACTCTCAAGAAGAGTCCGGTTTCGCTTTTGATGATATTGCATCGCGTATCCGCCCTGCTACGACAGTCAGACTTGTTTCCTGTGGCAAGCAACGTCTTCCTCTGGTCACTGTATCAATTACTCGGCCTACGTAGAAAAGCCAACAGCGAGATGGGTGAAGAGGTTCACTTTATACTGCAAGCAGCCGAGGCTGCACAAGACCTGGCTGCAGGAGAGGCGGCGTCTATACAGGTGGCCGCTGAGGGCCTCTTACGAAAGCTAGAAGAATGCCTGGCCGAGAATCTATTGGATCCCTCCAAGAAATTAGTCTCTGGCATGCTGCAAGCGCGCATTCTTTGGCCGCGAGACTTGTTCATCAATAAAGAGAAGCCCAGTATTGAAGAATTTGAAAATGCCATCACTCACACTCATGGTCACGTCGGGATATGCAGCGCCTTGAAATTGTTGGCCGAGAAGGTCGCACGCGCCCCGTTGACCGCGCATCCCCATCGTATCGCAAGGATGCTCTGGATTGCCCTGTCGCGACTGAACCCCTCAACAATGAAAGAAGAGACATCTGTGGAAGTAGCGCAAGTCTTCGCAAGACTCCTGCGGTTAAGCTTCGGCACAATTGAGCCTCCAGCTCTGGAGAATATGTCAGGGTCAGGTCATCTACAAGATGCATCTGTCCAATTGGCAAAATCGCAGATTACAGCACGTCTGACCCAGCTTCTCGATGACACCGATTTGAGGCGAGTACATGCAGCATTTGAGGTATTACTCTCCATAGCGTCAATTCCAGAAGAGGCTATGCCAGACGGTGGGGACAGGAGGCTAGACATGATTGCTGCGCCGCATATCAGGCATCGAAATATCAAAGCCTCTGTAATCGGACCAAGCTTAGACCTTGTGGACTTGGCCAGGAACCCACATTGGCTCGAAGTTGCCAAATTGCAGGATGAGTGGCGACGAGACTTTGCAGCCTTTCTAGCGAAGGCTTTGGGCACCACGCAGGCATTCTATAATACGTTGGTCAGACTACTTGCAGAGAATACGGACTTCGCCCATAAGAGCTTGCCGACACTCGTCGGTGCCACCTTGCTGTCGGGCGGGCCTGCAGCACGTCAAAATCTGTCTGCATATTGTGAAAGCATCCTAGACACTGGTTGCCCCTGCGCTGTCGACATCATCGAGGTCATTCTTTACCTTCGAAGCTTGAAGCCTCCACAAGGATATACAGATGTGCCAGCACCTCTGCTGCGCAATTTCTGGCTCGCAGTCCCTTACGAGAAGCTTGCACGCTCCGCTTTACGAGACAAGAACTACCACGCAGCTCTCCTCTTCGTGGAGCTCTCGAGGGACGGGAATGCCCAACCCCCAAACCTCGACCAGGAACTGCTTTACGATATCTACGGTAATCTAGAGGATCCAGACGGATTTTACAGCATTTCGTCTTCGGATCTGCCTAGGGGATTGGTTCGAAGGCTGCATCACGAAGGGCGTTGGCTCGAAGCACTCTCATGGCATGGGGCCGAGCTCGAAGCATGGCCATCAACTGGACGCAGTAGCTCGGCACCGATGAGCGCCGCACTCGAGTGCCTAGCTCACGGAGATCTTGGAAGCCTAGCAATGATAATGTTCCAATCTAAGCAGGGTGGGGTGTCTCTTCCTCAAGACCTACTTCCCGATCTAGCCTGGAAAACGCAGAGTTGGGACATTCCGTCACCTGAAGATACCGCTCGGCATCATTCATATTCTCTGTACACGGCCCTTAAAGCATCTGGGACTGTATATGACCATAGCGGGTCAGACTTCCTGCTCGCGAGCTTGGGCCACGAAGTAATGCAGCTGGCAGGTCTCAGCCAAACATTCCCGGCGAGAAATCCCCAAAGTCTGGACCGAATTTTGGCATTGCAAGAAATAGTGCACTGGCGAAATCACCGAGCAGATTGTCTCGCCACATATGCTTCAGAGACCTCGGTTGCTTTTAATGCATTCCGGTGAGTAAGTGTTGGACGCTGGGACCCTCCTCTGCTGACTCGCAGCCGCGCTCTCAGTCATGATACCGCGGAGCTTGTATTGCGAGTCAGGTCTACCTTGCTAGCCGACCTGCGAGAGTCGGAAGCTCGTCGACGAATAAGTGACGAACCATGTGATCTTGATGAATCAGCAAAACGGGCAGAGCGTACTACCCTGCTTACTCTCAGCAAGATCGCGCGAGCAAAAAATCGAAATCAAGTAGCTTTGAATGCTGTCCTCAAAAGTCAGCAGATCACTGAGCGTGCAGACTACGATGTGACTTTCGCAACAGCATCAGTCCTGTGGCTGCAAGGTGAAAGCGGACCCGCTTTGAAGACCCTGGAGCACTTTCTCAACTCGACACACAATATAAGAGCGGATCAGCAGGCAATGTTACTTTCGCAAATGGTAAGTGCAGAAAGTAAGTTCCATGCGAAAAAGGTACTAACAAGCAGATTGTATCCAGGGTACTTGGACAGCGGTCGCCCGTCTAGAAAGTGCAACCATCATACGAGACAACTTTTTCGAGAAGGCGTGGGCTCATGTTGCACCTCACGAATCTACTGTCAAAGCAGAGATTGCAATCCAATATGCGCGCTTTGCCGATGATCAGTATCAACAGACGTCTCGCCAAGTAGCGGAGATAGACCAACTGGATTCGTACACCCGTAAGAAGGAAGTAGAAGTCCAACAGCTGGAGAGGCAGACGAAGAGCAGCCAGAATGCCTCCTCGGATGCTCACAGCCGTCATCGCGTCGCCTTGGCAATTTCACAGCAAGATCGTCAAACGGTAGCACTTTTCCGAGCTAGTCGGAAGTCGTTGCTCGGGAGCGCCGTCAAGATGTACGGACACGCTTTATCTTTGTCGGAAGCGAATGCCGATGCCATATATCGCTTATGCTCCTTATGGCTCGGCAATTGCGAAGACGACGACTTCTGCGCAGGCGCGCGCAAAGCAATCATGAGTATACCATCTTACCGGTATCTACATCTAGTGCCTCAACTCTCGGCTAGACTGGCGGCACTAGAGTCACAAGGGCAGTCCCACTTCCAGATCACACTTCACAAGCTATTGGAAAGGCTCGCTGTCGAGCATCCCTATCACAGTCTCTTCCAGCTTTATTTCCTGTACAATACAGGCGCTAGCGGTGCAAGTCAGGCCAAATCACAGCGTCGCAGATCGTCGGTACCAGAATTCAGCATGCATGGCCCCGTGCGAGACATCCTGGCTCGCCTGCACCAGCTGGAGACTATGAGTGGGACAATGCGGGAGATTGAACAAGCCATCGAGGCTTATGCCGAATGGGCAGCTATGAAAGTAGAGAAACAGCGCCCGTCGGCCGACAAATTGCGACCAATGCCAAACCATCTCAAGCTGCTTAAGCTGTCCAATTTGAGTATACCAGTGACCACGGTCGCTATACCTATCGATAAGACCTGCAACTACCCAACCAGCAGTCTGCCATGCATTGTAGGGTACAAGAAGACCTACACGACAGCAGGGGGTGTGAACCTCCCGAAGATCACAGACTGTGTTGGCTCCGATGGAGCGACATACCGGCAGCTAGTACGTGTCCCCGCTTCTCGAGAAGATAGACCTCACTGATATCATTGCTGCTAATCAGTTCAAGGGCGGAGATGATGTGCGACAGGATGCTGTCATGCAACAAGTCTTTGGCGTTACGAACGATTTGCTAGCACAGGACGATCGAACCAGCGCGCGCAAGCTCGCGGTACGCACCTACAAGGTGATTCCTCTGACCCAAGATTCTGGTCTACTCGAGTTCGTGCCGAATAGTCAAGCCATTGGCGACTGGCTGATTCCTGCTCATGCGGAGTACGTCATGGTCGCTGCTTGATGGTTGTCCTTGCGGCATTGTACTGATTGTAAGAATACTTTACAGGTATCATCCAGAAGATCTGTCAATCCCAGATGCCAGAAAGGCCTTAGGTGAAAGACAGCGAACCCCTAAAAGGGAGCGAGTTGAAGTCTATAAGAAGATCATGGAACGCGTTCACCCAGTGATGCGGCATTTCTTCACCGAAAAGCATCACATACCTTATTGGTGGTTCCAGATGCGCTTGAACTATTCAAGGTCTGCGGCTACCATGTCAATGGTCGGCTATGTCATGGGCATTGGCGATCGTCATGTGTCCAATATAATGATAGACACAGCTAGAGGAGACCTTGTGCCCATCGATTTCGGCATTGCCTTTGAAGCGGTAAGTGTAGTCTGAAGTGTGCGTTTGTGCGCTTGCACAAGCATAGACTGACGTTTCTTCCGCCATCAGGGCAAGCAATTACCCACGCCTGAGCATGTTCCCTTTCGCCTCACTCCGGACATCGTAGACGGATTCGGTATTTCTGGCGTTGAAGGCGTCTTCCGCAAATGCTCAGAAGAGACCATCAGAGTCCTGCGCAGCCAAGCCTCCGTTCTTATGACTATTCTAGAGGTCTTCAAATACGATCCTCTTCAGAAGTGGTAAGCTTTCACTGAAAGAGTTTCTTTGATGTAGCTTGCACTGACTACAGTACCTGTCTTTCTCAGGACTGCCACTGCCTCAAAAGTCAGAAGAGTGCAAGGCAGTCAGACAGTCGAAAGGAGTGAAGACGCATCCAAGGCAGAAGAGCTGACCGATGCAGACCGAGCGATTCGTACGGTTTCGGAAAAGCTGAAGAATGATCTCAGCGTCGAGTATACAGTAAACGAGTGAGTTACTTTAAACTCCTGTTGTCAGGAAGGCACTTCAATCAGCTGAGCCTACCCTCATTGTTCGACAAAGTCTAATCAACCAAGCCAGAGACGTGAATAAACTAGGTGCAATTTTCTTTGGCTGGCAACCGTAAGCGTCTGCCTCTTCTGTGCTGTGTGTGCGCGCTGAGGCCGGCTGACCGAAATGCCGGTGCTCCCTAGATACCTCTAATCATGGCCTTGTGAGACTATCTATATTTTCAATCGTTTTCTCGCAATCAATGCATTTGTCATTTGTATATCCCCTTAAGTGCAGTTGTGGTGGTTCCTGACTGGTCGTAAAGTAATCGTTCCACATCTTCTGTCGAGAATTGGCTCCTTCCAAACCTTAATAACCTACCCTGTCAACCGTAGTACCAACAAAGCACGTTCGCTGGACCTCTGTAGACGGTCACATGCACTTCCTGTAGCAGCAGCGTGATATTCCTGTGCCTGCTTCGTGATCCAATTGCACTCTGAAACCTGTCGCATAGATACCGAGGGTTTCCCCCCCCTGTCTGACCACCCAAATAAGAGACGTGATGGGAAGTGCGAACCAGATGAAATGTTGAAAGGGTCATCACTTATGACTGAGACAACTCTCCCTGTTCTTCTCTTCTTTCCTTCTCACCATCCAAGTTGAATTGCACTCCTAGACGGAACCACACTCTTTTGACATCCTCATTCCTTCTGCCTCAAGTATGTTCTTCAAGCTTCACGGCCTCGTCGTCATGTCGACCCTGGCAGCCACTCTGGTAGCGGGCAGATTCGCAGACGTGCCATGCAACAGTCTCACATCTACCGACACCACCAAAGTCAGTGTTTCTTGACAGCATCATCACTACTCTCGAGAACGTTATGCTGAAACCAACTCCTCAGACTCCCGATCAAGGCCTTTGTACTTTGGCAGGTTCGCTGGGCGCGTGCACGCTCGATATCCCCTCTGGCGACTACTTCTGTGGATGGAAGGGCGCATCGTAAGGCGATCACTATTTCTGTCCCCACTTGTTTAGGCTCACTCACTAACTGCTGACTCCAGATGCCCAGACCCTTCCGGCACCATCTACGACACGGATCTATCAGCTTGCGACTTCGGCACTTGCATCGATGGCAAATGCTCTGGTACATTCGGGGATGCTTGTGACCCTGCGTGAGTATTCCCCGCCATTGGACGATAGCTTGTGTTCATCCAAGATAGCCGCGCTGACTTACATACCTTCGCCTTATGCAGTGACAGCCTCCGGGGTTGCCTTGGCTGGTTGATCTGCTCGCCCGCTGGTGTGAGTGTAGCCTTTCCTTCGTGTGCCACGCGGAATGATACTCATGCTTGGATTGCTTTATCTAGATCTGTGGCGGCGAAGAAGCTTTGTGCTCCGACTTCGATAACTGTGTTCCCGGCCTTGAATGCGTCTTCCCATCCGACACAGCTTTATCTGGAACTTGCCAAGCTGTCACCGTACCTCCTCCAGGAGCATCCCAACGTCGTCACAGACGAGATGTAGAAGCCAAGCGACGCACTCCAGCATGGCACTGAGCCTGCAGCCTAGACGAGTCCAGTCCCAGCTTACTCGCTACTTACCGAACCACGCCCTAGAACCGCTAGGCCTTCAACCAGAGCAGAGAGAAGCCATTCCCAGATACCATGTCATTTCGTTGTCCGATACTTTATGCTTTTATGACTTATTGGCACTCCCCGCCGGTCGGGTGGACAGGGAAAATGCAGATGCGTTACCCCGGGACAGCGTGCTTCTGCAGCGTCGGTGTTAAGTTGGAGGCTTCGAAAGGGATACCTGTCCATATCACACGTGTGGTTGCCTTCAGCATTAAAGCACAATCTTTTCAGGGTCCTGCTGCCAGTCTTGTGGTTGAAGCAGCTGAAAATGGCCCTTTGTCTTCTCGGGATGTGCCCTCTTCGTCTTAGATTTAGCGAAGGATGCTCGTGGAAGATGTCTTCGAGCAGATCCGGTCGCATACGTATATCCCAATAACACTACAGGAGCTGGATGGCATTCCTTCAAGCTGTCTACAGGCCTTTGATCATTTATTGAAGCAGCTTGATGCGAGTCGCGAAGCCGTCAAGCAGACCGAGAGCGAGGCGCAGGAGAAGGTGAGCATCATACGCTAGCACGACACTGGCTGTTAATATTGACGAGTAGCATCTAACGACGCTTCTGCTGGTGCTGCTATTGGTATCATTCTATCTCTGGACCGAATGAGCAGGCCGCACACCTCTCTAACTCGATCAGCCATCTTACAGAGCAGAATGCTGTTCTGCAAACACGCCTCATAGCAAGCCTCGATGCTCTCAGTGCCGCCAGTAGCGATGTCCTGACCAAATCGAGAGACGAGCTGGACGCTCTGACTCTCATGAATCATAACTTATCAATGCGGCTGCATGAGGCTCACCGCGAGAACTCCGAATTACGTGAAGCCTTGAATAGTGCAGCAGAGCCAGGTCAGTTTGGCTTGCATGAATGCGTCAGTTCACATGGACTGAGTAACGTACTCTTCCAGCTCGTGTCATCAATGCTCCTTCAACTATCCGCAGGGCAAACGCAGTGGCGAACGAGCGTATACACCGTGAGTACCATTTTGCTCAGCGACCATTCTGTGTGACTGATTGTTTGTATTAGATGCCAGGATCATTTCTGAAGCAGAGCAGGACGACGATGGTGTATCAGATGCCGAGACGGAAACGCAAGCGCGGTATATGCCAGATCATGACCATTACGGGTACCCTCAGGCCGGCCCCAGCATGCCTAGACAGCAGCAACCACCTTCAGACATTCGCTTACGCACACGAACGATCCTACTCGAGCTAGCGAACGAGCTGGAGAGTACTAGGAGGGAAATGGATGCCATGCAGACAGACAAGCAGCGAGCCGTGAGGACTTTGTGCAATCTCCGTGTTCTCAGGGATACCATATCAACTGACAAATCTCCTGAAATAGGTGTCACAGCTACAAGCACAGATTGAGAACAGAAACAAGGAGCTGTCGATACTGTACGGTCAACTGGATCGCTTCTTCGGATTGCCTGGTTTTACACTCATCAAATCCCGACAGAAGCAAGCAGTGCAGAACGAGCCGGTATCGTCAGCGACGGCGCAAGGCGGACAAGAGGTATATTCACGGTATGATAGGTCGACTTGGGTCTTGCTGACTGGGTGCATGTCTAGGTTGCGGAAGCTTTGCAACAACAGCTACAAGATTTGAAACTCGACATTGAACGTCTGAGTGCAGAGAGAGACAACATCGGTCGATACGGCATAGGAGAGGCTTGGAGTGATAACAATCTATCGCGTAACAATCATGATGACGAGGCTATTACCGCCCGGCTCGCCGAACAAGAAGCTAGCTTTGAGCAAGTGGCGAGAAGAGCGAGAGAGCGACTTATGGAGCAGGAATCTATTATCTCCTCTTTGAAAGATGAATTGTCGAGAGCACAAGACTCGCTTCACTCTATACAAGCATCGCGGCATGACGACGTGTTCTCTAGCGGGCATCATGGCTCTCATAGTCTTAATCCGGATAACAGGTCGGGAATTGGCGTAAGTACATCTGAGCTTGGGTAGCTTTCGTAATTCAGGCTTACATCTGCTCTTTCCTGTATGACAGAACTCCATACAAAGGCCTAGATCGGCCTATGCCGACCTGCACGCTGGCTCCATACTCTTCAAGGATGGTTCGTCCAGCCTGACAAGGCCATGGGTGCCGCAATGACACTCGTGCACGGACCTGAAGACCGGGATGGATCGTTCCAGACTGAGTTTAGTCGAATGTGGTGGTTATGCGGAAGTCTTGTTGTTGTCTAGTATCATTCTTCATCACTACTGATGTCAATGAAGCCGGTCGAGGGATTCTTTCTGCCGTTATTTGCGGAGCGATTCACACTTGTGGCAGGCTGTCTCGTTGACACGGGCGGGACGTACGGCGAAGCAGCATATCTTGCCACTTCTTTGGCAGGACGCGGAGGCGGACTTCGGCCAGAATGCCCTTGCGTCGAAGGCAGTCTGACATCTTGCGCTGAACTGGCGCCGCTTGTATGTGTGACAATTTCTGCGACGCTTGGCGTCCGCCATGACAAAGACGACGCTGCTCCGTTCGATGACCAAGGAGATGAGCGCTGTCCAGTTGAGGAGTAGGCCTGCCCACGTCCCCGTGGTGCACCGCGTCCGCGTGAGCTACCTCCACGAGACCAATATCCACCTCTGGGAGGTAACGGCGATGGTTGTTCAGGCAAGATAGCAGGTAGCAGTGTTGCCTCATCTACTCGAGCGAGAAGACAATTTATATCTGCTAAAGTATAGTGCAGAGGAAGGCCTGAAGGGAGAGTGACGATTCGATGAAATCCCTGTACATTGTTCAGTGTCAAAACACTTGGCTCTCACTCGCAGTCGCAAAAGGCCCAAGACCTACTTCTCCAGCCTGAGGCTCAGCAAAAATCGCCGTCATTGAGTTCAGAACCTGGAGACCTTGCTCAGGTGATTTGATAGTCTCGTGTCCCCTTCTCAGCAGCAGCCGATCTGCGCACATCTAGGCACACAGCGGGTCAGCCGCGTTATAGCATCAGCTAGAGAGTCACTCACGCGTTTTGTAGTACGAAAGACAAGCGCAACAACTTCCACACCCTGTTCATGACCGATGTTAAGCCAGTGATACCGTTGAGTGGTGTCGAAGTTCTGCCTATCGATAATAGGTGATTTTCCCTAGTACTGTCAATCAGCCAACTGCCAATATTTAACCGGAGACTAAGCTCACTTGACGAAGACTTTCTCTGGTCAGATCTTCGCACTTTCTTCTGTCTCCAAGACTGTCTTGATTGACACGTACGTAACGATCCGGGTATAGAGCTTCCCATTGCACAGCAAGTGTAGATTTTCCCGAACCGCTAGGAGGGTCATACTGCATTAGAACGTGAACAGTAGACTGTCAAAGATGCGAACATACACTACGCCGCAAAGTACGTATACACGCAAGGTGTGCTTTTCCAGTGGCGTATCGGATACTTGTGGCATTTCGTCGCGCCATGATTTAGAGGGTTGACGAGGGGATGTATTGGATTTAGGCAAGAATGCGTCCAAGCGAGTCTGAGTAGAGGCTGTCATCGTGCTTGCATAGGATTATCGTTGTTCCAAGGCGGAAGGCCTCGATTGCTGTAGTCTCTAGACGAGGCCAGGTCTCGGAGAATGATACTAGAGCGGCAAGATCAGTCTACCGGCGCCGTGAGCTATTCAGAGTCATCTTGTAGTACGCAGTAAAGTCTTGAATACGCTGCTGAACTCGCTTGAGGTAGCTGCTAACTTTGCAGGCTGTTTCCCCGAATGGGCCAGAAGGAAAGCGTGATCAAAGCAAGAAGCCAGAGCGGACACCGCTTGCAACTGCACTTCCAGCTTCGCACAACCTTCACATCCGTCAAAGAGAAGAATCGGACACCCTCAAGCAAGTACAAGCCTCTCTGAATCGCTACTCTATCGCAGTCTTGAGTCAGGCCGCGAAAGTGCATCGAACCTAGAAACCCCATAACGGTCGAGTGGCACATCAAGTCTTCCCAAGATGGATATGGAATTGGATAATGGTGAGCACGAGGACTTTCAGAGCTCAGTCTCGTACGCTTCGTTCTAATACTCAATACTAACATTGGCTATCTTACTTCACGTAGCGGATCTATCAGTGAAGCGCAAAGGGCGCGGCTTCAAGAGTACAGGAGATGGTTAGTGACGGCCCACCAGCTGCAAGGGTGCCAAAGCAGCCTTTAGCTACTGAAAGCAAGCGACACACATGCTGAATGTCGCACTATATGCATCCAATAGCCCGAGACGACTCAAGTGCTCAATATGATACATTGCCAGATTCCACAAAAGCCGAAGACTCAAAAGATCAGCAAAAGGTAGTAGCAGCAAAGTGTGAGCTCGCCAAGTCTTTAATTCTTTACAGCACATCTCAGAAGCACAAGTAGCTGACTACTTGTTATACCGCGTCATGCTCTTGCCTACAGCCGTCGAAGGATGGATCGTGATCGTAACAGGCGTGCATGAAGAAGCGACCGAAGAAGATATTCAGGATAAATTCAGTGAATTCGGAGAGATCAAGAACTTGCATTTGAACCTTGATAGACGGACAGGATACGTAAAGGTCAGTCATGTCCTCTTTCTCCCTTAGCGCGTCGTCGCTGCACAGTGAAGGTTTGAAGCCTCTTTTAAACTGACTCTCTGTGTGTATACCTTCGATACATGTAATGACACTCGCAGGGCTACGCACTCATTGAATACGAGAAGAGATCACAAGCAGATGAAGCTATCCGCGAGGCATCCGGGACGACATTACTCGACCAGACTATTCAGTGTGACTATGCCTTCGTCAAGCCAACGGCTCAACAACAGTGCGTCTTGATACTGGACTTGAAGCGTTCTTACGCACTCTGAGGCTGTTTCTGACTTGATTTCTGCTACAGACAACCGAAGCCAAAAGCAGAACAACGACGTGGCCGCTCAGCGAGCCCGCCAAAAGCGCCTCTGGTTACGCGAATCGACTAATGGTGCAACGGATCGCTTCTGAATACCCACGTCCATACTCAGAAGAGTGCCGAAAGCTCGATGTACCAAGTCTCTAGTGTATCAACAATATAGTATGCAAAAAGGCGGTCCTGCCTATTCGTAAATGCTAGACTGCGTGCCAGTGCACTGCTTCACCAAAAAAAAAATGTAGATTGACGTCGCGCGAGGATGCTCGCATGTAATCTTGCACAGAATCACTGTGTTGGTCGTACTGAGTAAGTAATTCATGCAGTCATGCATTCATGCATTTCCCCCTCCCCTCCTCTTCAAACAAAGCAGGTTGAGGGCGCTGCTCGAGATCAAACCGCCACACCGTTCGTTACGCCATCCTCCTTCATCTAGCTCAGATAGCATCGGATAAGGCTCAGGATGGGCACCTCCTTTGTTGCGATAAGACATGGTAAGACATCGCTCTTGCACATCCTGAGCCAATCATCTCATAGCTGGGTAGGTTGAACAAGGGTTTCTGACGTACATCCACAAGCAGACGACGTGCGTTGCCGACAGGTGAATGCATTCGTACCGTCTCGATGTCCTATGTGCCGTAGCTATCTATGTTGCTTCAGCGCGCATCGGTAAGAGGTAAAGAAGAGATCCTTTTCTTCTGAACGCATCGGCGCAGTCTCGAAGCGCGTTGTAAGTACTCAATTCTAAGCCGGAGAGACTTTTTCGAGCTGTGAGAGGAGTCTCCACTGTTGTCAAAGAACAAGGCAATTGTTACTTCGCCTCCGGGAAAGACGGTTGAGCACGCAATTTCTGCACACAAAGACACAAGCCAAACTGCTGCTTTGTCCCGATCTTCCACGCGAGAGCTGTCCATATATTTATATAACCCAAATCGGTGAAAAGGTACGAAAAGAAGACATATAATTTCAACAGCGAACGCTTTTTGTGCGTTCTAGCCTGATTTGAACAGAAGCTGGTGATAACAGGATTTCGGGGGGTTTAATCAGCTTTTCAGTTCCGACAAGGCTGGCAAGTGAACACTCACGATAGCCATTGGACCCATGTAGAAGTAGATGAAGTTGCCCGATTCTGTGGTAAGCAGTCGTGACATTAGCAGCTGTTCTCGACGTTGTCATTCAACGGTAAGTGCGACGACTGCCTACCATGCGTCACGCTATAAAAGTTAGGAACGAAGCCAACATCAGCATCGGTACGAAGCTGACTGGCGAAGAGACATGACAACATACTAGCTTCCAAAGTTCTTTCCTACAATACAGTGCCATGTTGCGCCGTATTGTCTGTTGTTGTTGTTGTCGTACGAATGTCGATTAAGAAGAGGGCCAGCCAAAGCGGAGAGCGTATGATACACGCGCAGGGGACAATCGATAGTATGGTGGAAGCGGGGAGCAGCAAGTAATGAGAATCAGCACAGTGAGCAAGCATAGGACTAGATCAGAGATCATGACCAACCTATCAAACTCCTTCTTGATATACTGAGCGATGTCCTTCTGTTGAACGCGTCGAGGTAGAGAGAGAGCGAGAGAAGTGCGGGACCTTGTCAGCGTGTACTCCAAGTGGATAGGAAACAGCACCAACAACACACCTCCAATGAATGCTCTTCCACACTTGCACGTGCTATCTCTATTGCTGCATTCTGCAAGTTATCAGGCATGTCAACAGCCTTGATCTGTTCACAATATACATGGGATATTGTCAGCTCCACCACCAACATCCAGCACTGTTTATTGAGCAACAGACATACCGTTGCCTTCAGCTCTTCGCCCTGTCCTTTGACTTCTGACATGGTTGTTTATTGATGTGATTAGTTGGCTGTGGGTACTGTATATGACAATCAATAGAGTATGGTACTTCAAGTTGGAAGTGCGTCAAAGGCCCTGCCGTGGTGTGGGTGGTGCGGTGGAATAGGTGGAATAGGTGGTGCTGAGGTCAGCCAACCTGCTCGGCAATTAGGTGGCAACATAAGCCATATAATACTGCAACAAGCAATATGTTCAATGAAGACAACTGCTAATAATAATATTGCTGTCATTGCATATATAGACCCTTTATAAAAGTAAATAATCTAAATGATCAACATTTTGGATTACGTCTAGCGTCTAATAGAAAAGAGAAGAAAAGAATATCTATATTCTTCCTAGACTAGAGGAGAAAAGATATCTATTCAAAAGAAATTAAGACAGCGACGATATACAAGTATACCTCGCCGTCGAGTGATAAATAGATGGGAGACTTGCCCATTGTAGGTTTGGAGAAAGAAAAACAGAGGAAAGGCATAACCTTTGCCTCTTCATTCTCCGAGAGAAATGTATATAAAATGAAAGTGTAAAGGAGTAGTAAAGAGATTGTGGGTAACTTGCGAAGAGGAAGTCTTCATTCAGGAGAAGGATGGAATAGAGAATGCGCAGCACCCTCTTACCAATCCATTCCACAGAGAAACAAGAACTTCCTCTTGCAAAGTTAAGCGTTTTGTTGTTGTTCGTCAAAAATAAATGGTTCGTTATTCTCTTTCTTGTTATATAAGTGGTTTGCGAATCTTGATTGTTCCCCCTTCAAGTCGTGATTGATTTGCATATGTTAATCGACAACATGCCCTCGTATAGATATAAAGACGCACACAAACACACCCCAAAGTCTCTCGCTAGCGAGATTGATGTCTGTTTTGACCCAGTTTGAAGAAAGAAAGAAAAATGGTTGATGAATAAAGGCTGATTGCGTTGATTTGTTGATTTTGGTTTTTTTGAAGGCTGATGTGTGACGAGAAGGATTTAGATTTTCGATTAACGGGAGCCAGAGTTCCCAAAAGATGCACAGCATCTGTTAAAAGAACGGACTTCCATAAACCGAATGTAAAATCCCATTTTCCAACCATCTCCTGCCCTTATGCGTGCCCAGATTAGAATTCATCCAAATCTATGCAGCAAAGAAAGATCTAATTTGAGAATTGATACCAGATCCATTACCTTGACCAGGTTTGACAATCTTAAAGTCGACCTGTCTACCATTTTCAAATTTATCATAATTAAACCAAGCCCAACCTAGATAATTTGGCATTGCATCCTGAGTTTCTTGTGATGATAATGAATTAACCCATTGCATCTTTTCAGAATCACTTCCTGTATAATGTAATCCTGTTTCTCCTTGGAAAAACTTGATGCCATTCACTGCGTATTTATCGTGGAATGGTTTTGCTTTCTCGACAAACGATTCAGATGCAGAGTTGGGATACCAGTCGAACTAGAAAGAAGAAGAAAAAGGACCCCGAGATATCTATTAGCGATCATCCTTCTCACCACCATCTGATACTACCTTTGGGGTTCAAGGCATAGGATAACGGAAATGCCAACTCACTCCGACAATATCAACACGACCTTCCTTAGGATAGTACTTTTCATAATCAGCATCCGATCCAACATTAGGAGACCAGTACATCTTTGTTTCAGGAGCGTGTTCTTCGATAGCAGCAGCGACTACTTTCCATCCAGTTTGGAAGTCCGATACGCCGCCAGAGTAAGTTCCATCTGTTTGATACCAGTTCACTGTGGGAAATTCATAGATCAGAAAAGGTAATTTCAAAGTTGAATCAGCAAATTATATTCGCCAGGCTTGGGTGAGGAGGAGGATGGGTGATAATGATGATGGTGATGATAAAGCGAAAAACGAACTCACTCTCATGAGCAAATCTCAACCAAACTTCGACACCATGATTCTCATAAATATCTCTGCACACTTTCGCAATAGCAACTGCATTTCTGTTATCTGATTCAGTTAATCCATACCAAGTACCATAAGGCATAATTGAAGCTTGTAAAATAGCACCAGATGATTTAATATCATCCATCATATGATAAATTTGTGATCCGTCAAATGTCTTGCCGTTGCTGACTTGGGCATATCGTCCGTAGAATGCTGATTTGGCGGGTAGAATTGAATTCAATTGTGCCATTGTATCTTTTTGACCACCTCCAGAACCGTCGTCTTTGAAAAATGGGAAATCACATTTCAATCAGTAAGCCTTTTCTTCACAAACGAGCCAGCTACATTTATGTGTATCGCCCAAAGAAGCCAAACTCACCAGGCAAGAAACCAGCATAGATGTTACCAATCTTCAAGAAGTTAGAGCTTGTATCGAGGTCTAGATCACCTACACCGCCGCTTGATGATGATGATGAACCACTGTCAGAGGTAGTCTTTTCATCTTCAATAGTACCCGAGGTATTTCTCGAGGATGATCCAGAAGAAGAAGATCCACCGGAACTTGACGATGAAGAAGATGAAGAAGAATCATTATTCGACTCAGGAAGGTACGTCACACCATCATTTGCAGAATTATGAACCTTGCATTTCCGACTTGATGATTGTCTCTTCTTCAATGTCGATGATTTAGGCTTTGTAGCATTGGCAGCAGCAGCTCTTGCATTTCTAGCATAAGCTCGATGATCCCGTGTAGCATGACGAGATCTAGCAGGAGCAGCAGCTAGATTACCACCAGCAGCAGCAGCAGAATCACGCTTGAGGATGTTGTCGTTTGTGTTGTCTCTTGCTAGGATGCGTAGAGGAGTCTCGGAACCACCGCTAGACTGACCAGCAGTCACGAGGGATGAAGTGAGGGAAGCTATAGAAGCGAATGCGGCGATGAAAGCAGATGATCGCATGGTTGGTTACTCTATGACTGTATGTGAGAGAAACTGCATGTTTGCAATACATATATAGAGAGTGGCATTGTGATTGACGGGTGATTGATAGGTTTGCGAACAGACAGAACAAGGGCGGTGGTGGCCAAGGGAATTGATGTAGAATGAGGTGGATCATGCACGAGTACAGGTAGCATAAAGAGGCGTAGAGAGGACAAGAACAGGAACAGAACACAAGGAGAGAAGGCAATACTATCAGTCTATGTATCCTTGTGGAATGGCACTAGAATGTCCCATTACTCACCTACAAGGGCTTTGGTTTATGTCGGTTAACGATGCGTTGGTGCGGTTATTCGTTAAGAGGATGTACGCTGGAATCAATCCAGGCAGAGGAGCAAGATGAATAGCAAGAAAGAGAGGGAGATAAGAGAATGTGTTGGAGAGAGAGAAGGAAAGAGAGTGAAGGAGATGTCAAAGCTGAGAGCAGGCGTATGCTTTGGTGCAGATGCGTGCGAATACTGTGCGAAAAGGGACAAGCCAAGACAGGAGGACATAAAGGAATTTTATACCTCCAAGGGGGGGTCAGTGCTCATTTCACTATATACTGCACAGTAGGATGAGATTACTATTCTTTGTTTTATTAATGCTCATTTACTATTGCATTTACAATCCCGTGTTAATCTCCTTACTGCCACTTTCTAACGATACGTGTAAAGTAAATGTCACTCGCGTCGAGTTTTATTGCCCTCAACTCAAGGCTTGGCGCATTCCATACGGCCAAATTCAATTCAATCCTACTGTATGCCTGTCGCGTATGAGCTCAACCTTGATTTATTACGTGGAGCGTGTATGTATGGGACCGACGACATGGCATATGCGTCACATGCCATAGTATCATACATGCATTACTCCATCTTTAATTCTTTATGCATACTCTCCTGTGCCCATTACTACTATCGGTTCGCGTCGATCAAGGGCGATCCTGGACCGTACCGCACCGCATCGCATCACCGCACCCAACGCCACTCACGCGTTTGATATTTGGCACACCGTGACATCGGCAAGGCAGGGGATAAAGCGGCAATGGGAGGGAAGCGCGCCCAAGTCGACCAGGACCGTACCCTCGTTCTATCTGTCGTGTGCTATACCGTAACTGCACTGTACTGTATATACGATATAGCAAGCCAAAGAAAATATTCGGAACAATGATGATACTTGATCTGACCCTCCGAAAAAAGTTGGAAATGATTATTCACCCCACCACCAACCACACTGGTAAACCGTACCCGTACACCATGAAAAAAAAAAAACACTAAACCACAAAGGAAGGAAAACAAAGTAGAGTAATGAGACTGTTCTACTATAGAGTAATGAGACTGTTCTATTAACTATTGGAGACATTAAGAAAAAGAAAAGTAGGAAAGAAGCTATTAAATTAGTCTTGATATGTGGATTACTAGCTGACTGACTAACAGAAGACAAAATGATGGAATGAAATGCCGATAATGTAGATTTATTCGTTCCAACAGAAGAGAAATGATGAGATGAAATGCCGATAATGTAGAATTTATTTATTCGTTCCTCCTAGTGGAAAGTTCACTCCCTTTTCCCCTGCTTTTCCCTTACACTGGCCTTTTTGCATAGGTGTTTACTGGCCGGCCGCGACAATTGTCCCAATTGATGAGACTGTTTGACCGACCGACCCTGTGAAGATGTAGATATTGGCTGTAGCTCTCCTTTAGAAATATACATATATATATATATATTCAGAGAGAGAGCTTCAAGGGCGCCATTATTCCTCCATCATCCATTGATTGCAAATGTTCTTCTTGTATTGCGGCTGACCATGGTCCATTCGAGGAGGTGTAAAGCGGCAATCTTGCGTATGATATATATATGTGTGTACGGTTATTTCTTGTTAGCAATTTGCTTTACAATTTCCTTTCCTTGGTTTTGATGATGCCAGAATTACCATTTTATCTCTAGAATGCTGCATATTCACCAATCTAAAATTTGCTTTCTTACAAGTTTTGAGTGTGTGTGAGAAAAGAGCGAGGTCTTCTTTCAGGCGATCTTTGGGGCGAGATTCTCGCACGCACTCTTGTTTCTCTTGTCTTGATTGACTGACAGGTCAATGCAAGTCCCTTTTGCTGTGTATTGCCATAATTCACGTAGCGCTTCTCTCATCTATCACCTCTTTCCATAACCACAAGCTGGTATTCGTAGTAAAAGATCTCGCTGCCTGTTTGTGTTCGATCGATTGGAGAAAACCGTTTCCAAGCCGCTGCATCGAAAAAAAGAGGTTTGTATGCTGTCTACTGTTGCTGATATTGCTGAGGTTGAGGTTGAGATTGTGACCCAAAGGGTATTCCTTGTCCTTGCCCTTGTGCTTGCATATTCAGTTGCCCAATTTGCGATTGCGACGACTGCGACTAAGACTGCTGCATCATCGACTGCTGTTGTATCGACTCATTATTATTTGGATATTGCCAAGCTACCTTTTTAGCTCCAGGTAATACCCAAGATCTCCATTCTCTAGTACGAACTTTCATTTCTCTTACTTCAGTCATGAAACTTGTTTCCATCATACTTCGAATGAGATGTATATCTTGTGTTAAACTGTTCAAGCGACGGAAGGAAGCTATAAGTGAGATATCTACCCATCCTTCTTCGTCCATCTGTTGCGCACATAAATGGAGAGAGGGGGCGAACAAAGCAAGGGAAACACGTCAACATTCAAAACATCAAAAATAATCCACAAGTAAATGGAAAGACATCCAACGCACCGATTGTCGAAGGAAAGTATCTCTAACGAGATTGTCAGCTGAAAAATAGAATTCTATCTGACCCAGTGTCCAGAAGGCAATTCCATCAGGTGGGAACATAATATAGCTATAGTCATATATTGGCGAAGGTCTAGCATATGGGGGTGGAGGTGTTCCTTGCATTGATGCTGGCGTTATATGAGTTTGTTGCTGTTGCTGTTGCTGCTGCTGTATTTGAGGCTGATACAGGCCCGTCTGTGCTTGTTGTTGTTGTTGATGTTGACCATGCGATGGTCTTCGACTATGCTGTTGCGGTACTTGTGGGTGTAATTGCTGATGTACCATTTGTGGAGGCGAGAAAGGTACACTGCCCACCTGATGAGGTGGCGATCCGAAAGGTATAGGTACGCCAGCTCCATTCGGACCTGGTATAGGATAGCCACTCGGCATAGGCTGGAAAATAGGTGCTCCGCCGTGCATTGCATGTTGTGGCATTGGTGATTCGGGCTGGCTCGCCTCACTTGGCGCACTTGACCTAGGTGGTGCTGGTCTACCTTGTGAAGAAGGAGGGGGAGGAAGTTGCGAGGGTTGTTGTGCTGGACTGCCCGGGTGATTATAGTAAACTCCTTCAGCGCCCATAGGAGGTGGATACATGAAGGCAGGCGATGGGTAATACGTTTGCATTCCATTGTTGAAATTACCAGGCTGTCCGTCAAATTGAGCATTCATTTGTGGTGGTGCTTGATTCTGATCATAGTAGAAGTTGGGTGGGATAGGAGCTGGATAGCCTCCTTGTTGGTAGAGTGTTTGATTACCCATAATAGGCGAGGATTGGACTGCCGTACCATAGACGTTTGTCTGACTCTGTGTTTGATTACGGGGAATGAAGTTAGATACTCTGCCGCCAGTCCTGCCACCTCCTCTAGGCATGCTCGTACTCATTCCGCCTCGCTTTCCACCTCTTCCAGATCCTGGAGTTTGACCTGCATACTGAGAAATGGGTGCAATGGAAGGATAATAGTTTCCTTGCCCTGGGTAGGGAGGCTGCATCATGCCTTGTTGATGGTGATGAGGAGGCAGCATCTGCTGCATTGAAGGCGGTGAACGAGTTGCATCAAAAGAATTGCCGTACTGTAGACTTCCTGGCGTGTGTACAGGTGGTGTGTCGATAGTGGCGGGCGTGTTGGACGCGCTTTGAGTCGTGGCTGGACTTTGTCGCGAGCGAAGAGATGGGTTGGGAGAAGAGGAGGAAGGTCCGTGTACTGAAGGTGATAGGCGTGGAGGCAGAAGCGGACCTGTTGGCGCACCAACAGGTTTGGCAGGCAGACTGGAAGGTAGTGTGCTAGTGGAAGCAAGAGCCTTATTTGTTGGATTGTGTTCAGGCTGATTCGAAGAAGATGGCTCTAATAAAGTCTTAGATTTGCTCGTCAAGGTACCGTCCGCAAGCTGATCCAAGGGTGTAGATGCCATTTCGATTGCACTTGTATGTATATCGGTCGGTGCATTGTGAATAGGTGCTTTAGATGCAGACAGTGAAGCTTGATCAGATCCAGCTGCAGGCTTGTCTGACAATGTTTGACTCTGGTTCGATTGCTTTGAAGAGGTACGAGATATGTCTTTACTGGAAGATGTGCTACTAGGCTGTTTGGATGAGTTGTTGCTTGGCTTCGATCCTTTCGCTGCATCACTCGTCTTACGCGATGGAACAGGACTATTGAACGTAATTTCAGGTTGTATCGTCTTCCATGTTTCTGTAAAAAAAAAAAAAAAAAAAAAAAGACGACAACAGACGATAGTCGGGAAGCGTGTTGTCAGAATATGATCGCGCCGTTTCAGATGTATAGCTTTAAGGCAGGATACTCACGCTTCTTGCTTCTCGAAGGACTACTCGTTCCTGCTTCCGTACTGGCCTGGTTTGGTCCAGAAATGTCTTTCTTCTTATCCTGATTTGAGGTCGTCTTTTTCTTCAGACTTTCGGCTTCCTCTCTTTCCTTCTCTTCGCTTGGTGACGGCCAGTCGGGCTGGCTCTCTACCTTGGACGGTGTTGCGTCGACAGCTCCACCCGCTGTCTTACCGGTAGCACCCGACTGAGAGGATTGACGTGGTGTACTTGTTGAAGCTCTGGGTGTCTGTTTATTCCCTGCGCCCTTCTTGTTGCTTTCCTTGCCTTTGTTCGCGGCATTGACAGAATTTGTCGCAGTTGCCGTGCTAGCATTGGCAGTATTGGAAGCGTCTCTTTGCTTCTTTTTGCCGCTTTTGGTAGTAGTAGGTGAGGAAGCGCCAGTATCTTCATTCTTTTCTTTCACAGATTTGGGTATCGACGATTCAGCAGAACTCTGTTGCTGCTGTTTTTGTAGAGCTTCCTGCTCCTTTTTCAGCTGTGCTTGTTCAGCTGCTTTCTTGGCTGCTTCTTCTCGTCGCACTTGCCATATATTGACCTTGGGGGGACCTGAAGGAAGTTTTGCTTGTTCTGTAGAAGTGGAAGGTGACGAAGGAGTTGCGTTTGTGTCTTCTTGTATCGAGGCTTCGCTGTTGTTAGCGGCCGTCGAGGAGTCGGCGGTGGTTTTTGCAGCGATTTCTAGACTCGAATTTGAGCGCGTGTTTGACTGAGTACGAACACGACTAGGTCCTGCTTGACTGCCTTCCATGCTTGAATCCGCTTCACCCCAACCTGAATCGGTAGATGTGGGGATTCTCGATTTACCATTGATAGAAGGAGACGAAGTCGATGCTTGTGAAGGGGTAGTAGCAGAGTCTCGAACGGCAGACGAAACACCATTAGGTGTGTTCTTGCTGTTTTTGTTCGATGATGGCATACTTGAAGATGGATTGGAAGAGGTTCCAGGAGCACTTACGGAATCTGTTTGCGAAGACGATGATGCAGAGACAGTGGAAGAAGCCGGGCGCCCGCTGGTGGCTACCGAAGTTGTCTGTAGCTTGTTTGATGATGATGCTGTGGTTGATGACGAAGAAGAAGAAGATGCTTTGCCTGCCAGACGTTCTGCCCAAGTCAAGGTTCGACCACTGCCACTGGGAGAACTAGCCGAGGGAGCGGTGGAAGCTGCGGACATCGAAGCATTCGATGTTGCTCCGTTGTTCGAAGACATGATGATATCTCCAAACAGGCAATGGAAAGAGGGCCCCCTTCTAGACTACTGGTGCTCTTCCTTGATTTGGCGATTGTCACGCTTTCCAAAGTTGTGGGAAGCAAGGGTGATCACGAGCAGGCGAATGTGCTGAAGATAGCCTGACTCTTGCGTCTGGAGGTTGATAGGAGTGGAGATTTGACAGATGAGCAGCTCTTGCACAAGCCTTACGCTCTCGGTCCTGCTCTCGTCAGGCGGTAACGGGAAGGTCGTGCTACAAGCTCTCAAGTATTGGTAACGCTGTGGCAGCAATAGGGTTGTGAGGAAGTGATACAAGCCATGGATCAGCTAAAGGAATAAATATTGGTGTCCAGCAGGGCGACAAACCTTTCACTCTTGTTGGCGTTCCTTCTTGCTCAGCAGGATTGTCGGTAACAATGGCCGTCCTTCTGGCTCTCCAACAAGCTTGTCCGAGTCTCCAGCACGGTTTGCTGCTGAAGTCGATGTGCCACGACACAGAACAGAAGCAGTTCTGCAAATGCCTCGACACCCGGGCTTCGTTCCTGCTACTTGATGCTGACTGGCTTTCCTCGAACAGCCACCTACGCTGCCTGCCTAGGGTTGAAGGTGAGGAAGAAGAGGTCGGATCCGTCATTTTGTGGCTGCCTTTCTTCCGCTACAACTTCCTCTTTAAATTCCTCGCTGCAATACAGTTGAACTCAGCTGATATCCTCGAAGCCAAACGGCTCCACCTATGCTCAATGGCCAGCAGGGCTATGATAAATCCAAAACGAACGACTTCATCAGTGTCATAGAGACCCGCCGCCACTGAGCTTCTTTTCTTGGTCCAGTGACGACGGACGGCTATATTGAAGCTGGGAAGACTCTCATGACATTCCTTCGCATCTGTAGCAGCTCAGCAGTCTAGGTCCTGTCATGTGCTACCCAAGGTCACGATTTATTGCATGCGATATCCGATACCTCTGGGTAAGTATAGATGTTCTTTGCAATATCGATTCTGTTATGCATAACCTCGCCTCGACAGTTGCGGCTCTCAAGAACTTGTTACATATTGGCCTTGCCCCAGCACCACAGATGTGATCACGATACAACGCTTCGTGGGTAAGGGCGGCGCGTTTCAGATTTTCGGTATTGAGTCTCGTTACTGATCACTTGGTTCTCAGGCTTGCATCATCACTTGCCTTGGAGTTTACTAATGCTATGTACTAGCTGAGCGGGCAGCATCTTTTGCAAGCCCATGCACTTAGACGCGGCATTGCATACTGATATACAGCAGTCTTGCGAAGTCACAAAAATCCCTGCATTGCCTCGCCTCTCCCGAAAGATTCGGCTACGAACCGACGGCTTCTTGATTCTTCCGTTTGCAGTGTGGCCTGGCCTGGTCTACCGTTGTAACTTATCAGACGCAGTTGCATACGGGAACGGGTGGAATCTAGCGTGTATCAGTTGTAACTGTTAGAGAGGTCAGCAGAGCCGAGGTGTGACCTAGAGTCGCTCGGGCCAGTTGCGTAACGTATGTAACGGATAGATAGCATACCTCGTGATTGGTCTACCGTTGTAACTTATCAGACGCAGTAGCATGCGGGAACGGGTGGAATCTAGTGTGTATCAGTTGTAACTGTCAGACAGGTCAGCAGAGCGGAGGTCTGGCCTAGAATCTCCCGAGCCAATTACGTATGTAACGTATAGATAGCATACCTCGTGACTGTCTTG
>JAMALA010000067.1:0-106038 GCA_023628255.1 Cystobasidium sp. 2NF920
GAAGCGCGGCGACTGCTTCAGCAGCAGCTGAAGGATCAAAAGTAGCATTAGGTCCTACAGCTACTACTGTCTTCGAGGTCCAGCAGCGGAGGCGATTGTTTCCTCTATGATGCTCGGTTAACTGAGATCGCTGTTGCCTTGCGGAGCTGGAAAGCCAGTCGCGTCCCAAGTGTTGAGCACGTGAGCAGCAAATCAAGCAAGCAAGCAGGAAGCATGCACGACAGGCAAGCTTTCGAAGGGAAGCAAACTGCTCACAAGAGGCAGAGCGAGGGAGTAGTCAATGAAACAGAGACAATGACGACATCGCCATCTTGCATTCCTCATACCATATCACACACGCCTGTGCTTCTTCTTTGTTGCCGATAAATGCGCGCCTCGATGCACCGATCGCATCCATTGCAATGACCAGCCAGCGCGTAGACGAGGCGAGACGAGACTGCTTTGTTTGTCGGCCATTTGCGCGTGGACGGGAATACAAGAAAGAAGCTGGAGAGTACACCACCTTGTTCTCAACTCAACTATCGTGTACGAACACCAACACATAGATAAGAGAATCCTGCTCCTCCACTCTCTTTCCTCACCAAGCCAACAACATCACATGCTCCTGCCATAATCAATACAAAGTTGGAAGCTCACGCAGCAAGCAGGGAAGAGCTTCGAGCTAGGGCGACCTAGACGACATCAACCATGCGTCTCAAGGTAGTCTATACAGTCCATGAACGCAATCCAGATGGCTCATATGGTCAATCAACCACCCACGTCGCTCGTACTGCTTCTGGTGTCTCTCGCCCCGCAGGAGCAGAGCAGGGCAGCAGTAGCAAAAGCAGCAAAGATAGCAGCGAAACAGCAACTACCTTCCTCAAGTCATGTCTAGCTCTGATATGCTACACTCGGCCTGATCTCATTCCAGACGTCAACACAGACTATGCCATCAGCGTCCTCGATATCGCAGAGTCAGCTGCTGGAAATGGAAGGGTATTCGAAGGTCAAGGCATGATGGGCTGGATCCTGGCTGAACAGAACTCGGGCACCACTTGCATTGCTGGTAAACTACAGAAGGGACCACCTCTACATCATGACAACAACACTGTCGATCCTCCTCTTGATGATGGGGATGTCCTCGAGGTCGTACTGGAACTGAAACCTGTGAGTTGGCTTCCCTCTCCTATGCGCGTCGGATTTGTTTGTTGACTAGGCACGCTTTCTTCAATCAATCTTCCATTTTCAATATGCCATTTGGGCATTTCATCTCGCCGTACTTGACATCACTGCAACTCCTTCTCTGGCCTCCTTTGAATCACAGCGCAAGCCGATACCTCGCAAAGACTTCCTCTCCACTCTGTCTTCCTCGTCAAAAGCCACAACGCCACCAGCACAACCTACACTGGCACCCGAAGCTCAAACTCCAGCACCTTCACAAAGCATGATCTTACCTAACGGCTCGACCATCGACGGTACAGCCATGCTAGCAATGCTACAGACCCTCTTCACCGCCGCTGGGGCTGGATCATATCAGTCCAATTCCACCGAAGCCAGTTCAGAAAGTGCAGAAAGTCAAGCACGTCAATTTGTCAATACTCTGGGTGCGAATATGCCTCTTCTACCTGGTATCAACCTCTTCAATCCTCTACAAGCTAAAGCTGTCCAACTTCAACAACAACAATCAGCAGCTGCTTCTTCTTCAAGTCCAGCACCATCTTCTCAAGCTTTCCCACTTGCTAAATTACGAGCTAGCAAAACAAAACCTCCAGCGTTGAATCTTCATTCTTCACATGGTTCAACATCTTCTAATGGCGCCCCACATCATCCTATGTCAGAATCAAATATTGATATGGGCAACTTTTCCTTCCCTGGAAAAGGAGGAGGGAATGGAAGAAGTCAAACTGCCAATGGACATCAATTCGCTAGTAGATCAGTAAATGCTGCGAGTTCTTCAGCACCTCATCCCGCTTCGGAACCTATGCATCAGCATCAATACCAGAATCAGCACCATTATCAACAACAACAGCAACAGCAGCATGAACCGCATGTCAGGTTAAAGTATTGGGCAAGAGGTTGTTTACAATGTGGAAAGACGGAAAGTAAACAATGGCGCGTAAAACAGAAGAGAAAGAAAGCCCTTGATGGGACTGATCTTGATCCTAAGCTTATACCCGAAGATGGATCAATCAGCAAGCTATGTGAAGGTAAGCTGGTCATGCTGGTTGTCGCTATGAGAGCGGTATGAAGTGACGAGACTGACGCGCGTTCCTGTTCATGACCTTTGTCACGTGTTCGTCCTGTTAGAATGTGCACAAAAGCTGCCCTCGAAACAGATGAAGAAGAAACGCAAAGCTGAAATACTGGATGAAGCAGAGGTGCCAGCTCTAAAGCCGGCTTATCGAGCTATTCTACCCAACACATCGCCAGTACGAAGATCACCTCGCCGTCACCAATCGTCAAGCTTGAATCGATCCGCTTTACTCTCAGCTCAACCTCTTACTTCGCCCACTGGTTTAGGCAGTCGCGGCTCATCAGCATCATCGTTCGGAAATGAAGGTACTGCTGGGAAGAGGAGGAAGTTCACTACCGCACTCAGTGCCGCTGCGTTGAGGGAGGAGAACAAGACTGCAGAAGGCTTGACTCCACATGAGGGAAGCTTCCTGGCTCCTATACCTCAATTCAAGCCGCAAATCAATGGCAAAGATGCTGTTTTTAACCTTAACGATAATAATGCCACTCTTCGGCAAGCGAAGGCAGTCTTCGGTAACACCTCAAATAACGAGAAGGCGGGATCCTCGAACTCTGTTCCTCCTGTAATGGATGGCATGATAAGTCACGAAGATGAAAGCTTTAATTTCTTTCTCAATGCATCACCTGGTACCATCATGCGCTCTTTCAACATTTTGAGTCCGAAGAAGAATAATGCAACACCTACAAATGACCCTCCTTCAGCTGCTACAATAAGAGCTTTCCCGAACCTTGGCTTGTCACCTTTACAGTCTAGAATACTAGCTAGTGACGCCCAAGGTACAAGTGCTGTCTTCTCACCACTTGGCTCATCTTTATCTACTCCTTTTAGAGCGCTTCTGAATCCAGGAAGCACGAAAGGACGCGAAAGAGCAACTAGCGAACAGCCGCCTGCTAGTCATTCGAGACTTATGCAAGAGCTAGAGCTCAGAGATGCACCGGAAGGTCAGAATCAGCCAATCTTGAATGTTCCAGCGCAGAACGGAGTTCCGCAATTCCTCTCTTCCGATGACAATCTACTAGGATCAGCTTCGAATGTTCAGATCAACCTCCTACCAGCCACTGCCGATAGAAGGCAAGGTGCCAAGGTTGAAGGCGGTGTCAACGACCAGTTGCTCAGCGATTCTATGATGAACGACTTCAATGCTTTCTTACTCAATTCATCTAATGGTCTGTTCTCTCCAACTCCATTCATTCCGAAAGCAGACAATGCAGGCAAGCCGTCACTGGCTCCCCTGACTTTACCTCACGATGCTATCAAGCAGCAATCTTTGTCTCCCCTCGCGATGCTTTCGAGCGAAATGGACATCGATCTTTCGAATCTCCCACCGTCTTCACCTCCACCTCTGCCTGGCACGTCGATGGGCCAACACGCCAGCACGAACTCGCTTGCTAATGTTCAGGCATTCTGGAGCAACTTCAACTCTGGCTTCTCGAACAACAATGGCGGATATCTAGCTTCGAATAAGGATGCAATGCAGGGTGGTCAGCAGCTTGATGACGGACAGTCCCCTATTTCTGTCTCGACAACGGTCACGCAAGGTGGTACGCCTCAGGACATGCCTATCTCGCATGACACTGGTCCGTCCGAGCCTGGTCATTCTGCCCCCGAGGATAGGTCGAATGCCGGTCAGATTGGTATGCCTTACATCCGCGCCAACAAAGCGGGCACGTCCAGCAACGTCGATAGCCCGCTATCGCTTATCGATACGGACAGTATTCAAGATCCGCTCTTCGAATACTTCTCCTTCATGAATGACAGCAATGGGTCGTCCGCACATGATTACGTATCTCACAATCGCCAATCATCCGCATCTTCCGTTTCGTCCGCTTTCCTCGAGAGGTTGAAGAAGTCTACTAGCGGACAGGGTAATAGCGGCGTGACCCGCTCGTCATCATCTTCAATGGCTATGACATGGTCAGACTCTACAGCTTCAATCAGCTCACTTGCAAGTCTCCCCGTTATAGACTTGACCGCCAGAAGCAAGACCTTACAAAAGCAGAAAGCCCTCGAAGAAGCTAAGAGAACAAATGTGCCTATTGATAGTGCAGTGCTGGAAAATACAATTGATGCCTTGCTGGACTTGGATGACTAGATGAGGTACAGGGTTTGAAGAATTTGAAGTTGTCAAATGTAGATAGTCAAAAGATAACGTGTTGCTGCTTTTGCTAAGCCTAGATAGAATAGCCAGCGCGTTCCCTGTTTCAATAGACCTTTGGATACCCATCAATAACGAGTCTTTTCACAATCAGTAATACGCACAACACGAGAAGCTGTCGTTCTACTTTGACTTTTAGCCGTGTGTTTGAATCTCGGAAAGTGAGCGCGTGGCCAGCCACAATTATGCGAAACACCTCAAGGCTTGCCTTTCTCGATCTTCTACCTTTGGCTTTCAAGTTTATCTCGACTTCATTCGTATCATTCGACATAACGACATTAACAGATCGGTACACAGTAAGACCGCTTGGACACTGTACAGCCGCTTCATTAAAGGCATCTCTCAATCGCGACAAGCGACAATAGTCCAGCATGAACAGGTGAGTCTCGCACACGTGGATTCGGCAAAAGATACGGCGCCTCTCAGGGCCGAAATCCTTGACAGACCAGAGCAAGTACAGTCGCTGATCTTCTTCATGTTATGTGCTCTATAGTCAAGTTCAAGGTCTCGTAGTCTCCCTGCTGGTCATGCAGGGAGCTCGCAAAGTCCCGGTGAGTTTTCGATTGTTCTTTGTTCAAGCCACGTATGCATTGTGATTGCATCTATGGCGACTGAAACATACACGAGCTGTATAGCGCACGAGCTGACTAGTCGTTCTCTTTCATTTCGAACTTCGCCCTTCCGCAATGTCCTCTTCTCGTCCCTCGTATGCTCGCAATCCACATCAAATGCCTGGAACTTTCTTCCTCAAATTGTCATTCACGCTGAAATGACTATAGACCGACCGTCCGGACGTTCTGTTCCTTATCAGATGTACATACATCTTCGTGCAACTCCTCACTTTCGGACTGTACTGGCTCGCCGCTCAACGGGTCAAGAAAGCCAATGACACGACAGTGCTCAAGTACACTGAGCCTCCCAAGGGCTTCGGTCAGGTAGGCATGGGAAGCAAAATCATAGGAGAACAGAACTAACTTTATTACTGCTTTTCTCGCTCTCTTTCCTGGCACTCTATCTAATCTGAACCGCTCTGGCGATCATGTGCCACATTCACATACTATACGCATCACATTCTTGAAATACCGCACACGCACGCGATCTATGACTATTACATACTTAGACTGAACCTGGTGCACCAGTTGTCACCACCAACCGGGATTACGACCTGCAGCAGATCGCCAAGAAGACGCCTGGCCAGCTTATCGGAATTGCCATCATGGCCGTCATGCATCTCAAGTTCGGCTACACCCAGCCTCTACTCATCCAGAGCATTATGCCACTCAAGGGATTATTATTCGATGACCGTATCGTGCAGATTTGGATCTTCGGAAAGCCAGCTACTGGAAAGCTTGCTCGACCTTTCAAAGAGGGTGGCATGATGCAGGCTCTGCAGGAAGCCAACGAGGCAAGCAACGACGCTATCGCCAACGACACCACCACTGGCACAACTACTGCTCGCATCACCGAAATCACTGAAGAAGAGGAGAAGAAGATTAAGAAGGAGTCCAAGAAGGATCTTTAGATCGAGGGGCTTTCGGCCGAATTGACCTGCAGATCATAGATTTTCTACTATTCTGTGCGTAGAAGTGTTCTCGACTAGCTTCGCAATCTAAAAGGAATACATGCACAGCATAGTACACCAACTACCCACTGCATAACAGTATGAAGTTTATTGCTAAGTGCAACGAGGCTTCCATTTGTGACGCTGCACAAGCTTTGGGTCCATGCACACGTACACAAAGCTTTTGCACTGTCAAGATAGAAGCAAGATGCTCACATAGGAGAGATACAAGTCAATCTGCAGCTTCAAGGCTTCATACGAAAAGCCCGTTTTCCCAGACCCACAGCACGACAGGGCCCATGACAGCACAATGATGGGCATGATCGAGAAATCCACGTGCGCAGGCGGCGCGCGCTGTTTCTGGCAAATAATCAGCTACAAACGGATTTGCGAGTTTGGTCTGCGTGTGCTTCTTTGTCTATTACTACCTTTGCACATACTATCGCTCTTGCTGTTGCATACTCCATTTCCTACCCACCTTACACCGCACGTATCAGATCCGCAGTCATGGCTTCAAGCGAGCAGACAGAGCAGAAGCAAGACAAGCAGCCCACGCCGGTCAACCACACGATCTTTCAGGGTTGGTCGCAAGCAGTCCTGACACACAATAGCAGACATGCTAATCTTTGCCTGCAGGTTTTGAGTGGAATACACCTGCAAAGCACTGGGCTCGTCTCGAGAAAGTCCTCCCCAGCTTGCATGAATTGGGCATGACCACAGTCTGGGTACGTGGCAGGCAGCAATCTAACTCGAAAACGTAAAACACGTTGCTTATATTGCCTTCTGTACGGGCTCTTCGCATCTACAGATCCCACCTGTAAGCTTTTCATGGGCGGACACTCCGCTTGTCTGACGTCTCAGCGCTCTTTCTCGTCGATCACTTTTGTTGACTGACAATGAAAATGATAAACTCTCCATCATGTAAACTTCTCGGAACAGGCGTGCAAAGGAGCAAATCAAGAAGGAACCGGTTACGACATCTATGATCTCTATGACTTGGGCGAGTTCGACCAGAAGGGCGGAAAAGCTACAAAATGGGGAACCAAGGAAGAGCTTTTATCCTTGACCAAAAAGGCGAAAGAGCTTGGTGTCGGAATTATGTTCGACGCAGTTCTCAATCATGTGCGTACTTCTTGCTCTGATGCTTGTCATGAGAACCTTAGCTGACCTCCGATATCACCTTCTCCTTTACAGAAAGCTGGAGCAGACCAGAAGGAGAAGTGCAGAGTCGTTAAAGTAGACCCAGATCAACGCGATAAGGATGTCACCGAGCCATATGAAATCGAGGCATGGTTAGGCTTCGACTTCCCTGGTCGAGGCGACAAATACTCCAAGATGAAGTGGCAGTAAGTAGATCTCCTGAGGCTGCATTCGACGGCTTACGACTAAAGTATCATCAAACAGCTGGGAGCATTTCTCCGGAACCGACTACGATGCTGGAAACGATGAGACCGCCATTTACCGCATTGTCGGCGACAACAAGCACTGGTGTGAGTGGCAGAGCCATTTAGCAGAGCTATACTGCGACTGACCGACGTATCGACCGTAACAGCCACCAGTGTTGCAGATGAGAATGGCAATGCGGATTTCCTCATGTTTGCCGAGTAAGTTGTGACACCTTGGGTTTCATGTTCATCTTGCCTGCCAGAGCTCACATTCTGTTTTCGCTATACAGCGTTGATTATGCACATCCCGAGGTACAAGAAGACGTCTTGAACTGGGGCAAATGGGTTGTGAAAGAGCTCGGTCTGTCTGGCTTCCGATTCGATGCCGTCCAGCACTTTTCACAGAACTTCACCAACAAGTTCGTCGAGATGCTCGAGAATGAGTTCGGAAAGGACAGCCTGTTCCTAGTTGGTGAGGTATGGGATGGAGATGGAGATCGTCTAACCGGATGGTTAGAGACAATGGTTCATAAATTCAGCTTGTTCGATGCGTGAGTGGTGGCGAACGTCTGGGTCAGGTGTTTGAAAGACAAAGCTGACAAGCCATAACCGCCGACTATTTACTAGTGCATTGGTCAACAACTTCTCCACCATGTCAAAGACAGAGAGCGCTGATCTCCGCAAAGTCTTCGACGGAACCCTCACTTCCAAGGCTCCCACCAAATCTGTAACGGTAGGGGCGCTTTCGAGTACACCGACCAAATCGATGCTAAGTATGTATCGATGGTCTGCAGGTTGTCCAGAATCATGACACGCAGAAGGGACAAACTGTTGAAACTACAGTAGAAGGTGAGTTCTTCAACAGAAATTAGGGTCTTCGTGGGATTGGCAAATACCCGTCAATCAGTTTGGAGTGGTGCTTTGATTCTACGTCGGCTACGAAAGTATGCAATACGAACACATGCTGATGCTTCTATGAACAGACTTCTTCAAGCCTCTAGCACACGCCTTGATTCTCCTGAGAGTCGATGGCTACCCGGCGATCTTTTACGGCGATCTCTTCGGCACCAAGGGCGAGCACGCAGAAGGACCATCTTGCGGTGGTCAGCTCGCAGATATTGTACTAGCTAGAACACTATACTCTTACGGTATGTCTGAACTTTCCCTGTCAATATGAGAGTGAAGTTGACTGCGTTTTGACAGGCGAGCAAAACGACTATTTCAACGAGGAGAACTGCATTGGATGGGTTCGAAGAGGTACTTGGGACAAGCCAGATGGATGTGCTGTCGTCATGAGCAATGCCGGTCCTGGTCAGATCCGAATGTTCGTAGGCAAAGAACACGTCGGGGAGACGTGGACCGACGTCCTCGGCTGGTCTCAAGACAATGTCCAAATCGATGACGAAGGCTTCGGAACGTTCAACTGCCCCGGTGTCAGCATGGCTATCGTAAGTCATCACTACTGGCGCAGCTATGCGGTCAGCATCCGTCGACCGAGACTGACAATCACTTCCGATGCTCCTTCGTGTAGTACGTAAACGAGAAAGCCGAAGGTCGAAACAGATTTGGCAAGTTCGACGACGACATTTACAAGGGTGAAAAGCTAGAGTAAAGATAGAAAGCGTATTCGAGTGTGATCAGACACTCTAGACGTATTTTTTTCAGCTAGTGAAGTTGCAGGCAGAGATTCCAGTTCAGGTATTTTGTGCGCAGTATACCGTACACCATAGAGGCACACTCAAACATAGATTCAGTTCAACATAATAGAGTCACACTGTACGATACCTATTCATTTCGATTACAGTTCAGATAAACACATACATGGAGACCTTTTCTGAGGTGCGACCGGCTACAGCGTCATTTTGGACTTGGCATGGGCTCTGGAAGTAAGGTATTTCAGGCAGTTTAGGTGGGGAGGGACTTGGAAATATAGTATGTTGGCTGACTGATGCAGGTAAGGCCTTGAGTGTCGGGCCCTCACTACATCAATCAGCCAACATGCCTTACTCCCAAGATCAATAACCGAGGCTTTGCGGAGTCTCGGCCTGATTTATACGAAAGGTGGAGAAGTTGAAAAGGCAACGACGAGAACGATCTCTTCTGAAAGTGGTCGCGGAAATCTCTGCGATAAGTATCCGAGCATGAAAGGGCCTACTGATGACAACATTGTGAAGGTACTGCGACAGACACCGACAGAAGAAGAAAGCCAAGTACACGGAGGAATTCCCTCTACACGAGAAGTACGGCGTTCTGTAGAGGAAGAGCAAGTCAGCACCATTGCATTGGCATGAAGCGAGAGTCTTGGACACGAGCATAGAGAATATTGAACTTACGACACAGCCATCGTTCTCTGGTGAGTTCATAACCTGTGCATACTTTGACCAGACGACTTTACCGCCCGTCGTGACCATGCCCAATTCACTCGTGTTCACTTCGATGATTGTACCCTTTGTCAAGACGCCAAGTTGCGTATACATTGGACTTTGAGGATTCTTCTTGACTCCGATGATGGGGAGTTGGAAAGTTGCCTAATTATTGGAAAGACGTCAGTCCACGCTCTGCTTAATCTTGATCTACAAAAGGGAGAATGGAGCCTCACCTTCAGCTCTGGATGTGTGACGTTCGCCTTCTTCTGTCTCAAAGCCATAGGACGGATGAAACGTTCCATCTTGGGAGGTTTCCGTGTGAATGCTAGATGAGATGGTGGCGAGTCAGCGTTGGAACGGCGATCCAGCTTGCCGTGTACGCGGTCATCCACTTACATTCCGGAACAAATGTCGCCTTCGTAACCATTCTCTTCCATCCTTTTCTGCCGGTCTTACCAGTCTTCATAACCCTGAAAGCTTCCTCCTCACTGATACCTCTCACTTTCGGCAGAGGAACGGCAAACTTGCCCGCCTTATCTTTACGTCTTTGCTTGAGAGCCGATGATAGAACCTTTGCTTGATTCTGATCTTCTCTGTCAAGCAGATAAGAAGGCAGAGCTTCCTTATGCTCATTCGCAGCATTGGGTTTAGTCTTGACTTTACGTTCATCGTGCGCTTTGAGCAGTTTACGCATTTGAACCTTTTCGCTATATCGCTGTTGATGGAGAAGTTTGGCTTTGCGTCCGTGTAGTGACTGTGCTACAGATGACTTCTTGTGTGCCATACGGGCCTCCTTCTTGCGCGCCTTCTCATCAGCGTCAAGTCGTTTACCATGGCGCTTGATGTGCTCTTCGATCTATGCAGTGTACGGAATGGTACAAGGTCAGTCTGTGCTGCTAGGGCAGATGAAACGAGAGAACCACCCACATGCTCGTTCTGAGGCATCGTGAATGGATTGAATTGGGTTCAATGACTGATATATACGTCAAGCAGTCGGGTCAATGAAAGCCAGCAGATTGCGTGCATGGCCTGAAAATTCTCCAGGCAGCTGCTTTAGCAGTGAGTGATCGGATGGACATGGCAGTGACGGACGCAGGGAAGGAGCAGAGGCAGTGTCTGGACTAATCAGTGGCCTTTCTCATGGCTCTTAATCATCTACAGGAGTGCAAGTAGTCTCATATTCCCTTTTCCAGGAAGCGGTCAGTGGTGGCGTTGCGATAACCGTCTCCTCATGCAGCAGAGCTCGAGTCCGGCTTTTCCGACTTCCAAGCAGGCAAGATTGCGAGCGAGTGCAAGAAGGCTCTAATGCCATCTCGAGCTGCTACGACAGTGTTCATTAGACAGCAATGGACTCCTCGTGTCAATTCCACACGCCTCTCTCTCTCTCTCGCTCTCCGCGAACAGACCTCGACTGTGCATGCGAACAGACAAAGACAAGGGAAAGAGAGAAGGCCAAAGAGAGAAGCAAGTTGCAGAAGCGACCAAAGCATTACACGGACCAAACAACGCAATGTGCGAATGCCGTTCTAGCTTCTCAGAGTGTTCACAACAACTTAGATTGCTGCGAGGTATCGTATTGCTCCTCTCACAGTGCTGCTGACTTTCGCAGGGAATAGACAATCACTGACAAGATAGGTTACATCAAAGCAAAACAAACTCAAGCTAAGCTGGTATTCGTCCATCAACCCTTCAACCTTGTGTCGGAGCTATCACGCGACAGGCAATCCGCGTCTCTCCATAGCAGGACAGGACATCATACTTTGATGAGGGCTATTTGAGAATGCAGAGCAATCAGCTGCGACTGCAACATGAGACCCAAGAACAGCCTATCATCACACCAAGAGAAGTGACCGACTCCGCGTCATCTACTGCTGTGTCATCACCTATCAGCTCACCACTCCTTGGACGGCCAATGTCGCTGGGCAATCTTCTCATCCAGCGAGATCATGGAACACACAGCAAGACTGCCTCCATCGTAAGCAAGCGAAGCTATGATGTCTTGTCGCCTAGAACCCCCAGCAGTCTGCAGCATCAGTTCCATAACACATCTTCTGCTGTTTTTCCAAGTCCCCTCGGAGAACAACCGGTACCTTCGACTACCAACTCTGCGGCATCGAGGCATATCCATACTCAACAACCAGATCACTTCAGGATGTCCATCGATGCGACTGCTACCTCACCTACCTCGAGTATATACTCCATCGCATCGAGCACTCCTTCTACTGCTGTGTTCCCGACTGCTACTCGGACCGTCCTGCTGCCTCAGAACAATCACGGTGTAAGAACAAGGGTGAATATCCTACCTGCGTCAGCAGCAGCAAGTAGCAGGAACAGCATCAATACCCTCACAAAGGAGCGCAGAGTATCATCACTCGAGAACAAGTCATCTCCAACATCATCGTCAACGCATCTTTATCCCACTCACCGTCAACCTGAAAAGAGCAGCAATAGCCTCGCTGGCTTGATTAGCCCCAGATTGACTCCCCTAGACCCACCTCCACGCTTACAAAGCGTCGCAGCTACATCGAGCATACTTGTCAACAAGAACAACAACAAGCAAATGCAAGATCCTGTACGCTCAGCTAGTCCTTCATTAGCTTCCACTTCATACGCTGCCAACGCCCGTCGAGCAGTGTCAGATTCGACAAGTCGGCCAGGTTCACCTAGCTCGTTCTCTGTAGCATCGCATACGAACGGAAGTAGTCCCACCACAGAAGATTATCGCTTTCCGGCTCCTAGATCACGGACAGAGAACAGCAATCAAGCCCATGTATACGCCAGTGCGACGAGCCCAACGACCACAGTTCCCTCTGGAGGGATGCCACAACTTGGACGATCAGCTACCTCTCCGTTGAACCCAGCAAGCGAGTTTGGCAGTCTCACGGCACAAGCTGCTACCTCGCCCATGCTTGCTGGGTCATCTGTCAATCACCTCACCAGCACAAGCGCTCATGGCTCGCCTCGACCTACATTTGCGACTCCCCCTCCGGCACATCCTGCTTACCAACGAAGTCACACGACTGATGGAGCATACAATTTCCATTCGATAACTGCACCATGGGAGCCTTCCTCTTCCTCCTCCCCTCTTATCAGACCACAAGCTCCTTTTACAAGTCATAGCTCCAAGCCATCCCGCACGCATCTAGCCAATCTACCTAAATCGCTCATCCCCGGAGGCTATGACTTCTCGCCTGCTTCCACTTCGACTCATGACTCTGCACATACCTACGCACACCATCAATCAAGCCATTCTGCTTCTGCAGCATCTGCATTTGCGTACGCTAGAGACAGATCAGCTTCCGTACCGAGGACAGTATCGAGTTTTGGAGACAACGAGAGCTCGAGAAGTTCAATGGACCGTCCGAATGGGCAGCAGCATAACGCACATCAATATGGAGCTGTGCCTGCAGTACCGGAGATAGATGCCTCCTTCCAGACAGCCAAACAGACAATGGAGAATGGCAATACCTCCCACAACCAGAGCGGTATTGCAGGAGGCAATGACAGTGGTCACGCTAGGCTACCTTCTCGTCCCTCTAACATGTCGCACAGTAATAGCTCGCGTCAAAGCACGGAGGAGGAGAACAGTGGAACGGCTTACGATGCTATCGCACCTCTTATCAGTCCAATACCTCCCAAGCTAGATTTGGACTTCGGCAACTCAAGTGGCTTCTCTCTTGATTTCGGAGGTGACTTCAGCAGCTCACTGGGTTTAGGCGGATCAGGGGGTAGCCTAGGCTTATCCTTCGGTGATTTTGGTAGAAAGCAATCTCTGCCACATAATGAAAGAGCTACTCAGCAACTGACAAGCAAAGAAGCGCAAGTGAGAGAGAAGAACGACAGCACCGCTACCACAACTATGTCTTCATTCTTGAGCTTACAGGATTCAACTATGTCTACACACATCTCCGATATCAGCTTCTTGGATCACGAGAAAGTGTCTGCGGTGCCTCCTCTGTCCGGTGCATCAGAATTGACTATCGGTCCTCCTCCACCTCTGCAAGAGCGCCTTGGGAACCTGACTGTACAGGAGGCACCAAGCGGCAATGACGAAGAAGAAGATGAGGAAGACGGCAAGCCGCTGGGGGCATTCTTGAAGACCAAGGTAGACCAAAAGAGCCCTTCTCGCTTGACTCCGACTGCTTCGTCGTCCGGTGGCCGCAGCTTCAGCGATCTGTCGGGCGGCCGGAGATCGCAGGACATCAGCGCTCCTGAAGTCGTAGCGTCTACTCAAGCATCCATCAGGTCAAATTCTAGGTTAGACACAGCTCTTCGATCCGAGTCGCCAGCCAGCTTTATTTCGTCAACTTCGCTTTCTCGACCTGAGTCAAGCTTGTTTATGGCACAAGGCAACATCTCGGCTGGAGGGACGAGTCGAAAGCGTCTGATTGACAACCCGGCTTATAATGGCGAATACAACGGTAGCGAAGACAGTAAGCGTACCACACTGTCAAGCGGAGAACAGCAAGTCGCCAATAAGACTTCGAATAACTCAAGTTCGGCTAACTTGCCCAGTCTTGGATTACAACACAACCCAAGCGTTCGGGTATCAATAAACAAAAGCTTGCCTCCTGTACCTCCTGGCGACGTCGAACGCTCTCCTCAGGGACGCAGACAGAAAAGGCCCGGCACAAGCAGCTCGCAGGCCCCGTCAATCGACAAAGCTGCACTGCCAGTGTCCACATCGTCAAGGGATCAGCTTGGCACAGGGCTTGCACCGAGCAGGGAGCAAATGGGCGCTGGCCGTCGCTCCTACTCGGAACACAGTCAATCATACGCACGGCGAGAATCAACCAACCCCAAGACGCAGCACTCGGAACCTGCTCCAGGCTCTCAGGATGACTTCCGGACTCCACAGTTCGGCAGAACATACGAAGACGACAGAGCCATTAGTCGAGCTTCTGGTTCTGACACCGTGTCAATGCGCTCTAACTCGACATCCGACTACACTTCCTCCGAAGTAACACGCAACTTCAGTGCTCCTGTAGCTCCAGAAGCCACTAGAGTATGTCGTGCTTCTACCGAAAGCGAAAACATAGCCAGGCAAGGAAGAAGCGAGCAAGCTAGAACTGGGGCTACTACCCTCGACACTGAGAGCATCAGGAACCCATTCGACAGCAACAGGAGCTCGAAACAAGATATTCCGCTCGCTACACTCGCAAGGCCAAAACCGCATGCCCGCAACGCATGGCCTAATGGAGAACTCCGGAAACGTGATGCTATCACTGACAAGCTCTTGGTAAGGCTTCTCGTACAAACCCCCGAGTCGTCTCATTGCGGCTAACAGATTTCGTATTGTGTAGGAGACCGTGTCTGCTAAGTTGGATGTTTGGATCACCCGGCATCCGGAAAGGCTTATGACTGTTGAAGAGGCCGAGCGCCACAATAGGACCCCTTCGCCCCAGCCTGTCGAACCGGCGCGTCCAGAAGTCCAAGCAAGCCCTAAACCAGTCAGCAGAATACCACCTCCTGTAATTCAATCTGTACCCAGCAAAGCGCCAGCCGTGGCTTCGGCCAAGAGCTTAGATGCGGAGTACAATGTAAACTCTAGTGAAGCGAGCTGGGCGTTAAAGAATGCATCAAGTACCACAATGGTTGTCGCAAAGGTAGCTCCCCGGAATACAGAGGCAATCCAGCCCCCAGCGGATCTAAGCAGGCTGCGCGCCAATGCAAAGGTATCGAGCTCCACTGCACGGCCCTCGGAGCCTGCGGTATCTCTCCAGGCGGCAAAATCTCCGAGTGTGCAAGGTTCCTCGTCCCTATTGGCCCCTTCCGCTACCTCGAGCCTGCCGGCTCTGACCCATTCCTCCTCATTCACCACTGCCACGCCTTCAGACTCTTTGGCATCCACGTCCAAAACTTCAGACCTGTCTCGTACACCTTTGACCGCCTTACCTTCGAGCCCAAGTCTTGATCCACCTTTAGCTACAACTGTCCCGCTAAAGATCGTACCAAAAAGTCGAACTGCCGCAAATTCCAGCAAGGTCCGAAAGCCGTTGTCCCCAGGCGGCGAGCAGCCGTGGGGTCAAGCTTGGCTTGACATTACGGACTCACTAACAAGGTAAGCGAGCATGTATACCCTTGGTTTTAAAACATGTCTAAAGTGTACCTTCGGCCATTCAGCTACAGGAGTGCTTATAAACAGCAGAAGCAAGAACGAGCAAGCTTTATTCAGACTGGCCTGCTACCCAATTTTAAGGGAGAAGAGCATTCAGCACTGTTACGTAACCGAACCCTGTCAATCGTGCAGAAGGAAGTTCTCCTGGATTGGGTTGATACATTGTTCGAAGATCTCCAAGGCACGCCACCCAACCGAGGTGCTTGCCTAGACGGCATAGCCGCGATTATTGAGAGGTGTGGCTTTATGCGACGCTGTTAAGGGCCCCTTCTGATGCATTTCGACTGCCACAGCCGTCTCATGAGCTACTTTACGTTTCCTAGCGGTAGTGATGGCTTCAAGAGACTCGAACGCACGGTCGCAACACTCGCAGCATTCGCAGTTGAAAAGCTGAACGGCAAAGGTACGGCATTGCTGAAGCAGTCTAAAGACACTTGTTAGGCTGACTCGTATATGTGCTTAGCTATCTTTGCCAACACTCTCGGCTTTGCAGGCAAGATGCTAGGTAGGCACGCTTGCCATTGTTGGCGGAAGGTGGGACTGAAGTGCATTGACAAACTCAGCTGCCGCCTTCTGGAATCTGGATGGTGTCGCCCTTAAGCTATTGAGACTACTACCTGCCGTCAAAAAGCAGCACGTGGCTCGCATATACACCGACTCCGGCATCGCCGAATGGTAAGCTTTGTAGGGTTAGCTCGTGGCAGTCACGCTGACGAGATAAATATGTAGTCCTGGAAAATTTCCAGCTCATCTTGAGACTCTCGCTTTCGATGGATCGCCTGCAGACCACATGAAGCTCTTCCGGCCGGTTAAACCTGGGGCAGACGGAGATACCCATCTATACAGAGCCACTTTCGATCTGCCCAGCACAGGCAAAACACTCGGTACCAGCAATGCGGATGCCAAGGGTGATTCAAGTACCGGCAGTCGCGAGATAAACATTGAAATGGCCGGCAACTGGCTCATACGATGGACTGCAACGGACTCTGACCTACCATTCGCCTTCATGCGGGCTTACCATCGACAGCTTTCGAATTATCTGCCACTGTATCAGCCGGATGTAACGGAGCCCCTTTCGACAGCTCAGCTTATTCGTGCTCCGGGTTATGCGTTCATCTCCGCTACCCTGCTTGAGGTTTGTGATGCTTTGATTCATCGGAATCTCCGGTCTGTCACTACTGTAAGCGTTTGCTGCTCTTATATGCCAGCACAGCTACTGACGGTGGAGGGTTGTTTAGATGGCGCCCTCTAATGCTGGCGTGAATGCCAATGAGTCGGCCAATCTAGCTGCTGGACAAAAGCCCAAGTCGCTCGAAATTGTCAGCAAGAGAGTGATTCAGACAGTCTTCGAGGTGGTGGGCGGTGCCTTGCAAGCCGGCACTTCGGAGTCATCCTCCATAGCCTTTGCCTCTGCAGCGTTACGGCACAACTTTGGCGCTTCACTCTCGATGTGGATACGAGCTGTGACCAAGAAGACCTCAATGTGGGATACGAGAGGCATATTCGCTCTCCTAGACTTGATAGAAGGCTTGATGTATAACGTCTGCTGTCCCCCCTACGAAGAAGGCGTAGAAGAAGATGACGAAGTTTGGATCCCGTCGGAGGTCGGCTTAAAGCTCTTCGATACTAAATTCATACTCAGCTTTATCAAGACTATTCTAAGCAAGGCGGACAATACCACCTGTTTACTCCGAACGATAAGTTTCCTTTATACAGAATTTCAGTCGTAAGCTATTCTCGTTCTGACTTTGCGGAACTCACGCTGACAGTTTACACATTAGATTCACCTTGCGCACGGAAGATCGGGAAGAGGTCTGCGATAGGGTAATCTTAGATAGCGAGGTTTTCGAGCGGCTGTTCCTTTACTACAACGTTGGTGTACGAGGTAAGAGATGATCTCATGTGTGTGGACTGCAAGAGCTGATGCGCAGGCCTTGCAGGATACTTCCTACGTTTACTCGTATATCGCCTAGCTCGACTGGGGAGCTCTGACGATGGCAAGCCCGCCACAAGGGATCCTTCCATCTTTAGCACCTTGAGATTGTTCGAGTATCGACTTGAAAAGATCCGTAAACGACACGAGTAAGCATTGCCTTCATTCTTTAATATGGATCATAGGCTGAAATAGAGTCCGTTTAGCGAAATCGACCCTCTTGATGACTGGGACTCGGACTCCTCTGACGACTTCAGACCCCGACCAAAACGATCCACAGTCTGCTCAACATGGGGTGTCCGCGACAAACCTTGGGCTATGGATCTTGCACGCATTGGGGAGCGAAATACCAATAGCGAAGATGAGGGCGGGCAAGAGGGAGTCGAGCGCGTTCAGTCCGGCCTTCAAGACATACAAGAGAACGGAGTCGAAGAGGCGACTACCACCTTGGGTCAAAGCGATATGCAAGTCAGCGAAGACAGACCTGCTAGCAGGAAAGCATCCCGGAACCTCTCGACCTCTTCGACCTGGCTCATGCCTCCGATCCCTACACAGCAACCAGCTATTACGACTTCAGGTGGTAATGCGAAGAAGGGTGTTGCGAAATCTGCCATGAAAGTCTGGAATGCCCTGACGAATAGAAAGAATCAGACGGGAGGGATCTCCTCTGGTAGGAACAAGACAGGCATGTCGAGCGCGGTGGCGCCATTCGATGACGATGTCCTGCTCGACCAGGGTGGCCTCGTCCAAGTCACTCTGCTACTTGAGAAGCCTGACGGTCAAGGTCGGCGTTCGTCGTCCTCCTCGGTTCGCAAACATCCACTTAACGGCGCACCGGAGTCGGGCAAGCTTTCACTGGAGAATACCAGACCCTTTCCTGAAATTCATACAGGGCCGCATCAAGGGACCCAAGCGAACTCGCAAGCAAGCGGAAATCAAGTTCTGTCCATCAATGTTCCTCCAAGAAGCGACTTACAGGGGCTTGAGGCTCCCCCTCCGCGCCTCCGCAAGAAGTCAAGTCGCAAGTCTATACGACGCGGTGCAAATCAAAGCGCGACTGCTAATGGCAGACTCTCGGCAATGTCGCCACGCTCTCGAAGGTCGTCCATGTACAGCTTTGATCTCGACACTGAAACACCACGAAGTGATTCTTTCGATCTCCCCCGCTCGCCGCTGCTTGCTAGTGCAGGAGGCATAGTCCAATCTGGCTCGACATCTCCTGCAGCAGGAAGCAATGCCGGCGTGTTGAGTCTATCTCCAGTTGCATTCGGAGCACTTATGGATGGCGCCCTGAACTTCAACCTAGACAGCGATGATGCCAATGGAGATAGATCGGGTGATAGACTTACACCAGGAGGCCACAAGCGCCTCAAATCTGTTTCTTCAGCGCGTAACCGCTCTAGACCAGTCAGTGTTGCCTCTGATAGGACAGGTCCATCTCCTCGCGTTTCAAAACGCTTCAGCAAGCGAGCATCTATCCTACCACCACCAGCACTCGATCTACTCAAGGAGAGTCCATCGGAGCCAGTTCCTAAAATACCGGAACAATACAAGAGTCCAACGACATGCGGAGATCAAGCCAACCATGGAAGTCCAGCAATAAGCAGTGCATTTCGAGCACCTAGTCCCGAACCATACGAACGCAAACTACATCCGTATGCTGTTCGAGGACTGCGAGAATATGAAGATTGTCTAGATGAATGGGAATTGTTTGTACATCGAGTAAAGGAAGAAGAGGGAGTGGATGGCCGCGAAGTAAGTCTCTCTTGGCATCTTGCGAGGTTCATATGGAGCTGAACATTGTTGTTTATTTGTGTACGTGCAGCTGGCTGCTCTGATACCACGATTGCAGTGCGCATGGCCGTCAACGTGGGAGGAATAGATTCGTGTGTGAAGCGCCGGATCTGGGTAACTCGACTATTATCAGCAGCAACATGCAATATAAAAGAAAACATTTGAGGCTTCTTGGTGGTCAAGCCACCCTTGATATTATTATTATATTATCATATTTCATCCCATGAACTTGTTGCTACACACCACCGTAACAGAAAGACCGTTAGACTGTACCATTTTGCTTATACTGACCTCTCGCACGCTTGCCCTAAAGAATCACATAATGATCGTGGCTTCTAATAGTTCGGAACGAAGTCGCCGCATTGAAAGTATTTTGTGCGGAAATGCGTCTCCCTATGAAAGGTGCAGGAATTAGACTTTGCGGGCACTGCTGTTACTACGGCAATACCTCACCATTCTCGAAGATTGTCCCATTCTGCCGCGGAGAGGTCAGCTAGATCATCGATAGGTGCGTCCACCGGAGTAAGCATGTCCTGTAGCAGCACATTGGGTTATCAGAATGTGTTGTCTCTTCTAATGTCGCCCGCGTCTTAGCTCACCTCGTCGAAGGACTGCTTAGCCAGACCACGACTAGCATCTCGGCCAGCGAAGTTGCCTAAAACAAGCGAAACAGTCAGCGTAAGTGACTAACTTAAATCAAATCGAAGTGATGTGCACGCACCATATGGTCCACCTGGCCCGTAGAAGCTCCTGCCGCTCGAAACATCGTACACCTTGCCTCTAATTGCGAACAGTATGGGGACCGAGTGATCTGGATTCGTGCCGTCAAAGGGCCTTAAAGAACGAGGAGTATATTCCTTCCACAGTATCGCTTCTGTATGCTTGGCTGGCATCCATGAGTATGCTTCCAAATGCGAGGTCGGAATAGGCTTGTTCGGATCCGCTGGCAGGATTGCCTGAACTACTGGCGTGAGGAGATACAGCAAGACCACGACGAGCGCGAGGTTGAGCGGGTTCTTGACTTCTGACGAGAAGCTATCTAGGTCTATTGAGATCATCTTGTGATGGCTGCAATGGGTAAGATTTGAAGAAAGTTGTCTTCGTTCCTGTCTCTCGCCGTGCACTTGCCGGCAAATCCCAGGCATGTGGCACCCGGAAAGCGAGAAACCAGTGTGCATATGCAGAGCAAGCGCGGGGACAAGATATTTCTTTGGGTCACTAGCACAGCAGCATACTTGTCCTTCACATGATACGACGGGTTATCCCATCTTCAAGACAACATGTATCGTACCGGACTGGCTGCCGGCTTCGAGCTTGAATGTTCTGGCGCTCTCGATCACGTCTTCGGCTCCAGAGGCCAGGCGCGCAGTTTTGGAGCTCTTCGTCTTTCTCCAGTCTTCCATACAACAGCATCGATGTTCTGCGGTCACCGTACTCATTCCTGAGCTACATTACTGTCCCCTCTATCTCCTGGATAGTCCGCAGCAATGGCGACCAAGCTCTTCCAGAATGCCGAACTCAAGATCAGATACCCGACAGATCTTTATTTCCTCTACCCTTCAGCTCCCGGCAAGCCTACAGAGGACACAATCATAGGTAGGCTCCTGCATCTTGTGTGGCTCTTCCACCTTCTAACGCTTCTACTATAGATGGCACTGTCATATTGCGACTCCCGACGGCGAAAAAGGTGAAAAAGCTTGATGTCGAATTGGTACGTCGCCCAGATCCTCCCGATGATGCACGTGCACATGGTCGACCATGCAGCTTTTTCTGACCTTTCCGCATGCTCTTTGCAATATTACAGGTGGGAAGACAGAACATGTACCTATTGAAGCAATTCACAAAGTATGACACTATTCGTCGAACGCTCACGCTGAATATCTACGAACAATACGGCGAGTTGCAAGCTGGAGAGCACGAATTCGCGTGGTCGTTCATTGTTCCATCGAATACTGCGGTATGTTCTGTGAACTCAGCTTACATGGTAAAATTCAGCTCATCCCCTTACTTCCTATAGCCCTATGAGCGTTGCGACTTTGGACGTTGCTACCATCGCGTGAAAGCTGTTGCATATGGCTGTGGTCGATTTGGTGCCGATCTCGTAGCCGAATCAGGCGAACTTGGTCTAGGTGAGATGAGGATGTGCGACTGTATGGCAGCTACCGCTAACGCCTTTCATTGGCTCTTTCAGTCAACAACTCCAATGAGCCAGGTCAAGCCGCATCAGGCTTTTACGCGGAAACCGAAACCACACACGAAGTCCTAGGCCCTCTCAAATCCAATCTCTTCTCCAAATTCTTCCTCATTTCCGGCTTTCTTCGATTCACATTCACATTACCAGGCGTAGCTCAACGAGTGCGCATAGACGATGTCAGCGTCATACTCAAACAGCAGATCAACCTTGTGGATCTCACCCATCCTGAACGAACAGAGCAGACGCGACCTAAGCGAGTCATACTATGGAGTTTGGACTCGGACGAATGCGGCAAAGTGTACGAGGAAGATCAGGAAATGAACATAGTTGCTCAGATGCGTCTGGCCGATGATGATACCATTCGCCCTACCACCAACGAATATGCAGAGACTGGACTTCGTGTCTCACATGAGCTGCAGGTGATCGTTCGCTTTACGCCGATACCAAAGGATCACCCAGAGATCCCCTCATTCGGAGGAGGGTTAGAAACGAAAGAAATGAAGATTACCCATCCATGCAAAATATCTTCGTGTGATTGTCTGGTCGATAATCTGCAATTACCAAGCTATGACGAGCTAGAATTTGCAGGTCCTTCAACAGTAGGACCGGGTGGGACAAGACCACAGCACAAGTCAGGAAGAGCGAGATACTTATCGAAGTGTCTATGTACGATCTCTGCCGAGGAGAGTCCGGAGATCATGGAAAAGATATACGGAGCAGACCCTGCTCTCATGGGTGGAGCGGCGCACTTCGGTACCTCGAGACGAGCAGGAGGGGGCGGAAATACCAATTTACGAGCTGCTGGATTCAAGACCGAAGAAGAGTACGCTGCAAGTTTGGAAAATGCACTACGTGCAAGAGGAAGATCGCCATACCCCAGTCCGGGTGGAAGCCGGGCAGAAAGTAGGAGTGCCTCCAGACCAGCTAGTCGACCTGCCAGCAGACCACAAAGTAGAAGCTCGAGTCCCTTTCCGCATATGCGCTTCGGATACTAGTCTGAATCGTAATCGGATGGAGATGATAACCCTCCAAAATGGTACTTTCACATGCTTTGCGCCACCGAAGAGACAAGTCTTGGTAGACTCCAAAAAAGGCTGCTACGGGCCACGAAAGCAGCAATCGACAGAAGGAGATATGGGGTGTCCATTAGAGTGTCTGCTTCGACAGTCTGAGCTTGTATCGCTTGGCGATAAGAGAAACACGTCGGAAATGTTCAGTTGGGCAGAACTGCAGTGGAAGGCCTGCAAAGGTCGCGGGACGCAGCAGAAGAGCCACGGCCAACTTTTGTAGAACGAATGAGCGTAGTAAATCAATGGAGGAGTACTGCAGTCAAACCAAAATGTGATGATAAGGGAATAGCAGCATAACGAGAGTAATTACACCAGCGATGCATAATCTATCGAATAAAAGTATAAAGGAGAGCCGCGGGACAGCCATGACGGGGCAGACTGTCATCAGGATCAAGATTCTGACACTCTCGAGCCTCCAGTGTCGAATGACAAGCTTTGAATTCCTTATCTTTTGCCTCTTTATGCTGTGTCACTTTCTGCCCAGATTGTGGCGGATTTCCCGATCACTCTCATTAGTAGCTGACTGCCTCGACCCGCATTCTCGCGAGGCAGGGGAAAAACCGAGAGCGAAAAAAAGAAGCAGAAAATCTCCTCCGGCAATTGCGAGTGGGTAGATTAGACAATTGACGAGGGTCTCTCCATCCCAACTCTTCTCTTCAAGCTTTCTGCCTGGCCTCGTTCAAGACCTCAAGACTCGAGAGTCTTCCGACCTACAAACACCCGCTGAACCGAGGCGAGATCGATTGGGACTGGAATTTGGATTGAATTGAATTGATCTGCCCAAACGATCCAATAGCTGGTCATTAGAAGACTCGGGAAGCCGCCTTTGGTCGTCTTGGACCTCGTCAATCTCGGATCCCCGTCAAGATGGTCAACCTCACGTAGGCTGGTTACTTCTTTGTCGCGTTCGCGTTCATCTGTTGATCGCTGCGAGCTATACTTTGCTGGCCTCTCCCGAAATACAGATACGGACTGCTCAATGTACCAGCTCCGACCGATCCAGCTTCTGCCCAGATATTACCAGGTGTGTAGAACCTTCACAAGCTTGCTTTAAAGCTTCAGGAGGCCATGGGTGTCATCGCTGACTATAGCTATGATTGTGTCCATCCAACCTATCTTTGCTCTCCAGGAAGCGACGTGATCGCGGTGACGGAAGATGGGTCTACCATTGCCTCCTATAATCCTGGTGATATGGCTTGGATTTGTGAGTGCCGGTTCGAAGACTCCGAAACCCCCTGCCTAATCTGTCTGAGCTGGGCTAACGGAGGCTTGTTTATTGTAACAGTGACCTGTACAGCTCTTGGTATGCTTCAGTGGCGTTCATGCCTGATGAGTCTTTCGTACTGATCCGATTTCCTTTCTTGATGGCTTCGACAGTCTTCATCATGATTCCAGGACTCGGATACCTGTAAGTAGCCTTTCTGTTCACTGAAGTCCACTTGATCTGATCTTGAACTATTTCACCAGATATTCCGGTCTAGTAAGACGGAAAAACGCGTTGCGTGAGCAGTCCTGCCCTGAGTCGATTTTCTGAACCTTGACATGCTGAACGTATACCTATTAGACATGCTTCTGGCAACGATGCTGTGTCTAGCGGTCGTCAGTTTTGAATGGTGAGTTTGACCGGGGAGGGGACGAATGCGGTCTTTGCGCAGGTTTTTCTGACACGTTGTTCGTATTTATCTCGTCTTGCAGGTGGTTTTGGGGATATTCATTGGCATTCAGCGACTCCGAAAATGGTCACCAAATCATTGGAGACTTGAAACATTTCGGCTTTATGCATGTTCTCGAGGCTCCAGCTGCAGCCGCCAACAACAAGGTAGGCCCTTCCCGCATTCTAGCCACGATCATCAAGCAGCTAGCTGACAAGCGCTCTCGTGTAACAGCTACCTGCAATCATCTTCGCTATCTATGAGCAGCAGTTTGCAGCACTCGTTCCTGCTATTGCCATTGGTGCTGCCTGCGAGCGAGGTCGTATCTGGCCAGTCATCCCCTTCACCTTCTTCTGGACGACCTGTTGCTACAACGTTCTTGCGTATAGCGTGTGGAATCCGCAAGGTTGGGCTTACAAGCTTGGAGGTGAGTATTTCTTGGTCTCGTATTGTTTTCTCGTATTGTTTTCTGAACGGCGGACTAACATAGAGCTATTGGCAGTTTTGGATTACGCTGGAGGTGGTCCCGTGGAGATTGCTTCTGGAGTTACTGGACTTGTCTACTCGCTTTACCTCGGTAGACGCAGAGGCTGGGGAACAGACAGATTGCAATATGCACCTCACTCCGTGGCGCATGTCTTCCTAGGAACAGTCTTGCTCTGGTACGCTGCGACCCCCGTTTGCCCTTGCGTGAGATTGGTTACTGATCATGAATCTCTGCCCATAGGTTCGGCTGGCTTGGATTCAACGGTGGATCCACCTTTGCTGCCAACTTGAAGGCAGGCATGGCTATCACTGGTACCAACATCGCCGCTTGCTTCGGTGGCTTGACATGGATGCTTCTCGATTGGCGCCATTTCTACCGATGGTCCGTCGTCGGCTTCTGCACTGGTGCCATTAGCGGTCTCGTCGCTATCACTCCTGCTGCTGGATTCGTTGGTGTTCCTGCCGCTGCTCTCATTGGTGTCGTTGCTGCCGCAGTCTCCAATTGGCTTACTAGACTGAAGATCTGGTTCAACTTTGATGATACCCGTAAGTTCCGACGTTCTAGCTCACCATCCTCATTTCTTGCTGACGCCGCCTACACAACAGTCGATATCTTCTCTTGTCACGGAATTTCCGGCATTGTCGGTCTTCTAATGACTGGTATCTTCTGCCAAAGCTCCGTCGCTGCGAACGATGGATTTGCTGTCATCGGTATGTTGTTCTTGGTAAATCGCAGCGAGTATACTAGCTGAGTCATTTGTATTTCTAGCCGGCGGCTGGCTCGATGGAAACTGGATTCAGTTCGCATATCAACTTGCTTGGGTCGCGTTCGCTACGGCGTGGACGGCCATCACAACCTATGGCATTATGTTCATTAGTAAGTCTGCCATCGTAAGACGCACTGCACACTGGATGAAGCACGTACTGACCCAACCCTGGTAGTCGACCATATTCCATACTGCCACTTCAGAACTGACGCCGATGGCGAGATGTGCGGTCTCGATGAAGTCGAATGTGGAGAGGTGAGTCTGGAGACCTCTTCTTTCACGCAGTCTTTCGCTAATCGTGTTATGCATGTAGTTCTGCTATGACTTCGCTGCGATTGACCGAGACCTGGAAGGGTAAGTGCAAATGTCACTCTCAGATAAGCTTGCGGCCCACTTATCACAACTATCTATGCAGAAATTACGTACCGCCCCAATCACATCACTCAACTCATCATAATGACAAGCGTGAAAATGGTGTCGGTGTGACCGTTTCCTCCGAAGGTGACAGCGATAGCATTAGCCACCACGATCCACATGCACCACGAGCCACTACTGCGTAAGCCTGACTTCCTCGTAGACTTCTCCCGGTAGCATTGGGTTTGCAACCATAATTGACCCTTCTTTGTCTTGTCTTGTCTTACCGTCCTCAGTGTAAAAACGCAAAGGGCTGCGTTAGCATCTAACGAGCGCGAGATCAACGGGGAAGAGCCGCACACAGATGTGCGGGAGGCAGAGGAGGAACCTCAGCAGCTGAGTGAAAAGGAGATGGAGAGGAAGCAAGCGCCGCGACAAGGTTGATTGAGAGAAGACCTGTTTCAAAGCTTATCAAAGAGCGCCGCGCCCAAATCCGCAGGAAGCCGAAGACTTGTCTCGATCACCACCCGGGATTTCTTGCTTTCTAATTCTTGTCAAAATGCCACCGTGGCTACATCCATGTTATATGAGATTGCCACTGGGTACACTGCTGGCAGAAGTGATCTCAATCAGCTTTATTCCCCCACGAACACCTCAGCTCACCACATTCGCCTAATCTGTAACCCATCACATGTTCTTTTTGGGAAAGTCATCCCTTATCATTCAAGTCATTTCCCATTGCATGACAAGGGCAAATCTGCATTATAGCTGTACAATAGATGAAATAGGGTCTTATAGTTGTTTTTAGAGCATTCAAGTAATTGAAACATCAGTCATTGTCAGCTGGGGGACTTTTCCGATGCATGCATGTCGATCTATCATGAAGTAAATTTACGATAGGATGTTCTGCTCTTGTTCTTCTTACTCTCAGATGTTTTGAAAAGGTAGACATCAACAGGCATCCCAGAAATGGATTACATCCAGAGGATTCCCTACCTCAGTGTTGGTAGTGCTTACTGCATGTCTACTGTGATAGCTTGTCGAGCGTCAAGCAGTCACGCGAGTAAAAAGTCGCACGTGCTTCAGGTTAGATTGTTCAGGATTACTGGATTACTGCAGATACTCAATCTATCGACCTTTAAGCTATGCTACATGGGCCTCCGTGTGAACTCGTTGGCACACTTGCCCCGATCCACACCCTCCGCCTGCCATTATTCATAGTGCTGGGGTCAGGCACTGCCAGCTAATGTGCGCAGTACCGCTGGTCAAGCCCTCAAGCTCGATGGGAGGAGCTTGCTGCATAAATGCAGTGATATGTCAGACCACTTACCTGAGTATGAATGATAAGAAGGAAGACAAGAGGCGAGTCAGGAGAAGTGGGAGTCCACTCTCTTCCTCTCCCTCTCTCTCTTGGCACAAGTGCAATACCGTATTCGCCACCGTACGTCCGGACGTTCGTTGGAGCTGGTCGTTGGAGCGGGCGGTGGGGACACAAGGTGTTGAAAGGAGAACTAGATTGTACATGCCTTTGTCAGTAGACATCAACAGGCATCCCAAGAGTGAATATAATCTAGAGCATCCCGCACTTCAATGTTGGTAGTGCTTACTGCATGTTGGTTTTGACAATTTGTCAAGTGTCGAGTAGTGATGCGGGTAAAAAGCTGCACGTGCTTCAAGTTAGATTGTTCAGGATCGCGAGAGCACTGCAAATACTCAATCTATCGACCTCTAAACTATGATACATAGCCCTCCGTGTGAACTCATTGGCACACTTGGCCCAATTCACACCCTCCGCCTGCCATTATTTGTAGTGCCGGGGTTAGGCACTGCCCAGCTGATATGCACAGTACCGCTGGACCAGCACTCAAGCTCCTCGGACGGAGCTTGCTGCATAAATGCAGGGTTATATCAGACCACTTACCTGAGTATGAATGATAAGAAGGAAGACAAGAGGCGAGCCAGGAGAGTGCGAGTCCACTCTCTTTCTCTCCCTCTCTCTTCGCACACATACCCTAGCTATAGTGCCCGAAGCAGCCCTAGAGCCGAGCAAGGGCGGTTGACAAGCAGTGTCTGCTGAAGCGCAGGACTTCAAGCTCCTCATATGAAAATTGTACGCTCTTGCAAATTATTCTCGGGTAATCCCTGACAGCTTCCATTCCCAAGAGCAGAAAAGCAACCCTAGAGGTCGGTTGAAAAAAGGTAGGCGCGAACCTAGACTTATAATATACAATGAACAGGAACATTCGAAGACTAATTTTAAGGCTTTAGGGTGGGAGTATCGTCAATACCCGTCTACTATTTTTATTCAAACTGCCGTTTCCGTTTGACTATCTACTTTCCAGGTTGTTCTTGAGTTGAATTGCTTCTAACTTGATAATTTCGATACATCCAGCATTGTTCCTTCTCAACCGTTGACAGCTATCTAAACCAAGATGTGCAAGTGTTTGGTTTTCTTCTAACTTGCTAGTTGTGAAGCAATGTTCCGACGCCTTTAGCCTCAGACTGAATACTCGCTGGAGCTGGGATGGTAATAGAAGGACTCGTGACACCGAGGTCACCTAGCCCAATCTGAAATAGACAAACAAGGAAATTAGAAACAGCAAGAAGGTAAAGGGGTAGTAGTGAGAGAGGAACATACTTTGCGAATGACAAGATCTCTCAAGAAGGTATTCTCATTCTTTGTCTTTGCAAGTTCCTGTTCAATGGTGCTGACTTTGGCTTTAAGCTCATTGATTGTATCTTCCAAAGCAGCTTCACGTTGTTTCTTCTTGACACGGAAACGAGCACTCGCAGCTGTATTTCTGCGTCTTTTATCGTCTTCAGCTGCGATGCGGTTCAATTCGGCTTGACGGATAGCTTCTTCTTCAGGTGTACGTCCTTGCTTGTTCTTTAGCTCTTCTAGCTGTTGCGCTAAGATGGCGGCTTTGGTGAGCAGAGGCTGTCTCTTGACGAGGACACCGTTGGCATCGACATATGATTCGGTGTTCGAAGATGCGTCACCCTCGCTGGTCTCGCGTGCTTTGGTGGCTGGTGAGGCTGATGATGAACTGGCATTTGTGCGCTGTCGCTTTGCAGGTGGAGGAGGCACGGTATTATCGGCAACCGACGAAGGAGTACTGGCTTGCGAAGCGAGAGCTGCTTGTTGCTGTTGCTGCTGCTGCTTATGTAGCTGAATAGTCTGAGCCTGTTGCTGTGCTAAGTTTTGAGCGAATTCCGGGAGCATAGGATATGCCGCTGTATCGAGAGGTCCGAAGCTTTTGGTGAAATCAAAGACGGGCAAGCTGGATTGCCATGACTCATTATTGTTACTGTTGTTGCTATTACTACTTGGTGTAGTAGCACTCGATACTGGAGTGTTTGTAGTCAAATGAGCGTTCGGAGCTTGTGACAGTATTTGCTGCTGCGCGGGCGTGCTGGCCGTCGATTGGGTGTTCTCCTTGACACCACTCGCGCCGGCGAAGGCCTCAAATCCGCGCTCGAGAGCTTGATAGTTCGAGGAGAAGTTGCCAAAAGGACGTTTGGCATATGGCGATGGATCCTTCTTTGTGTCTTCACTGCCTACAACGTTGAAGTAGTTGGTGCTATTGTTGTCCAGCGATGAGTCCCGGCCGCCTTGTCCGCTGTTGCTGCTGCTGCTGTGGTGGATCTCATCTCCGCCGAACGAGACGTTTGTCCAGGCTTCCAACTGCGCCTTGAGGTCGTCTGAGAGAGGGCTATTGCCCAGTCCAGAGAAGTCGAATCCACTGGACAGCATTGCATCGTTGCTATTGTTGTTGCTGCTGTTTCGGGTGATGTTCGAGTTGACGGGCGCCATCGCAGCCGCTGACTGAGCTTCGAAATCGAGGTTCAGGAAGTTGAGCCAGTTGTTGGGCGACATGGCCTTCCGTGTGAGGGGCGAGGGCACTGCCTGGTGTGTCCCTGCCCTCTTATGCTTGATGTACACTCCTACTGCGTCTCCACCCTTCTTCACTGTGTCTGCGATGGTGGTCGTCGTCGTTGTCTTGATCCTGAAAAAGCAAGTGCAAGCAAGCCGAGATTCGGGCGAAAAGGCGCCACCAGCCAAAGTAAAAGTGATCGGAAAGTATAAGCTGGCAGCTCTTCCTGGACAGCTCCTCCCAGCTGGGGTATCTTGACTAATGATAAGGTGGAACAGAGCAGTAAGAGCTGCTTTGCATGATGGAAGGCTTTCCTAGCATTCATCTGCTCAGTGAGCTTGGTGATGGGCTGCTCTACTGCCGGAGTCGCCGCGTGCATTTGGCTGTACACTGGCTATGAAAGGGTAATTATATCCTACTACGGACACCTATGCTACATAACTGCTCTGTGGAGCTTCAATCTTTACTTCTTATTTGTTCCTTTCTCCGTGATCATGCCGGTCTGCTCGTCTCTATCCTCCTCCTCCCCTCTCAGCTCTTCCGCCGCCTCCCTGACCGTCTCTTTGACATCCCTCGCCTCACCTTCTCCCCTTGCAAGTTCCTCACTTACAAGTTCCCCCTCGACTTCCACTACTTTTTCCAATCTCAACGGCCAAATCTCGAGTATGGTCCTCTTCTCACCGTGTTTCTTAGGTAAGGTGTTATCAATCTCTACGATCCTCGGTCCTCCAGTGACGCGTAAATTAGGTTCTCGTCCAGCATACCAACCTCTGTCTACGAGTTTGACTTCTTCCAATGCTTTCGCAAGTTTGCGCCATCTTGATTTCTTCCATCCTTTAGGCCCAGGTCCATGCGTATCGAATAATTCAGCTAGTGAAGCATCGGTGATATCATGTACCGATAAAGGCTGTTCTGGCATTTCGATGAGCTTAGGCTCTCCACCTTTGCTTTTTAAATGCTCAAGAACACCTTGTATACCTCCCTTCTGTTGGAAATTAGTCATTACCTCCCCTGCGAACTTTTGCACTTCTTGACCTTGTGCTTGAGCACCTTGTATTGCTTTTCTTTTATACTTTGATACGAAGGGAAGCCTGTTCGCTATGCCGAGAGCGGAAGATACAGTAGCGAAAGCTGTTGAGACACCTTGGGCTGCTGCTGTTGCGAGGGCTCCTACTGTAATCGCCCCGGTTGAGAGCATGACGAGAGGGATGGCAGCTAGTGATATGGCGGCTGCCGAAGGACCGGCCACGAGCATCTGCAAACACACACACAGACAAATTAGAATAAGATATCCCTTGTGATGGGCTCGAAGATAGCTTACTATCGGCCAGGCTACACTCCATTTGTTGTACTCGCTTGCGGGACCAAGATGTAGGCGGACTTCAACAGTGAACCAGACTGTTGCAGAAAGTTTAGTATGATCCTCGACCGAAGAATAGTGCGTCTACACTCACCCTTTCCGGTCTGTCTTGAGAATACTGCAGACTCCATATCAGCTTGTGCAGCGTACACTCCTGACTTGCGAAACTCACCTTCACCCGGTTTGACGGTATCATAGTATATTGGGCCAACTAGCGGAAAGCCTTCAGCGACATTTACAGGCCACTAGTAAGAAGTAGAACTTACCGTGGTTCAGGCTGATATTCAGAGGAACTGCGGTAGCATTCTCTGTAGTTGCAGCAATGAACAGTAACACCCGTCGAACAAGTTATGTCAGTGCTGTGGCGGCAGGTCGAAAAGCGTCACGGGGAGCAGGCGAGCGAAGGGAGACTTGCCAATGTCAAATTGGCCAGTGGGCAGCTTGATAGCCAGTCTATCTTTATATCTGCCAAGAGCAGAAGTAGGTCTTGCCGTATCTACGGCAATTACTTCTGTATCTTGTGCAGATGCTCCTCCAACAGCTGTACTTGTAGATGGAGTGGCGGTACCAGCAGTCGTCGTCGTGTCGTCAGTAGTGACAGCCTCTTGAGCAGCACTCTTCTCCTTTTCTTGCTCCTTCACATCCTTGCGGTGCTTCTCTTTGTCCTTGTATGAATCAACATACTCAGTGACTGCTTCCTTGCCTTGTGCATAGTACTTTGCGACGTCGTCCTTGAGTGGCATTGTTGCTGCCTTCGGTGAAAGCTGATCGGGTCGGTGGAAGCCAGAGCACAAGCGAGAGAACAAGCACGACCTCAAGCTTGCTTTCGACATCTCCCACAAAGGTCAGCTGGAGGTGTGTCACTCTTGCACAAGGCGTTCTGTCAAGAAGGTCAAACTATGTGCTGACTACAACTCTTCTCCCACCTGATACCGGTGTTCAGGCGCTTCAATCTTCAAACCATGAAAATTCCCAAGCTCAAAGTACGCTCTCGCTCACTGGCACAAGCGACACCATGTGCTGCAGAACTATCAGCAATGTTGGGATGCTGGGCTCAGAGCAACGATAAGATGAACGCTGGTGCTTGCGCTGCTGCTGCTCAGGCTCTGGAGAAATGCATGGCTACTTCAATGGCTGGAAGGAGAGGCAAGGTTAGAAAGCCAACTATCAACTACCGTGAGCTAAGGTTTCTGTCTTCGACCATAATGCCCTCTTCATAGACTGATTTCTTGTCTCTCACGTAGATCTTGCACGCTTGGGCAAGAACTTCGACTAGATCCGCAATTACGGATTCTATTTGACAATGAAACGCCAACACGCCTTTGGAACTCGACAGCATAACATCTCGAACACAGCCACTCAGAGCCACGTAGCTTGTCAACAACTACGCTGTATAGGGGTTTTTAGCCTACCTACGATACTTTCTCAAGCTATACTTGCGATCACGATTTCCTGGTATGCTGTCTGAGCTGGCTAATCAACATCAGATCGGACAAGCAAGGTTACAAGGCTTGACAATTTCGAAGGGGCCGAGACACAGAAAGTACCGAAAAGCAATATTGTCGTTGTAACATCACCTGCTGTCTTTTTACCAATCATTTAACTGGTTTAGCAAAGTATTTGGCGACCGAAATAAGGTTCAGATACAAGACAACCAGGCAGATATCTCGACAAACATCACGCCGCCATATTCGACCTCTCGCCAAGGATGCGACACATCCAAGCTAGTTCCATATTCCGGGTCTAAGAGTTTGTAAAGTGCAGAAAGGGGCTGTTTTCCAAAGATGAGGATCCATGGATTGACTTGTCCAGCAGGACTGCTCGCATATTCGTCTTCGAAGTGTCCTCCATTTCAGACACTGCAGCATATGTGACCTGGTGCCCATGATCGTTGGATATCCAAGAAGGCCATGCGTCTATGATCTCCAAGTGAGCTGCTACACTTTCCCCAGACCTCTATGCAAAGTAGGACAGTCTTCTGATCAGTGTCTCTTGACTTCTCTTGAGTACAGTGTCTTTGGGAGGCGAGTCGGCCACTAACGAGTCTGCAATTCGCGCAGTCAGCATTGAATGGGCCTTATCTGATGCTAGCACTGACAACAAGACGAGAGATTTGGTATCCCCGCAAGTAAGTGCTGCCAACAGCCGTATCCCTTGAAGTACGGCAGCTTGCCTCCAATCTAGAATGAACCCACAGGATGCGAACAGTTTGGTGGAACTAGAAGCATTGCAAAGCACGGTAACAACGACGGTGTGTAAGTACAGATGACAGTAGGAACCATCCCTTGGCGCGGATAACGGTTCGGATTCGCCGATGGTTATCCGATGCCAGAACCGCTGACTTTCGTAAAGACTTTGTTCTTCGTCCTTCTTCCTTCCGGCTTGGACTGATGTCGCCGAGCAGGGAAGAGTCGTTACGGTAGTTCCGCACCGAATGGCAAGCCTTCGTGTCCTTGTGTTTTGTCCATATCCTGGAAAGTGAATGCTAATGCAATGAATGCTCTATAATGCTATGGGAGTGAAGTTATCGTCACTTCCCCATGGTAATCTGCCTAAACAAGTTCGCTCTTGTTATTGCCTTTTGTACGGTTTGGAAGATTCTGCTCGATGAAAAGCTGCGCGGCGGGCACGCCGACTCGGCTTCAAGGCGCTGGAAGACTGGCACAGGTCAAGTGACACTGTCGCATGCATCGACGAACAAGAGAGTACAGATATACCCGGAGATGCGTAGTCTTGTACACGAAGCAGTGGGAAAGAGCTGCGGTAGGGTGGCACTTGCATTCATCTGGATGCGCCAAGATATATCGATATATCGGTCTTGAAGCGAACGTTTGAATTGTTCCTGGATTTGTGGTTCCACAGACGCCTCGCCTTCTGTATGGGTGTATCGAACTCTCCATCGGGCAGGTCCTTGCACTCAGGCTCCTTGTCCTTCGATTCCGGCTTGCCGGAGGCAGCCCGCTCAGGCTGCTTATCCTTGGAATTCTGCTTATTGGATGTATCATTCTCGAGCTCGTTGTCCTTATGTTCTTTCTTGCTGGAGGAGATTTGCTTGAACTCCTTCTCAACGGTCTTCTCTGTGATTGTCTTTTCTGTAACTGCGGAGGTATGCTTGGATTGCACATTGTCGGTCCTCTCATCAGACGAGACATGCTCGATCTTCTCATCATCATTTACCTTCTGTTTCTTACTGGACGAGGGCTCTGCAATGAATGTGCTGTCCTTGTCTACATGGTCGGTATTGGTTGCCTGATATTTTCGCTTGTATTCAGGCGCTACGGTGGCGGATGTGGAGGTGACAGGTGCAAGGACGGCGGAAGATGGAGCTGCTGCTGCTGCTGCTGCAAGGGGGGGGGGGGGGGGGCATTGAGACGCGAGAATGAAGGGTAGACAACACTAGCTCTGTTGGCTAAACGATCTCTGATTCTTGCCTCTTCACGTTGTCTGAATGCCGAAGAAGCAGTTGGGATACGTTGTGTGTTGACCATACTTGTAAGTGGTGTAAAGATAAAGGAAGTGTTTGAAGGAGTTGGGATGGTGGGGAAGGTATGATATGGGTAGGGCTTAAGTTATGGAGTGACTGTGCTTGGGTGCTCGGATCTCTGGCTTGGTGACTTCTACTTTTGAAAGCAGATGTCGGTTTGCTGGAGATACGAACGATTGGAGAGGAGGGAGGAGAAAGGATGAGGGATCTTAGAAGACATGGCGACTGCCTGCTTGTCTATCTGTCATCTCGTGGTGGCAAGGGTCACGAGCGACCGGTCCAAAGTTACCGGACGCAGAAGCGAGCTTTCAGCTGCATCCTTATGCGAGACAATGCTGTACTCTACCCTTACCTTTGTACTTACGGCCGTTGCGCTAGAGACGGCCTTCACCGCATCGCCACTTGGCTAGACACATCGAACGGGATGCCGTTGGGTTCTGAGAGCGTTTATGAGCACTATTTCAGATAGTTCAGGTATACGTGGTTCGAGGAGCGGGCAATGATCGTTTTCACGACCCGCCTTTCTGTTTGCCGCTTGAAAGACCCGAATCGACTGCCTGTGGGTCAAAGAGCGTCAAAAGCACCAGACCGGCGAATTGGGGTAGCTTCGAGCTGGATCAGAATCTATAGCCAGATCGATGCGCTAAGAAAGTGGTGCTTCTTAGTCTCGAATCGGATGAGACGGAGGTTTGGCCACATGTGTGAGATATGACGTCTCACCCGCTTCGGCGAGTGGGCGCAGGCGCTCCAATGCCTTCGAAGACGGCGCTTTTTCCGGCATAGCAAGTCACTGAGTGTCTTATAAACACGCATGGCCTTTTCGGGGTGACCGCAACTCCCCAGAGATAGACGACATCCGATAGATATTTGCAGGCTTCAGGAAGGTTGTAAATGTCCATTTAAAATTTCCTCGGGCTGACCGAGCCATGAGTCTGCGCATTGTGTAAAAGGTCGAGCCGAGTATAATCATGTATGAAGCAGCTTGAAGCGATAATCTCGTGCCAATCCGGTGGTCCTATCAAGCCGAGGTTCCATGGTCCTTCCAAGGCGCCGGACCAAGGGAGTCGGTATCGTGCTTTGGGTTCGAGGGCGAGATTGTGCTGTGATCCAGTATAGCAGTGTCAGCTTGTACGTGACCAGTGGACCGGATAGGACCCGACAACTAACTCCAGAATAGGCGTTTTCAGGATAGTTGCCATCCAACGACTGGCACAAGGTATCAACGCGGACACAGTCTGCGCTTTGGCGACTATCGCAGCGACGGAGGAAATATTCTGTAGCGCGAGAGGCGGTAGGGACGGCTGCTCCATGTTCTTGTAAAAGAGGCCATTTATCGAAGGACTTCAGTAGAGGGCGCGGCCTCACGTAAGCACAATCATCTGCTGCTTCTTCGATAGCTACGATTCTCAAGAGTTTTGACTGTAGTGGATTATCATAGCGATATTCGAAGCTTAATGACCGTAGATTGTTGCCACCCGAACGAGGCTGATAGTGGATAAGGATAGTTGAAGACCAGCTTCAGCATGACCGAGACCAGCCTGGTGTAGGACCAGCCTATTGTAGATAGAAAGTAAAGTGAAGACCAGCTTGCGGAAAGGAAAAAGAGCAGAGGCAGGATGCAAACCCGAAATCTGGCTGCCTTTTATAGTGCACTTTTGGAAGGCACATTCGAAGGACTTTGCCGTCTTCCAGTCTTCCAGGTGTCTTTTATAGGTCTGGAAGGGTCAAGAAGCCTTCCAAGCAGAGAAAAGAAAGAGGGTGTCAGACAAGAGAAACGTCAAGGAAGGGAAGAAGATGAATGGTCTCGGAAGGGAAGCCAAAAGAAGGTATGGCTTCCATTTTCTCTTTCGGCTCCTGCGGAACGACAATCAGTGGAGCATTGTACCATGCTCTTCTTCTTGCGAGTGTATATGCAGCAGAGCTTTGTCCTTCAGTCGAAGGGAGGGGTCACTATCTTGCGTTTGCTACACGATTGTGGAATTCGATGTCGGAATTGTAGAGCTACACATTAAATCCGCACCGCAGCTACAGATAAGGTCGGCTTCATTGAAGGTCATGAGAGCAGTTCACGGTTCTGACTACCTCCTCGTATCTCAGTAGTAAGCTTGCCGTTTAGATGAGCTTTTCTCCGGTCATAGCTCCGCTTGAACTCGAAGGCCCAGCATGCGATTTCGACGAAGACGGAAATGGCGCTGTATATCCTTCAGGAATAGGTCTGCTAGACTGTTTCTTTGGATAGTCGAGATCAAGATCTACAGAACCAGGATTAGGCAGCTCGTTCTTGTGATTGCCTCCGAACCTGCATAGCAGATAGGTGGGATCATGTCGATCAGCCTTCAATTCTGACTTTGTGGTGGTGTCGTCGACATAGCTAGATGATAGCATAGACTAGTCTAAGACTTGTATGCTCGGACAGACAGCTCGAGACTGACCACGCCTCAATCGACGCGTGCTCAGTCTCGAGCTGTCTGTCCGAGCACACAGTTTCTATCACCGCAGCCATGGTTGCATTCGTATCGCAGGAGGGCAGTAACTCACGTCAAGTCCAGAGACTCCCTCACCATAGCAGCATTAGCTAGAAAGCCTTCTTTGAACTCTTCAAATCCAGCTTTCAGCTTGTCCTGCATTGTTCAGGCAGCAAGCCAGGCCAGGTCAAGGAGCGGAGATTGACGAAGAGAGCTCTCTTCAGTCAGGTCGGCAGAATGCGGATTACAGATAGGGTCGAAAAGCTCACAAGGGCAGTCTTCTCATGCTCGTTTGTTGACATTGTGAAATGGCAGGTTGCCCATGAGGCACAAGAGACGATGCAAGTGCTAAGCTTCTGCTTGTCAGTCTATTCTCAGTGATGCTGGTGTGTGTGGCAAACGCCTCAAGGCGGGGCTGACGAGGGAAGAAGCAGCAGGCGAGGAATGCGAGAAAGCTAACTGCATTTCGCGATGGAGTATTTAGATGCTACAAGAGTATGATGTTTCGCTCTCATTTGAAATAAGCTTTGACTATACTGCTGTACTACCTCAAGACTGGTGGTGTGCTACACGACGGCTGCGTCGGTGCTATCATGACGTCTTGCTTAGAGGTTTCGCTTGCTGGAATAGGTAGAAAGGTAGCAAGTCAGAGGTGGGTCCAATTGTTAGGTATGATGTGTATACACTTACGCTTGGTCCTTCTGGGCACCAGCGGCAGTTTCGTCCTTCTTGGCACCTAGAGCGTCAAGTCCAGCCTGTCAAAGCAGTCAGCATCAGTATTGCTTCGTGGAGCTAGGGCGGGAGTGGAAGGGACTCACAGATGCTCGCTCGCCTAGACCAGCATTGGAGTTCTGAGCCTGAGATTTGTTGGCCTCCTTATTGGCTTGAGCTGACTTCTCAGCACCTCCCTGGGTAACTGCATCCTTTGCGGCTGTTGCGGTCTGTTTGATGGATTCCATTGTGATTGTTATGTGATGTTATGTAGTTGGGAAGTTGTTGTTGAGAAGACAAGCAAAGAAGGACTGAAATGGAGTTAGCTTTTATACTTCAGGAAGAAAGAGATCTGCGTCGTCATGTGGTGGCGGAAGGCACGTCATGATGCTTGAATCCAGCAGAGACCGACCGGCAGAGTGTGACGGTAAAACTGCTGAACACTTAGTAGTAAGTAGACTTCCGGCAAGACTATCTGATTGGGACGTGATATCATAGCTCATGGCTTTGTCTACGTGGCATTGCGTGGCCAAGGCAGTACGGTACATGTCGTGTTTTCTTGTCTTTCCGGAGACGTCTTCGCATGGACGGCTATTGGCAAAATTACAGTGCCGAGCAGAAACGTTTCGTGCGACCTGTCAAAATAGATCGTCGTGTATGATACCTTTGGCCAAGGCGACATGAGATGACGCCTTTGCAGGCGTATGTGATGATCATCTTGACGTCTGTCCTGCTGTCTGCCCTTCCCAGACTGACCTGCTCATGTCAGTTGGGCAGCTTTCCTTTGCTTTGCTTCTTCCAGAAAGGCTGGCTCATTGCGAGCGAACACCTTGCGACCTGCAGGAAAGCCAGATGCAGCTAGCAACAGCAGCAGTGTAGCTTGCAGCTACAAAACAGATGGAGGAGAAGTGGTAGGAAGACGACAACGAAAGCTCCCTCTTCATGCAATCACGTGACCATCATTGCAAAGCCATCTCATCTCGCGCCTCCAGGCCCGTCACCATCGAGCAGCTCAGCCATGTATCTGAAATGTGGTCATCTTTACGTTGTCAACACTGAGTAGCAGGGTCGAGATCCTTCGGTCGACCCGCTTGCAGCCGAACGCGACAGCTCTCGCCCTGTCCGAGAATGTCATTTTCTCTCGTAATTTCACGCAGCTCTTTCCGGCGGCGGCTGTCGACGTGGCCGTTTGCTTCAAGCCCTGACGAAAGGATGACGTACACGATCGAGTCCAGCTTCGTCCTCCCTCGAGGAGGCCTCTCTCGCTGCTTTAAAAAGGTCGACCTCTTCTGAGACATCTTTCTCTCTCTCTTCTTCTTTCCATCACATCCCAAAGCACTTCACACTCTTCACAAACCACCACCAACAACAACCAATAACCAACAATGGAGTAAGTCCTCCACTGCACTGGCTTGTGCCTCGTCCTTCTTGAGGCCAGCCTTCCTGTCCCCGCACAGCCATGTCTGACCATCTCTCCGTTACCTCTACTTCAATAGATCCATCAAGCAGACAGTCACAGCTGGAGCCAACTACGTCGCCGAGACCCTAAACGGTGCATCAGCGACCGCCTCTAAGGAAGCCAACAAGTGCGTCTGATACTGTTTTCACTGTTTCCAGGTTGGCCTGTCCCGCCACCTGATCCAGTCCGCATCTCCCTGTGACATCTGCTAACCACCTCCTTCTCACCTCAGGGAAGAGGCAAAGAACTCCAACGCTGGTGTTGGCGAGCGTCTCTCCGCCGCTGGCTCTGCTGTTGGGGACAAGATGGACGAGCAATCTTCTGAAGCCAAGAAGGAGGGTGAGTACACAAGCCGGTCGCAATGACTCCTTCATGCCAAAGATACTGACTTTGAACCGCTTTTCTGTTTGTAGCCAACAAGCAGCAGATGTAAAGCAAATGATTCTACTCGAATCTAGCTCTTCATCGTTGTCTTTTCCCGTCTTTTCATATGATACCTCTGTTGTCGAGACGTTAAACTCAATACTCGTGCCTCGTCACTTCATAGCATAAGATGTAGCACTACATAAGCAATACAAACACAATTACCCAATGCTGGGATATAATCACATTGTCTGCTGACTGCCCTGTCATTCATTGCCATCTTCTAAACTTCTATCTGTCCGTTGTGTCACAGCGTGTAACGCGACTGTCAACTTAAAATTGAATTGCTAATATCCATGTTGCGGTATGTAAGGCTAAGGTAAAATGCAGGTTTATGCGGAGTATACTACTTGATGTAACTATCGAAACACTCTATCTAAGAAGACACCCACACCTCCTTCATCGTTCGTGACTGTCATGTATGTCGCTGCTTCCTTTGCTTTTTCCATTCCATTTCCCATCGCCACACTATATCCAGCAACGTTGAACATGGAAATATCATTCTCTCCATCTCCGAACACTAAACAGTTCTTTGGTGATATATTCAGCTCTTTACAGATAAAGTTCAGTGCTGTGCCTTTATTTGTATCTGGGTCATGGAGCTCCAGAATGAAGGGTATCGCTCGCGTTAGTCCAAGCTGAGGGTATGTCGTTCGTAATTGAACCATGTATTCTGATTTCGCAAATAGAGCGGACAATCAGTATAGATATCCATAAAATGGAATCACTGTTCCTGAGATTGCGCGAACGACCTACCATTCACACTCTCTGGCTCAGCGCAGACTGTCACTTTGATCACGTCCAGTATCCCATCAGCAATCTCCTGAAGAACAGCCTCTCTCATTCCCACTGCGTCTTCTACATTCTTATCGTACCTCCCAGCTATAGTCAACCAATCTTTGCCTCCCTTCTCATCGTTCACCAGCAGACACCGCGTTTGAGTAAAGAGGAAAGTCGCCCGGTTCGAAGCGTGCATTTCGGCGGTGAGCTCGAGCACTACATCTTTATCTAGCGTATTTGAATATAGGATTTCTTCCTTTTGCCCGTATATAACGCTAGTAGTTCGTCATGCCAAAGTCAGCAACAACGTTCGCATCTTTTCGGAAGGTGACACTAGGTGAATGGCACTCTTTTGATGCGAAAAATTAGCTTACCTTCCGTGAGCGTGTGAAGCGGGAAATATGTCAAGTGCGAGATCGCGTCGAATATCTTCACATGAGTGAAACTGCTTTCCGCTGCTTACGACTATAGGTAGTTCAGGTCGGGTCTATGTCCAGAACAGCCAGCGAAAAGTGGGAAAGAAAATCAGCAGCGGCTTTTAAGATGTCTGGGGTTGTCTGGCCAATAGAGAGGACGGATGCTTGGCTGAGATTACACGCTGTGACTGCTTCTATTCTTCGGGCGAAGCGTCTCGGCCGAACCTCTGAAACCGCATGCTAGAGCCGACAAATAGGGAGAAAGGTGGACGCTTACCTTGCGGATGTGCTGCAGAGCAGCCATTGTGACGGGATGCACGACATGCTGAGAAGTCAAGAGAGTACCATCGACATCTATAGCATCGCGGTACTGGCGTGTGTCAGTATATGCTGCCTTCCAAAATGTGAAGCTGATCGACGGCTCACCGCATGCAATCAGCTTGATATCTTCAGGCTTCGGCAAAGCAGGCTCATTCTTGACGATGCTACTTGACGATGAAGACATATTCCCTCCCATGAGATGACCCTTGATGCTCTCAAGACGCGTCGAAGCCAGCCTGACTGAATTTGGGATTTGAAAATGAAGTTGCCGCTGTTGGCAGCTCGGAGACCTCATCGTCGCCATGGTGAGAGATGCGGTTAGAAACGGCGTGACTTTGGCCGAGAATGGATGCAAAAATAGCGAATAAATCAGATGAATAGACAAGATGGTATTGTACCAAGAAGCAAGAGGCAAGTCAACGCAATGACCCGCTCAATGGCTGTCCCAATCAAGTCAACCGACACGCTTTGTTCGATGCGCCTAGCCCACTCGCCACTAACGCGCGCTATTGTCTTAACTCTACACACTACTACTCCGGTCTAACACCTTCATACGCATTCTTCAACAACTGCAGAAGCTTCTCACGCTCCAGCGGAGCAGGGTTAGGATATGGTGACTTGGCAGCAATGTCTGCCGCTTTTTCCAGATCTTCCTCCTTCATGCCGAGCTCTTTCAAGGAATAAGGGGCCCCATTGTTCTTCGCCAAATCATAGAGACCTTGTGCAGCTGATACGTTGCCTCCGAAGATTTTGCTGATCTTCGACATTGCTTCCTTTGCGTAAGGTGTGTTGTATGCCGTTGCGTGTGGCAGTATAACGGTGTGCACTTCTGCATGTGGGAGGTCAAAGCTTCCACCAAGCTGGAAATATCGCACAAATGTCTGATAAGAGACCATCGAAAAACATCTCATCTAAGGGCTTACCGTATGACACAGCTTATGGTGCAGCGACATATTGACTGCTCCGAGGCATGTTCCGCAGGTCCAAGCACCATAAAGGGCATCGCTTCTGGCCTCCTTGTTCTTCAAGTCTTTGGACAGTACAGGCAGAGCCTTAGTTAGACTCTCAATACCCTGAAGAGCCATCACCTCGATAAGAGGACTGCATTCTGTCGCGTAGAGCGCTTCTACCGCGTGTGCTATCGCGTTCATGCCGCTTGTGATGGTCATTTGTGCTGGAAGCTCCATTGTCAGGTCGACATCGTATACTATGACTTGTGGAAGGACGGTGAGTGTTCTTTGAGTCGTCTTTACTCCATCTTTGGACTGTCCTAATATCGATGTCGCTTCTGAACCAGCACTGCAATACGTCTCAGCTTTCCGCACAACTCGGCTCTACATTTAGCATTTGGCTTACTATGTGGTCGGTACCGCAATCTGTTTGATTCGGCCATTCGAGTGAAGTGCTAGAGCTTTAGCAAGTCCGACAGCTGAACCTCCCCCAACTGCAATCTACGGGTCGTAGGTTTAGTTTCACGTGCTTGTCCGTAAGATGAGAAGAATGCAACTTACTGCACAATCCGCTTGAACTTCCTCTGCATACTTCAGAGCCTCAAAGGTCACATTTTCTGGTGTGTGCATGGTAGCGTTTGCGTACATGCCCGCTACCAATTCTTTCGGTAGGGCACGCTCGATAGCGTCGGCTTCATCCTTGCGGGGAGCTGTAACAATAAGGGCACGCTTGCAACCTTTATATAGACGAATCAGTCAGTTGATTTGAATACCTGGGATGGGGGCCCAAGGCTTTACCTAGTCTTTTGAGCTCTTCCGCAACTGCCGTTCTGTAAAGGTGATCAGCCGCAATTGACCGGGGCCTTGGGACGCGTTTCTGCTCACTGCGAAGTACCACTTCCGAAGATCACACGAGCAGGCAGGGCATTGTGTACGAATGGACGCATTTTCTCAAGGTTGTCGGGGCCGAATACTGATTGAAGGGCAGATAACAAGCACACGGAGTATGGTACCGGTAGAAGATATCAAATAAATGTGGGACCGCTGAACTGATGCATGATCGGTCTATGGTCTATGGTTTCCCCGGTATACCGAAGTGGCCCCGCCACACCTGACTTCTTCTGGCTTCTTACCACGCTACTCCCCAAGAATATAGCTGAACAATAGTTTCCAATCTCAATCAATCAGATACACGAGACCATGTCCACCGAGTCGAATCCGCAACATCACTTTGGTGAGAAGAGAGTCGGCAAGGCCGTCCGCGAGGCAATCGAGCGTAGGTTATTTCCGGGCTGCCGCATAGCGAATGAATAAAGCTGCAATTGCAAAAGCTGATGAAAGATTCTATAATGCAGGTGGAGTGAGCTTGTGCAAGACTTCTGCGCGCGATGATGCCAGCTGACATTTGCTGACAACGTTTCTCAGGCGCCCGCTAGGGATCCCAAAGATCTTCCCAATCTCACTGATAGTAGGTGGTTCACCGTGGCGGAAGTCCCTCACTACTGACCGTTTCTACTGGTATATTAAGTGTCACCGGAGAGTATCACAGATAATGTGATAGCCATCAATTCGGGCACTGCGAATCCGCGTCTCAAGTTTGTGATGGAAGCTCTAGTCCGCCACCTGCACAACTTTACACGTGAAGTCAGCTTGACCGATAAGGAATGGATGTGCGCACTACGGTATAAACAGGTCAAGCGTATAAGGCTGACATCTGGGCTTTCAGGATGGCCCTCGAGTTCCTCACCAAGACTGGGCAGACTTGCACAGATCTGCGACAAGAATTCATTCTGCTAAGCGATATCTTCGGCTGGTCGGCTCTAGTGGATTCAATGAACCATCCGACACCGAAAGACTCCAAGGCTACTGAAGCAACAGTGTTAGGCCCTTTCTTCGTTGAAGATTCGAAAGATGTGAGATGTTATCCGAGCTGGCCCGTTTCAATCTCCCTGTTCTGATACCATATGTTGACCTTAGATACCAGTCGGAGGCGCAATTGCATCCGAGGGTAAAGGCGAGTATATGTATGTTTCCGGGAAGGTACTAGATCTCGAGGTAAGATCGTCGTGTTGAATTTCTAGGATTCCCTAGCGGATTTTGCTGATCTTGCATGGGCATAGGGCAATGGAGTACCCAACTGCACGATAGAGACCTGGGAGACAGACTTTGAAGGACTTTACGATACTGTAAGTAGCGTACTGTTCCAGTCGACCGTCGGCTCACTATGATACTGAACCTCATGCTAGCAATACGCCGACCGGACTGAGCCTGACTGCAGAGGGCGGATCACTACTGATGCCGAAGGCAATTACGCCTTTAGAGGCGTGAGACCTGTCGCCTACCCCATACCAAACGATGTGAGCGCCATCCCATCTTTGCATTGCCAGCTGAAGGCTGCTAACAGCTCCACTTGTAGGGCCCAGTCGGAAAGCTTCTTCGTGAGATGGGTCGGCATGTGTTTAGACCCGCCCACTTGCATATGATGCTAGAGGCGCCGGGATTCGAGAAGCTCATCACTGCACTATACCCGGAAGGAGACGAGTATATCAAATCAGACGCTGTGTTCGGGTAGGTGGAGTGTCTAGAACCCACTCACGTACACTCTACTGACGCAATCTAACGACAGCGTGAAGAGTTCCCTGATCTGCAAGTTGGATGCAGTCTACGATAATGAGAAGGCCAAGTCGCTAGGCTTCCAGACCGGCCCGTACTGGGACCTGAAGTGGGACTTCGTGCTTTTGACCGAAGAGCAAGCTGAGGCAGAGAAGCGTAAGAGCTTGCCTGAATACTATCGTTTCGAAGATAAGCAGACTTGAGGCCCTGGGAAGCTTGATGCAGAGCATGTGCAGGAAGCTTAATGCAGAGCATATGGATGGCAACATTAAATACTGTGAGGCTGAAACGTATGAGATGAGGATATAGTACATTGCATCTGCTGTAATCGCTACATAGACTGGGTTTCGTTAGCCAGCCGACTCGTTATGCCGCACACAACTTGATTAATCATATGTTGTTACATCTTTCCGCCGCCAATTCTGCAGTCTTTTCTTGGTGACAGGTTTCGGTTTGACTTGCTTGGAAGGCTGCCGCCTATGACCACGCCGCAGCGGATTATTTCCATTGTCTTCATCGAGGTCTTCCCAGGGGCCCGAGCCTTCGTCGTTGCCGAGGCGGGTAGCCCCAAGACGGCGATCTTCTCGAGTTGCGCGAGCTCCACTGCCTCGATTCGCAGCCGCATTCCGTAGCACGTTGTTCTCTCTACTCTGCAGTATGCCTCCTACAGACCATCCCTTCCCACGCCTGCCGATCATGGCATCGTTCATTCGGGGATTCTGCTCGGCCGTCTGTAACATTTCTCTATGTGCGGCTTTTACGCCAGACACATGCGCCTTTCTCAGGTGTCGAACAAGGGTTTGGAGGAAGGTTGGCGGCGTGCTCGTCGATGCAGATGATGACGATGAGGTGTCTATGGTGGCTCGGACTGACGGGACATTGCGAGTCCGTGCAGATCTTCCCACCGCGTCGGTGCCATTCATGGATTCCATCTCGATGGCATCGCTATCCTCGTCGATGGCTTGACCCTCTCTCTGTCTCCTTTTGCGTCTCAATCCATTGATATTGTCGCCGACGAACTGCTTCAGACTGCGGTCACCGCGATATTTGCCTGTCATACTTGTAGATCTTGCCGAGGACTCCCCTGAATCCTCATCATCGAGTGGCCGTTCGGCACCGTACATTCCCGCTCCAATCCACCACCAGACACTGAACCATGTCTGCCAGAGTAGAACAAGCCATGTCACTCTATCTAGCCATCCATCATTGCCCAAGCTCTGAGCGCCACGGCTGATTCCGACAAATGCGAGCACTGTTCCCAAAATAGCCATTCCAAGGGCGCAGCCGCCAAAGACTGCCGTACTGCCAGATGCATCTGCTTGGCCCCACGCGCGCTTACGAGCGATGTATAAGCCCCAGAAGAAGAGGGCACAGGTGTAAAGCAAGGTGAGAGCGCTGTTGCACACCGCGGCTCCAGAGTCGAAGATGTCTTGTTCTCGCTGCGAGCCAAGAAGAGGGGAGAAAGACAGGGCGCAGCTTGTGAACGCCAGAGGGAGGAGAAGTGCCATGAAGAGTCGAGTCTCCAGCTTTGATGGGTATAGCAGGGTGAGAACATGAATGTGTGCAGCCTGTTGTAGGTGATCGAGTAAGCTATGCAAATCCAGGTTGGAAGGCAAAAGGGAGGACTTACATGGCAAAGAAAGACGACTGCTGCGTTGAGTAAGAGCCACCAGACCTTCTTAGCTTCGCTCCAGCTGGCGCCGGGGAAGGAGTATTGCAGATAATCGAACATGTATGGCCACTCTTGTGATCTTTGCCGGCCACTGAGAGCACATTCAAGCATTTGCCAGACTATAGCAACGAATGATGTCAAGCATCCCCCTGTAAGTAGGATGTAGTTCATCTTGGACAGTGGGAGGTGGTATCGAGTCGTGAAGAGCAGGTGCAGCATCAAGACGATGTGCAGTGCGCATACTGCCGACAGAACCAGGAGCTGGACGACCAGAGAACGCGAGTAGGAAGGTTGAAGCTCGAGTAGAGGGTTGCGAGACGAAGGTGTGACTATCTCTCCCACTATTGAACCTGGAGACGTAGACATCTCGCCTGTTTCGGTTCACTGACTTGTTTGATGATCGTACTGAGTACCCGGCTAGAAAGTGTCGATAGTATGCTACCTTGATGGGATTGTAGCAGGGACTTGAGCGTCATCTCTGTTACTGTGCGGACATCTTGAGAAATAGACTGCTTGGCTCGATATGCGTTTTGAAGAAAGTTGCTCCTGAGCCTTGATGGAAAGAAGCTGAGCTGCATCCGAGGCAAGCACGAGCGAGGTCTCGGTTGGCTTTGCGCGCAATCAACACTGGAAAGCCCAGACTCTGCAGAGCTGTCAATGTCCTCGTCAGACAGCGGCAGTGAGCAGTCTGAGGATGGCACAAGCGCCTTCGTAGACAGCGCAAGCAGCTCTGGGCGAAACAAACGGAAAGATGCACCCGACACCACTGCAGAAGGCGGCGACGAGAACGAGGATGTTAATCAAGCAAAGCGGCAGCGTAGGACAGGACGAAGTGATGACGAGGGATCAGGGAATTCTACATCGCTATCAGATCTAGACAGCGATGGTGACACACCTCTGCAAGAGCTGGTGAACAGCAATGTCCGTCTCAACAGTGGCGCAACAGCTGGCAAAGGCAGTCGGACAATCTCAAGCAAGGCGGCAGCTTCAACAAAGGCACCGTCTACGAAAGCACCGAGCAGTAAAGCTGGAGCTAGCACGAGAACAGTACCAGATCATCAGCCCAGCTCGCCTCATGCTGAGCTGCATCACCCTCCCGAGAATGATGATCCGGCAGCTGCAAAGCCACTGGATGACAAGCAGCTGCAGGACGCCATTGCCGTGCAAGTCAAGCTTGAAGAGGGACTGGAGGAAGCCGTAGCTCCGTCAGATAATAGACCGGTGGAGGAGCTTGTGAAGGGTCCTACTATGGTGGACGACTCTATTGTCAATGAAGTTCGTAGACATGCGGTCTACACCTCAGCATCCAGAAGCTAATGCGTTTTCAGGAACTGCAGGTCAAACCGCGGGAGAAGCCTGCTCAACTGGAAGAGAGACTAGGAGTCATCCGCTTCGTGCCAGTCACTTCGTCGCTGCCATCCTTGACCACCTCCATTGTTCTCACTGGCCTGAAGAACATCTTCCAACGTCAATTGCCGAAGATGCCAAGAGAGTACATTACGCGTCTGGTCTTTGATAGAAACCACTGGAGTGTAGCTATCGTCAAGAAGGGCTATCAAGTCGTCGGCGGAATCACGTACCGCCCTTTCGAGCAGCGTACATTCGGAGAGATCGTCTTTTGCGCTATTACCGGCACAGAACAGATCAGAGTAAGTCTATTGGAAGGCATGCATGCTGGCTTTTCAGCTGACGCCTCATCTGCTCTAGGGTTATGGCTCGCATCTTATGAATCACGTCAAGGACTGGGTCCAGAGTGCTCATCCTGGAATCAAGCATTTCCTTACCTACGCCGATAATTATGCTTTCGGTTACTTCAAAAAGCAAGGCTTCACTAAGGAAGTCACGCTGCCTCGTCATCTGTGGGCGGGGTACATCAAAGATTACGAAGGCGCTACCATCATGCAGTGCACAATGCTGCCCAAGATCAAATATCTTGAGGTGGGAACGCTGCTGCTCAAGCAGAAGCAGCTCATCCTGCAGAAGATTAGGGAGCACTCTAATTCGCACGTTGTGCACAGTGGGAGAGCGCTGTTCGGCGACCGCACAAGAGTGGATCCCTCTGAAGTCCAAGCCTTACGTGCGTACATGGACTGACATTTCTATGATTAGCACTGACAGTGCCCTCATGTATGCAGGCGAAATTGGCTGGTCGCCAGAAATGGACGCTTTAACGAGACGACCAGAAAGAGGGCCACAGCATGCAATCATGCGCCGCCTGTTGACAGACTTGCAGAACCACCCAGCGAGTTGGGCTTTCGCACGGCCTGTCAATGGGGACGAAGTAAGCAGTGCGATCTCGTAATTTTGAATGCACACTGACATACCTACCGTACGCATAGGTACCTGAGTACTATAACACAGTTAAGACGCCAAGTATGTTTGTTTGTTCGCAAAGGCTCGTGCGAGCAAATACCTGACACTTTGCCATCGTAGTGGATCTCGAAACCATGGAGAACAAGCTTAATGCTGGCAAGTACGACATGGGCCCCCGAGAAGATGGCACTCCACGTACGCCGCGAGAAGGCTTGGAGAGCTTTCTACAGGACACAGATCTTATATGGCATAATTGTCGGCTTTTCAATGCGGAAAGCAGCAACTACACAAAGAATGCGAACAAGCTGGAGCGGTTCCTGAAAGAGCGTGTGCGTGCGTATACGGAGGATGAGTAATGGTGAAGTGGCGGAGTGTTAATGTCTGTAGTAAGCTGTCCATGTTGTTGTATCACAAAGACTACTGCGCAGATTTGTGACGGGTAATACCGATGCCGCTTCCACAAGGTAATACAAAGCAGTCACCTGACTTCGGCAAGCCTTGGCCGAACAGTCGATCGTCGTGCACGTCGACAGTTTCCTTGCTTTCGCGTCTGTCAACTCTTCTTGTGAACACATACTTCTCTACATGTCTGCTGGTCAGACTTCTTCGCTGCTGCGGCATGCTACTCTACGTGCTCGCCCACGGTCGCGTCTGTTGCGAGAAGCACAATTGCCTGTGCGGCAACCAAAGCGGCTTCTCAGTTCCAACTCCGCTCCAAGCGCATCTGCAAGCTCGAGGCGCATACAAACTTGGCAAGCTGTCCTCCTCGGAAGTTTAGCAACTGTCGCTGTGCAAGGCGCTTTACTTTACAGCAACGCACCACTCTCGGCTTCGACCGCCAACTCCGATCAGGCTACTAATCATGCTGGAGTGAGGAACCTGGAAGATGCGCTTCAGGCTATACATCAAGCTGGTATAGAGACCTCTACAGTGAAGGACGTCCTTCAGGGCTATGCGACTGCTCCGGGCACGAGCTACCCCCCTTCGTTGCCATTGGCAATTGCCTATCCCAGCTCTACGGAAGACGTCGTTGAAATAGTCAATGCATGCAGAGAGAGCAATGTCCGTAAGTGTCTCATGCAAAGCGATCCGTGCCTACCTATATGCTGATTTGTCTGTAGCAATCATACCTATTAGTGGCAGAACGTCTCTGGAAGGTCAGACATTAGCAGTAACAAAGAAAGGCTCAGCAATTCTGGTCTGCCTCGACAAAATGAACAATATAATCGAAGTGAACGAAATGAACGGGGACGCTGTTGTGCAAGCTGTGCGTGACACCACTGGGCTTTCATGCGCGTAGCTGACCTTCAATGTAATCTGTCTGCAGGGAGTTCAATGGGAAGCTCTGAATGAGCACCTTTCTGATCAAGGGATACCTCTGTTCTTTCCGATAGAGTGGGTACCCTTGCACCCCTTCGGACAATGTGGGACCTAGCTAATGCTTTGTTGGCAGCCCAGGGCCAGGCGCCGCTTTTGGTGGCAGTAAGCAGCCTTCTACCGTCAGCGGTATGCACAGCTAATTGTCTATACTTGCAGTGATGGGATGCGGAGGATCTGGTACAGCTGCTGTACGATTCGGAAGTATGAAGGGAGAATATATCGTTAACGCTACAGTCGTTCTGCCGTCCGGCAAAGTTCTCAAAACGAGATCTCGAGCTAGAAAAAGCGCAATGGGGTGGGACACCACGAAGCTATTCATTGGAGCTGAGGGGTGAGCGTGTTCTGCATCATCTTTCGGATCATGCTGATGTAGGTCGATCTATCCCAGAACGCTTGGCATTGTGACGGAATGCACAGTGCGGCTTGCACCCAAGCTGCCCATAAAGGTGGCCACCACGTCGTTTCCCACGGTCGACGCTGCGGTGCGGACGGTGGTGGAGCTCCTCAACAAAGGCGTTCAAGTCACTTGTGTAGAGCTCTTGGACGACGTCACGATGAAAGCCATCAACCTTTCCGGGCAGATGTCCCGCGTATATCCGGAGAGGCCGCACCTGTTTAGTGGGTGCAGTGTCTGTAAAGTCCAAATCCGATGCCTAGGCTAATGCTATGCATCTCCTGCAGTCAAGTTTTCAGGTGGACCCGGCTCGATGTCCGACAATATAGCTTTGACCAACGATATCTTGCGGAAGCACCAGGGTGACAAGCTGCAGATCGCCAAAGACGAGGCTGAGAATGAAGAGATCTGGCAAGCGAGAAAAGGCCTATTCTTCTCACAGCAACTGCTGGTCCCGGGCTGCAAAGTCTACATCACGGACGCTTGCGTACCGCTTTCTAAGCTGCCGGAGTTGGTGGAAGGGTGTGCGAAAGACATTAAAACGAGCGGCTTCATCGCTCCTATCCTTGGACATTCTGGGGACGGCAACGTGAGTTCTCCATCATACCGATATTACTAGTGGTTCATCGATTGATAAGCATTTCCTTACAGATTCAGTAAGACAAGCCGTCGCGCCTGCCCGCACATTTTAAGGATCCTGACCTGATGCCTCGTGCAGTGCAACTATCTTGTACGACCCAGAAAGATCTTATGCCGACGTCAAGGCATTAGCTCGAAAGATCAGCGCTAGGGCAATCAGCCTTCAGGGTACAGCCTCTGGCGAACATGGAGTAGTAAGCTATGTTAGAAGACTGTCGTCACTAGAAGACCTACTAATTGCTCTTCCTGCTGTAGGGCCAGTCGAAAGTCGAGTTCATGGAGCAAGAACTAGGATCTGAGACGGTCCAACTTATGCGCACTATCAAGAAGGCGCTTGACCCCCAGGATCTGTTCAAGTAGGTCGCACCAACCTCTGCTTGTAGCTCAACGGAAGCTCATCTGCACTTAACAGCCCTGGCAAGCTATTGCCGGAAGCACAGTCTTGAATAAGGTAGTTGAAGAATATTCAAGGTATTATTCGGCAGGCACGACGGAAGAAGCGGCTAATTTCACCTTCAGCAAGACGTGGTCCTGGTGGACAGAAACTATGGCTACACGCTATACGGTATGGCCAGAAAATCACTAACCAAGAATACCAAGCCAGGGTATACACAATTATACGTAGCCCACTGCTGTATAACACGGCAATTCGAATATCGTAAGGGACCGGCTGTCCATGTGCTTCCACGCCCTCGGAGCTATTCACGAGTCGATCTCGCTAAATTATAGTAGACCCTGAGCAGAGCGTTTCAAATGCAGCACGATCAGCGCTGTTCGTGGAAGCTGCCCGTGCAACAAGGGAAAGCTTACAGCAGTCTGCATATTTCCACGTATAACGATGTCCGACACGCTCGATAGCACTGCCCGCATGTCTTCTTGATCAATTGCAGTGCACTGAAAACGCCAATGTGTCGGCGTCGACAAATGCGCTTTGCTTGAGTTCTCGGAAGCCTAGCTCACCATATGTGGATAAACCTGTTTGTTCCTGATAGCATCCACGGTAACATCCGACGCTTTAAGTGTATCGACAAACATCTTTTCGATGAACTTGAAGACAGCTTTCCAATCGGTTGGATCTCCCTTGAAATCTGGATAATTTTGGTTTATCATGTTGACTTGGAGACCAGACCGACATTTGCGACGTAAGAGATCTGCTTTGTTCAGGAAGAGAATGACGGATATAGACTTGAAGAAAGGTGAAGTTACTATACTGTGATACAGCGTCAAAGCTTCGTCCATCCGGTTCTATCAAGAAGACGGATTAGAGCGTAAGTGATCCCGGAAAAGCTGGTACAGTACAGCTTGAAGCTAGTCCTACCACACTCTCGTCTTCTCTCAGCATCATATTGTACTCATTCAGCGCCACTACGTATAACAAGCAGGTAACTGGAGCCGGACACAGGAAAACAAGATTAGACCCGATAAGACACGGCGATGAAGTAAGAGAGTTACCATTATCGAAACAATGCCTGCGAGGGACGATCACCTAAGATGAGCCCGACTCATGGAGCGAGAAGAGAGAGTTGATGCCACTCACAGCCATTTCCGTCTCTCGCTTCTCTGGCCGCCAACGTCAACAACGTCGAACTTTCTACCCATCTTCACAAAGCTCGTTACCGAGACACCTGTCGTTTTAACTCTAGCCTTGAGCACGTCCATAGCATTAGGTTTCCAATCCTTCGCACCAATCCTAGCAGCTGAATCCAAGAAGTACTCAGCACTATCGTTGAGTTGAAATTCGTTAGACCGTGTCTTGACGGTTTCTTGTACATTTGCGTCTGCCCATAACGCTAATACCGCCTCTAGCACACCTGGTAGGAGATCGCCCGTGTCGGAATCTAGTCCTACGGAACCGTATTCGTTCTCCAGTGAGACTATAAGATTCGCTTGTCCTTTCAAGGATGAATCAGCTAGCGGAATCCCGAATAGAAGCATATTATCAAGAATGACTTGAAGAGAGGAAATCATATTCGTTCGGCACACGTCGGCTGCAAAGAGGATTACATCAGAACGGCAAGGTGCGAATACTGTACAAGAGCAAGTGGTACCATACTGAATTGCTCCTTCTCTTCCTCACTGGGTGGGCTTCCTTCAATATATCTCATTTGTGTCTTTATCGTCGTTTTCCCGCTCTCGCCCGCTCCAAGCAATAAAAGCTTGATATCCTGCTTTTCCGCGTTCGCATCTTGTTTCAACTTCATATCTGAATCAGAAGAGCCACAAAAGCAAGATTAGGAGTCTGTTGTTCGGCTAGCTCGCGAGTGTCTGACATAGGTCCGCTGATCAAGTCAAATAGGCTGCGACCCACCTATACTGCGTGAGCGCTCATCCTAGTTCATTTCGAAAATGGGATGTGGTGGATGTGTGAGTGTGTCGAAGAGCGTGTTGCCGTTGTTTTATGACGGGAGACCCATGTAGCGAGGTATTCAGTCGCAATGCAGGTGTAAAGTAGGCACCAAACAAGCCATGAGGTCAGCACTGGCTTTGGTGTTGAGGGACTTAAGGCTGAGGTTAGAAGACCGTACCCACCTCTGCAGTTTCATCCTTGGACTGCAAGCAACCCATTCTGGCTCTTTGTGATATATACCCGCCTGAGACGGTCTTCCTGAACTCAATTTCTTGCTCACTCGGTCAGTTAAGTCGAACAACCTTGCCCGCAATGCGGATGTCTTTGATAATCTGGTGAGAGAGACACTCGGCTGTACCGGATCTACTAGTCAGAGATATGGCAACTATCACTTCATATGTCAAGGTCACTAGCAACCTTGCTCACGATGTACTCTGCGTATCGTGTAAGTGGAAATACCACTAGCTCGCTTTCACAGCCCTTTGCTTCTTGGAAGTGGAGGATCGACCTGACTTGCGTGGAAATGTACGTTGTCTAATTGCAGACTTGGAGAAGTTGTGTAGGCTGTAGTCTATCTGCGAAATCGGCTTGCCCAGAAGGTCGAGAAAAGAGAAAAGAGCAAAGAACAAAACAGGATGTTGGGACAGGTAATCAAGCCCACGCGTGCGCTGACGCGAACGATGCTCAAAGCATCATGGTCCTGACGGGAGAAGTTGAGAATGTCTCGCCTGAGAAAGCCGCGCTACTTGCGATTGACCTGAAAGGGAGGGCACGAAGACTTGCTCGAAGTTCAGTGCACTGGGTGTTTGATCTTACTTAGGGCCTGAAGAGAAGGCGATTGGAGGAATCCATTCGCTGTATCCGTGCCAGCTTTTCATGTTGTTAGCCAAGGTTCAATTTGTGTTGAGTGCTGTTTGGATCAGAATGCGTGTGACCATTTACGGTTATGATCCGGAAATGTACCTGTAGTCTCGGACCTGCATCTACACATGCTTTCGGACACAGATTATGTGCCTGTCCCGGATAAGGCCATGTAGACAGCTCCATTCCTTGAGCTTATTGAGCTTTGCACTGCCATGGACTCGGATTTCCCCAGCTGCCCCGTCAAAGGGAGACACGCAAGTGGATGCTGCTTGCAGTACCGACCGTAAAAGCTGTCGTGCTGAAACCTGCTTGGATATTCTATGCGGAAGTCCGAAATCGACAAGTGGTGTAACCAAAAAGAAAGAAGAAGCATCAGTATCAGAAAAGCTTCGTAACTGAGGGTTTGATCGACGCGGTTTGCACAGAAGTGCTAGAAGGCGGAGAAGTGGACATTATTGTTGCAGCTGTGGCTTCCTGAAGGTGCGAGGAAGTACAGGATATGCCTACATTACGATAGAGGAAGAATGCTATTGGCGGTGGAAAGCCGTTGCTCGAAAGCTCGATGTGATTTACTCTAGCCACTGAACCGATGCTGGAGCAGAAAGTGCGTGACCTTCAGAACGTCATACTTGATTCCATCTGCCTTCTCTGCTCCAAGTGAATTACACAAAGACATTACCGACAATTATCCCCACCGATAGCCATGTCTGATAATCAACAAGCACCAGGCCTCGTAACTGGCCATGTCAAGCTGTGAGTGTCCAACGACCAACATGGGTGTAGGTGTGTGTGGATCTAAGTGGCGTTTACTCATGCTCTGCAGCGCTGGAGGAGCTGTCGAAGCAGCACTTGGCAATCTGACTGGCAACACAAACCTGCAATCACAAGGAGAGCAATACAAGCAAGCTGGTATTGCCGAGCTCAAATCCTACCAGGATCAGAACCCACCTACGGGACACGCGGGTACCACAGGCAAGATCGAGCAGACCATCGGCAGTGCTGTAGGATGTGAAGGCATGGTCAACGATGCTCAGGGAAGCACTACCTCTTCAAGTACAGCCACTGGAACTGCTGGCACTACAGGACCATCAGGCACTATCAACCCTGGTGACAATGTCGCGCCTGCACACCTGGGCGGAACGGGCCAGCCTGGATTCGGAGTGAGTACCGTGGACCTCTTCGCCACTGCCGTCATTACTGGAAGCATAAAGACTGACTCTTCTGATCTTGAACAGACTGGAGGTGCCTCTGCAGGTGCGCGCATACACAAATGCACACAAGCTGCGGAACTTTAGCTGATTGAAGTCTTATAATCTTCCACAGATGCTGGCTCGCGAGGTGGTCTTCCAGAGTCGCGTGTCTAATGCAGGCACAGCTCTCGCATGAATAGCTGAATCAGATAGCGAAGTAGATGAATGAATAATTGAAATGTAGCCATGCTTCTCTATCTCACTTGCCCCTGCTTGCTTGAAATGCTTGTGCCTCGTACACTTTGCAATCTGATTGAGCAGTATCATATTCTACGATAGAGAGCTCTCATGCCTTGGGAGCAGGCCCCGACTTGCACTCTGCTTTCGGACCTATCCAACTCCCAAGTCCAACAGAAGAGGGTCAGTCAAGTCACCTACAAAGACAACCCCGCACAACAAAGCAATAGAGGCGCATGTCACAACCCACCTCTGGAAGGGCGACACCCCAGGCAGCGGCACAGCAACCACCTCAGCAAAAGATTGACAAGAGACCCGCTCTCGCAGGTGCAAAGACTACTCAGAGGTGTGTTTTGTACTATATCTCATCTCTCTGCTCGTGGCAGCGCTCCCTATCGTCTGCTTCCCAATGCGCGCTCGTTAAAGGCATATATATCGACAATGGAGAAGGGTCCTGGCAGCAGTCTTGCCCCTTGAAAATTAGTAGATATGGAGAGCGTAGCAAGGGAGCTAGCTGCACGAGGAGCAAGCATTACCAGAACATAGTCAACATCATGGCACGGATGAGAACTCCCGCTGACTCTTCTGCTTTCTCCCTCCTTTCCCACGCTCTTTCTGGCCCTATCGCTATCTTTGCACTCGCTCACCTGGTCGCGCGCTTTCGTCAATTCATCTGCACCTCAATCACTGTTGAACATCTATAGGAAGGGAGTAGCTAAAGCACAAGCAAAGTTCGAGCCTACAGGTGCGCACCAGTCACTCTTTTTCTATCTTTGCGCATCAGCGTACTGACCGGCTTTGCTGCTCCGTCTTTATGTATTGAAACCACACAGTCTTCAGAGACGATCTCCTCCGTTCCCTATCTACAGTCCAAGCAAAAGATTACGAAGGCTACAATAGAGTCTTAGAAACTTTAGCCAACGAATTAGATTTCAGAAAATATGAAGCTCAATTATTCGAATTGTTAATCTTGGGACGACTTTTAGCTCCTGGTGGTAATTTGGCTACGGATGCTGAAGAATCTCCTTTCTGTGTTATTGGGAGAGACCTCAGCGAGATTAGAGAAGTTGCTGGTGTCTTTGAGAAACTTATTAGAAGGTGAGCTCTCGTCTTTCGCAACCTCCTCACTCCCTCTGTAATCTGGTGTGCAGGGCAATATATTTGTTGTAAAGGCGGATTGACTGATAATCTTCTATCTTCGCGCGTTCGCTTACAGATACAAATACCTCCAGCGACCTCTTGAGTCGAGCTCGCTACCTAGCATCCTAGTGAGCAATGTTTATCGTATCCGGCTTTCTTCTCGCGTCAATGCTTACGGCCGTTCTGTGAATCTTTCTAGCAAAATGCCAACAAGCTAGACAAGCCAGCTTCCGCTGCAAGCCTTGCTGTACCAGGCAGCAGCAGCGATGCACAAGGCGCCTTGACTCCTACACTAGGCGAAGGGAACGGCGCTTCTGGCACCTCCACGCCCGTCTCAGGCTCAAAGGGTGCACTTGCATTATCCTCCCATCCTCGACCTGCAGTCGAAAAGCTCGCTGCTTTCACAGCCGTCATGATCACTTCAGGACTAGGCATTAACTCAGCCGTCCTAAGCAGCATGAAGAGAGAGCACCTCGTCAAGGATGGAACTTCACTAGCTTTCCTCACTGCCTTCCTTAAATCGTACACTGAACCAGTATCAACAGGAAGTGGATGTGGTGAAACTGTCGAATCACTTTCTAGCATGTTGAGGAAACTCAACCTTGCAGATTTTTTGGACTTCTTCCCTCTACAGAAGAGATCAGTTACTGAACTGCAAAAGGAGTTCAAGGATAAGAAGGTTGATCCGAAGATTACGGAGTGGTACCTCAAATTGGTTGAAGGATGGAAGAGCAACGGTATCTTGAGAAAATTGGAGGAATTGACAGATGATTCAGGTCAAGGAAGAGCCTCGAATGAAGAACTCATCAATTACTTATCTACCGAAGCGAAACCAACTACGAACATGGCGGATGCTGACTTTATTGTCCTCGTCTGGCAAGGACTCATGTCTAATATCACTGCTATGACAGAGGAGAAGACTGAGCAGCAGGTCAAGGAGATCGTTCTCAACTGGGTCAAGGTGAGTTGCCGCTCATCCTCGTGCCGAGGCACGAACATTTTCTGCTGGCGCATGTATTCTGACATTGTGTGCTGGATGGTTACAGGGTACCGATGGCGTACTTGCCGAGTTCACAAAGGGGGCAAGAACAGAGATCGCTCTGATCAATGCGATCCAGATCTACATCTACAACAACACCCATCTCCTCTCCATCTTCCCTAAAATCATTCAGACACTATACAACGACGATATTCTGTCGTCTCAAGCCATCTTTTATTGGTATGAAAAGGGCGCAAAGGGACAAGGAAAGCAGACTATGCTTAAAGCTATGGAACCTCTAGTCAAAGCTATCAAGGCTGCCGAAGAGAGTGATGAAGATGAGGAGGAATAAAATCTCACTGGAACGTCAGTGCTCAATTCATTTTGGCAGCGTTTCGTTGTAGCTAGATAGTATTCTGATAGCATCATGATGCAACAAAACGTTATGATGTTTTCAAAGCGTGAGTGCAAGCATAAGGTTTACCTTCAATGCTTGCTACCTTGCAAGTACGTAGTTGCTTTTATATCGGCCGGAATTCGAAATTTTTGATCACCAGGCATGCAACCTCATGGCAGCGTACCATGAAGAGATGTCCAAATATGAGAATCAAAGTGATTCAGAGCATAGCATGGCTTGCAAGCATATTACAGTAAGACGCGATAAGAGGAAGTAATGCTACGTGCAAACAGCTGCTCGCTTTCAAGTCGTTATAAGAGTCGTGTATGAGGCTTGCTTGACCGAGAAATGAGCCTTATGGATTCAACTTCTGTCGGTGTGACGCGACTTAAGCAGTAGCATTGGGGTTGAGACCGTCGCTGAACGTGCGAAAGTTGTGTCAGGCTATAGAGAAGGCGAGTGACAGGCGAAGAATCATGAACTCACGCGATCTTCTGTCCGACGCTCTTGTCGTCATGATGGACAGCGGTACCAGCTGTGTTATCAGCTTTACCCTTCAAGTGGTCCTTCTGTATCTCTGTACCAGACTTCATAGCATCGGGCTTGATGGCTGCACCGAGCTTGTCGGATGTACCCTGCCTGTAACCATCGGAAGCATGAGCGGAGTGGTCGTTGGTGATAGCGTCGTGGTGGCGGCTGGCATCATGGGTGTGGGAAGAGCCTCCGGGAGTGATGACTGGAACATAAAAAGACGTAGCTCGTCAGTATCCTGCTCTAGGCTCCAACCTTGTGATGCTGGCATTTGTGCTTACAATCCTTGATCTTCTGCGTAATTGACTTGTTGCCTTCGGGCTGAGCATGAGAGCCGAGATCGTCGGCCTTACCCTTGGTGTAGTCCTTTGCCAACTGAGAGTCACTCTTCATGGAGTCGGGTACCACAGCAGCCCTGGTAGCATCTAGAGGACCTTGTCGACCAGTATCGCCAACATGATGATGTTCAGCGTCGCGATTGGGAGTGACAGCTTGAGTTATGGCGCAAATGGTAAGCAGGAGAAAAGGTCATACCAGAGTGAAGAGAACTATCGCTTACTGTCGATGACTTTCTGCGAGGTAGACTTGGAACCTTCAGGCTGAGCATGAGAGCCGAGGTCATCAGCTTTGCCCTTGGTATAATCCTTGGCATGCTGAGAGTCGCTCTTCATGGAGTCAGGCACCAGAGCGGCTCTAGCAGAGTCCAAAGGGCCTTGTCGACCAGCGTCTCCGACGTGGTGGCGTTGGGCATCGTTGCCAGGTGTGATTGCTAGGACACAATGCATGTCAGTACAAGCAGCACGTGAGGGACTTGTAGCGATGGTGAGCTTACTATCAATGACTTTCTGAGAGGTAGACTTGTTGTCTTCTGGCTGCGCGTGACTAGCGAGCTTGTCTGTCTTGCCAGCTAGCTTGTCGCCTTGCTGTTCAGTCCATGGCTTTTGAGCATCGGGCTTGACTGCAGCCTGTATTGAGTGATGTAAGCAACGATGCACCTAGCTACTATCACTACAAAGTCTCGGGTTCGGATGGACTTGCCTTGAACTTGTCAGTAGGGTCTTGTCTAAGATTGTCGGCCATTGCTTGAGGTTGAAGTTATTGCTAGTGAGGAAGAGTGGATGAGATGTATTGGTTTGATTTTGAATAAACTGGAAGCAAGACAGAAGAGACGTCCTGAAGCTGGTTTTATAGTCGACAGGAGTGTGCGATGACGTCTTCTAGAAAGGTTGTCCAGATAAGCTAAACGTCTTTTGCGTCTAACATCCGGACACTGCTCGACGTCACAAGGTGTACATGGCAGTGTTCCGCTTTCCTCATGTGACCACGTATATCCCTTGACGTCTACTCCTTGAGGTGTGTACTCGTAGATCATGCTGGAAGCTTTGGGTACTGTTGGGCCATGGACGAAACATGCAGAGTCGCTATCCAGCTGTTCAGGCGCAAAGGGTGAACAAGGGGAACGAGCCAGGGCTCGTCGAGTGTTTGAAGCTGTCTCTCTTGGGGTAACCGAGGGCTTCTGACAAAGCGCATAAGATGTTTTGCTAGCATCCTATGGCTTTCCAACCTCGCCGAATCTTATTCGAAGAAATCGTCCACTTCATTGGCGTCATCATCTTCATCGTCTGAAGTTTCAGCGGGTCCAGACTGAGTCGGAGCACCAGTGCTAGCCTTCGACTTTGAGGCCTTGCTTGAGGTATTCGAGCTTTGTGGATTGCCTTCGAGGTCACCTTGCTCCAGCCTAGCCTTAACGACTGCTCTCCAATAGTTTCGGACATCATCTGGCTTGCGAGCAGGGGGCATAGCGGCTGTGTAGGCTTCTAGGCGGTCATGTGCAGAAGCTTCTGTCTTGACAGCTTGTAGAGCGGGTAGATCTCCGAATTCGACATAGTTGCCAGATGGGTACAGCGCAACATACTTGAACTGTGGCGGAAAAGTCTATAGGAGAAAGACGAATCACAGAGTAAGCCTGTGTGTTTTTGGAGACTGTTCTGGTCAGATGTTCAACGTACAGAGCCATACCACGCGTCAATCCGTGCTTGATCCCTTTTCGCCTCGGCGGCTGACTTTTGTTTCTCAAGAGCTTTACGAGCTTTGCGGCTGTCTTTACCATCGCTAGCTGGCAAGGCTTCCAGCTGACTCGTGACTGATGCAAGATCTCGTTCGGCTTGCTTAAGTCTTCTCGTTGACTTCTTGAACTCAACGTGTCGGAGCATCTTGTACTTGTCCTCCTTTTTGGTACTTTTCTTCTTTTTCTCTACAGCAGGAGCGGTCTCACTTGCATTTTTGGAAGCGTCAGCTGTTGCGGCGAGATCACTTCCGTTCTGCGCAGCTGTAGCCTTTGTAGTCAATGCAGATGTTGCTTCACCCTCTTGTACACCTCGACGCTTCTGCTCTTCCTCAATCTGACTCTTCAGACTTTCGACTCGTCGCTCAGTCTCCACGCGAAGAGAGGCATTGAGCCTGTCATTCCGGCTGAGCAGACGCTGTGCTTGACGCAGCTCAGACTTGAGCTTCGAGATTGATACGCTCGCTGACATGTTTGTAGGTTACAGGAGGGAATACAACGGCAAATACTCTCTCAGACGAATTCTGCAGTGCAGGAGAACAAAAAAAAATTGATCACGTGCAGAGACCTCTTGCTTCAACCGTTCGGAAGAACGTCGACGGTAACATGATAGACTGGATAGAGTTGCACAGATTTGAGGGGAATAACCGCTTCTAACTGTACAATAACACAAATAAAGTCTATGTAATGCAAGCAATCACGGGAGGAACGGTCATGCAGTGTCCTAAGGGCACTCAACGGACCTCCGGATATAGGAATATTCCCAATGCAGGCACAGAGGCAGCCTCAGTGCTCTACGAACTTGTATACCGTCTGTGGGTGTTCGAGATGCCGCTACAGCAGCCGTTGCGCGAGCTGCCACGTTCGCTGTCCTCATGCAGGCCCTTTAGGCAACCCCGACTCAGACAACACGGCATTACTGCATTTGAAGCGCACGCATTGCTGAAGCATGACAGACTTCCTTGCTTTGACCGTGTCTAGAGTATTTTTGTGCTTGCACAACTTTTGCGCGTTTCGCAACGTGCCAATAGAGTCTCGACGGACTAGAGGGAGGCCGGGTATTCCCAATCTGTCCTCTTTGGAGCTTATATCAAGACCGTAGGTGGACGCTTGTGGCTTGAAGATTGTGTTGAGTCTGTTGTGGGTGCAGTGACTACCATAGGTGGATTGGCAAAAGTGGTAGGCGGCGGAGTAAGCTGTTCATCCACTTTGCGCAATGGCGGCCGTCTAGCATTCTCGGTTTCGGCTGCCTGGTTGAGCACTGCACGAGGAAATATCAGCAAGAGTCGAAATTTATAGTGATGTCAGATAAAAACTGACCATGCTCGATATCCGCCAGTTCTTGTCGTTCGGTTTCCAAATCTCGTTCCTGCTTCTTGCGACCAAAGATCGTTTCTTGCCAGGTAATATGCTGTGATGGTTTGCCTTCCAGGTCGTCCTTTCGCTTGACTATGCCTACCCTTTCGTACTCCTTCAGTAGCTGAGGTGGGGTGATAGTTTCGCCTACGACCATGCGGTTTATGAGATCTTTCAGTACGGAGAGCTGAGCGGCATGCTGATCTTCAAGAAGGCGAAGGTCGTCTTTGGCGTTCCGGACGTTGATTGCGAGTGACGAGACAGCTGAGAAGAGCAGAATGGGAAAGATATACTTGCGTCGTAGCCGCCACGATGATTTCGGAGGTATCGCTCTGCTGGACGATGTGGACTGCCATCGTGCGCTATTGAAAGGAGCACTTCGAGCGAGCATGCGACAGGACCCTGAAGTCAAGGTGTTCATGCTGAAACAGCGCACCGAGGTGTACACAAAGAAGTCAATTGTCATCAAGATAAGCCCGGCCGCCGGCGGAACACTGCGACCTCGATCATCCTCTTGGAAGCGGTCAAGATCCTGCGAGGTTCCGCAAAACAGGATTGCACTCGCATTCAACCATTCTGCAGCCAGCCCGACGACCACTATGAGCTAGCTCTCTACCCTACCTTTACACCAAGAACATGTCGACTCAGCGGTACAACTGCATGCGTAACGGGGCCTCATGAACACGGGCCAGCAGCCACTTCAGTCGGCACAGGGCTCGGCTGGAGGAGCCTCTGCAAGTGGATCAGCTTCAGGAAGCGTAGCAGACAAGACACTTCTCGTTCCATATGTGCTGGAGCCTCCTCGATGGCGTGCACCACTCATTGCGAACAAAAGCCCTTCACTCTACCCTGACTTCTTCCCAGGCGCGACTGCCCTCTACCCGCAGTCTACAACGCAATCGGGGGTACATGTTCCAGGAATATCAAGAGACAGCTCGCACGCAGGCAATGGCCCAGCTGGAGCACACTTTGTTCCGGTTGCAGGTGTCACTGCGAGCAAAGAGGATGAGCTGTCCGAGACGGTAGCCAAGCTTGGCTTCGTGAACAAGGCCGTTGTGCAAGTAGGTCCTTTACCCCTCCCTATGTGTGACATATGATAGGTCAGACCAGTATTTGACACTTCGTTCCTTTTTGCAGACTGAGAACTTCTCTGCACATGCATTGATCCATAACAAGCTACACAACGGCCCGTCCATACATGCTCTCGGCAAGATTGTTCAACGGGTACTTGAACGACAGAAAAACGATGACAGTCTCCTTCCAAATCCAGGGTGAGTCTTCTACGCTGCGGATATGGCTATATATACTGACACAACTCCTTTTTCTGAGCAGACCATGGACATACAAGCCTCCTTCAAAGGTCGTCTACAACGCCAGCCGACTCGAAACATGGTATAGCGAATTAGCGAATCCGTCGGTTCCGCTTAGCAAGCTCGCCAAGACGATCCCAAGCGCTCCATCATCCTCAAGTCAAGGTATGACGGCCACGGGCACTGGAACATATACCGGCTCTTCATCGGTACCAGCATCTACCGCAAGCGGCGGCAGCAAGATCGCCGGAAATGCAATGGATCGAAATTTGGATATGCTCACCACTCGACAAGTGCCGAAAGACCGCGCGCTGTGGTTTCTTCAAGCAGTTGGACAGAATGAGATCAGCCAGCTCAGCAAGTCGAAGAATCTCCAGCTGCACCCTATCCTCACATACTCGGGGGATTTTACAGTCGCCCTTGTTGAGAGCTTGAGGCGGCAGATTGGAGAGGCTCTCCTTCCTCTTACTCAGACTACGGGCACCGGTCGGCTTCTGCCGGGGATGAGTGTTAAAGGACGGCCCCGCAATATACTTGCAGAAGAACATAATAAGGACCGCTGGTTGAACAAATGGAATTACACTCTAGAACTCCTCAATGCATGTCTGGAGGAAGGTATGCTCGACAGGCAGCGTTTATGCTCGCTGCTATTGCAGAATCTCCAGCCTCACTCTCGCGTTCAGATGCTTTGGTGGCTGGCTGTGATACTACACACTTCGATAAACGACATGCTAGATACAGCGTGGATGAGCAAAGATCTCGTGACGGCTGTGTTTGAGTGGCTCTCAAGTCTCGGCTCCCCACTCAGCGATGAAGACCTAAGCTATGCGGAGTGCGAAGAGATTGGCCACGGGCTGCTTCGGCATATATGGCTCACGGACTCAGAGATGTTTCTGATACCACAGCTATGGGCTAGAGATAGCGACCGGCTCCGCCTCAAGCTGTACCTAGGAATCAATGACCCGCACAGCGACGACGAGAGCCCTTGGAATGACCTCGCAGACCGTGTAGATGCTCTGCTCTGCTTGAAAATGCCCGACGCGGAGAAGATCAACGATTCCTCCACCTTCCATCCTCCAGTCAAGCATGAAATCAATATGCTGCGCTCATCGAAAAGCTGGCACATAGACGCTCAACGCATCGTATCACTACTAGATGGGTGGCAAGACAGTCAATCGATATCCTCTCTGACGGAGAGACTCTTTGGCCATTCCCATTCCTCAAGACTAGCGGGCGAACGTCTCGGATCATCCGGTGGTACGGTCACTCAAATTTCCTCAGACGCATGTCACGAGGTGGTCAGGTTGTTGCTCATGTGGGCAACCACTACAACGAGGGGCGGTAGGCATCGACCATACCTCGCTGCATCCATTCTTCGTGAACATGTTAGCTTGGCCATGTACGGAGGTACATCGGGTCTTTATGAGTTGCCCGTTGACGGTCTCGGTCGCCCCGATGCGGACAGCTTTGAGGATCTGCAGATAAACCTGATGGAGTGGATGGATACTCAAGAAGCGTACCTCTCAAAAGTGACACAGGAATGTCCTCAGTTACAGTGGACGACACGACTGGCAGTTCTTCACATGTGTCAGATACTGCTGAGGTGGGGCCTATTGGAGATAGGTGGTTTGGTACAGAAGGTTATCGCCCGCGGCTACATGTCGGATCAAGAAGCGCATGACTCGGCGCAACGCAGCATTTACTCGCTACTTCTCCAAGAATATAATGGTCGCAGTCAGCAGCGTGCTCTACGATGGCAGATGGTTCGAGTCAGCCTGTCAGACGGTGGCGCCGATGTCGCAGGAGCAGTAGCCAAGATTCGTGAAGATTGCTCGCAAATGATTCAGCCCCTTCTCCAGTCGTTAAGAGCTCGGGCAGGGGAAAGTCGCACCAAGATCACTATAACACAGCTTTCTACAGCGAGAGATCATATCAAGACGCTCTCGGTCTTCAAGAGGGCAAATTTAGTAGATGACTGGCTGCTGCCAGCTGTGAAGGACGCCTTGAAGCAGAATGTCAGGTGAGAGCTTCTATAGCATCGTTTGCAAGACTCTATGCCCGTGCTGACTGTCAGGACACGCACAAAGTCGTGTCATAGACACCTCCACGTTCTTATCAGTTTGGTGGCTTCTTGATGAAATCGACATGCCTGAAGCGCAAGTGCAATTTTCGAATTCCATTCTGCAAGACTTCCCGACCTGCCAAGACGTTGTACTAGCGATAATATCAGCCCGCGAGGTCCATAGTAGCACACTTTCGCTTTGTGGGCATCCGTCGGTTTACGCAACCAGTCTGCTGAGGGCTTTCTTGACATTGTCAAAAGCTCCGAAAGAACCGCCAGCAACACAAATACTTTCCGAGCTTGTCAAGCTAGGATCTTGCAATCACCTGAACACAAGCCAGCTCCAAACCCTTCGGGCTGCCTTTCATTCGTGGCCGGTCCCTCCGCGTACGCCGACAATGCTTTCGAGCATGCTATCGCCTCCCAATACCGATAAATGCGAAGCAGATGTGCTGCGTGAGCTTTCAGTATGCCTTCAAACCTACGTAGAGCGCTACGTGTCACCTCAAGTCTCCTGGGAAGACTTAGCAGCCACCTTGACCAACATCACTGCGATATATGGTACCCCCATTGACTTCTTCGGAGCATTCATACCAGCTACACTACACCTCCTGTCTGGCTCAAATATCTTGAATGATTCCCAAATATCAGCCCTTTGCTTTTTAGCATCGACCCTTGGGGCAAGTGCGGCTGGCGATGTCAAGCGAACAAGCAGCATATCAGACCTGCTGCCATGCGTGATGAATGAGATGCGCTGGCAATTCAAGCACACTCATGCCCGAATTCTGCAGAAGCTTCTAATAGACAACATAACAAGCTTGCACAGTTTACTTACAAATGTGTGCCATCCAATGCTGGTAGATATGGCTGAGACCTCGTGGTCGCACGAGTCAGCCAGCAATTTCATCGACATGATCTACACGATACTCATCAAGGCGCCAGACACCGGACTTCCCTCGTGGAGGCTGGCCTTTGCCAGAAGTCACGCATACCACCAGTCTCACGCCTTTGAGAGAATTGTCACATTGGCGGAACGTGTGTCGCTTGCTCACAAGCAAGCCCGCACGAGCCAGGCAACGTACACCGAGCAGTTAGCTTCACTATATCTTGACCTGATATCTGCCTCGGCGACTCAAGAACTTCTAGTCAAGCACGTCTCGCAACGCGGAAAAAGTTGGCTGGGATCCGAAGAAACTCTCAATCAGGAGCGAGTAGTTTGGGACATCCTGAGCCAGTGTATCAAGTCTTGGTCAAGAATTCCGTACAGTCTCAAGCCGCCTGCGATGGGGGACGATGCGCTCACCATGACAGCGATCCTTGACGCTAGCACTTTCACACCTTTGGTCGCGCCTTTCGCTCGTTTATACTGCAAGCACCTTTTAAAGCGTCTGGACGAGGGGCGAGAGACTGAAAGCCGGGAGGGAGAGGCCTTCACGGGGAGCAAGCGATGGACCTTCGCATCGAGGTGCCTCGCCTATATTCTGGAAAGCACCGGCGAAGAACAGCAAGAACACATCGAAATGTTCGCCGACACTATCGGCAGCCAGGTAAGCCCGCCCCAAGCCTCTTAAGTGGTGATAATCGGTACACGCTGAGATCCTGCACGCTGTGACAGTTATACGCTGTGGGTCTCGACGCTCTCTCCGCCAAGCTGCAAGGGAATGTTGTCAGCGTGGCCATGGTCGAGCCCACAACGCTCTTACGAGATCGTCAAATGACCCAACTGGTGAGGACACTGGAACGACTGAGTTGTGTTACCCGCACGAGGACACCGACCGCACAGCAACCTCACTATGCCATACGACTTTTCCAAGCCATAGCAGCGACTCTTAGCAGGCAAGATCCCGCGACCCAGCTGGATTCGGAAGTCCGACCCTCCGAAGTTTCTCTCTTAGCCCGCATGGTCTGTCTTGCCATGTCGGATGTGCGAACTTCTTCGGAAGAACTAGATGCTATTGAACGTTGCGCCGCTGCATTTATTCAACACTTGCGCAAGACGTCAACCGAGGCAATACATGATAGGAGACTACGTGACACACTGGCGTGGCTAATTCACTGTGAGTGTCCATCTTAGTTCCGTGTAAATTCGTACGTGCTAGATCTGAAGGACTTGTCTCTCCCTATCTACACAGTTGTAGGGCCGCTCAGGAGGCGTCGGCTTCTCGAGCCTCTGCAAGGAATGCTGCTGCTAGGCGTTGATGAGTTCACGCACTTGCTGGACAGAAAGCTCATCTTGCTAGGACCGCATCCTCCTTTTTCCTATCTGAGCCGTCAGGACGCATACTTCATCTCCTTGCAGCGAACCTGGGCAGGGATGGCCGCGAACGACAATGCACACGCAGAAATTGATCTAAAGTCCAACAATGAGCCGCTTGACTTACACAAGTACCAGTATCAGACACATGTGATTCAAAGGCACATACAACCAGCAAATCGCTCCGAGCCTTCATCTGGCTGGGGGATATTCGATTCAGAAATCCCATGGGATCAATCCACCACCTTTCAGAGAGACTTTCGAAGGGCTACAATCACACTTCCGGACATTCTGCAAGGCGTTCAGCAACAGAGCCTTCGTAATCGGACGATATCGCAGACCGATGTAGGCCGAGCGCAGGCTGCGAGGCTTCCTGCGCCACAAGCAATGACCGAAGGCCCGAAACAAGTCCATAGCAAGGAGAAGTCATCAGAACAGACAGGGGCCAGCAAGAAGCGGAAAAGCGTGCCGGATGTCATCGTAATTGACGAGAACTCACCGAAGAAGAAGAGCAAGACAACGAGCAATGTCACGAGCACTGCCCACCCGGCAAAAAATCAAAAGAAGAAATAGAAAGATCAGCACACACTTATTCAATCTGTACCGCATCAGAAGTTTCCAGTGTAGCGGATGATCAGGTGAATCATCCAATTCATACCCTCAGCAATACTTTCTATCGCTAGCAATCTCATTCGCATATTACCATCGTTAGTCCCCGTTGTTGTTGTAACTGGTAGCAATGGGTGCAGCAAAACGTCCGTATTGACCTCAGCCTACTTCGCCAGCATGTGCATTGCCAGTTTACGCACAAAGGTGGATATTGATATTAACGACAGTACTGTGAACAGATGCTACTGCTGATGCAGAATGTGCCATCAGAGCGATGTCAAATGCGAAAATTCGCCGATTGCGCGGCCTAATCAATTCTTTAATCCCAGGTATTGCTTCACTTCCTCGTCACAGAGCAAGGCGTCAAGCTATGACTTCTGCAATTGTTTAGCTTTTGCCGAAATCTTGTCATCTGCAGGAAATTGCGGTCAGCGATTTTCTTGAGCAGAAAGTGAGAAGCTCGACATACACATAGCCTTGATCTGCCTCCATTGCACACCATCCGTGGGCCAGAAGCCACTGGCAAGTCTCCAGAGATGCTTTTCTTGCCTTTCTCGCTTTTCGCGCGGAACTTCCTTCACCGCTTGACCAATTCGATCTCCAATCAGTTTCAGACATCGACTTAGAACCTTGACCTTCTCTTCTCTAGGTAGCTTATCACAATTCTTTAGCTCCTTCAGTTCTCGCTTGACTGGTCGAAGCATCTCCTTGCAGGCATTCGTATCGATGACAGAGGAATCGGATTCGTCGGAGGACGAGTCATCAGATGAGGAGGCCTCCTCTGACTTGATGGGTGCCGACTTGGCGGGGCGAGGAGCCTTGTTGACGCTTTGTCTATCCTTGCGGTCCTGCTGATCTTTGCTGGAGGGAGCAGGAGATGCTTTGGCAGATTTGGCGAGACCTGCCGCAGACGGTACCTTGGGCTTCTTAGGCCTGCTCAGACCGTTTTCAGCCGACTTGCCTGGTTGTTTCTCTCGCTGAGTCGGACCCTCTTTGCGGAACTTCGCAGCAGCCTCCGAATCTATCAGAGTCAAAAGCAGGTAGTCGCCTCTCCTGACCAGATGCACAGGACCAGGCGCGCTTTGCTTCTTGCCCCGACCCCGTGAAGCCTGTGGGGCGTCCTTTGAGTCGCCCTCCACTGTCGGAGTTCCAACATCTTTGTTATCCTTCTTGTCGTTCTCCAGGAAAAACTTTCCCTTCAGCCCTAGACTTTCATCCGTTTGTATCTCTTCCCAGCATCCGAATCCGTGTTTCCAGATACCAACCAATAAAGCAGAGTCATCGCGATCATTCCAGGGTACGGACCAGTTTTGTGTTGATTTCAGATGGTCGACGGGCAAACGCCAATTCGCTAGATCGCCCTGAGTCGACATTACTGCAATTGCCGGGGGCAGGATTAATTTGAGGCCGATGCACAGAAGGGACGTCCGACTCACCATCATTCAGTATCTTCAGGTTTCTGCTTCTGCTGAGTGTCGTCTCTGCATTGATACTCGACGCTCCATGGTGTGTAACAATGATGGCTTTCTGAACCTTCTTGTTAACTTCTTCACCATTCGTTGCCCTCGCTTTGAGCTCCTCCTCGTGTGCTGCGAGAGCCGCTTTACAAGCTTTGGTAATCTCTTCAGCGTGCTGCAACACGACTGTGCGATTCTTCTTCTCCAATTTAGCGTCTTGGACCACCTTTTCGTAACGGAAACGGATGTCGCCGAATCGTTGTATACCACGGACCAGCAGGCGGATGTCCTTCTCATTCAACTCAATGGCGCGCTGAGCTTTCGTCTTACCCGCAGGCGGGCCACCTTTCTTTCGGTCTTTGGCGTCCTCCTCTTCGTCCTCCTCCTCCCCATCGGACTCAAAGGAGGTACGTACATTCGTGGCAGCTCTTGCTTGTAGCTTGCTTGCTCTGCGCTCGGCATCTGCAGCGGCATCTGCACGAGCTTTCTCGAGTATTGCCAACTCCCTGTCAGCGACCGGTATGATATCATCCCATGACGTTATATCTGCCTTGATGTCTTGTACTGCTATCCTCAGGAACTCGTCGCCACCGAGAGATGTGCCACCAGGAGCGGTGTCTGTCTCATAATTTTCTGCTTTGTTGAGCACGTCGTCCAGATCCATCTCTTCCAGTTGAGCCTGGCTTGTTTCGTTCTTAAATATGTTCGAAGCGCCATACTTGAGAATATCGGCCAACTCTTCCTTGCTATAGTTCTCCTTGGCTGTCTGACTCTTGTGTTTCTTGCCGCCGATGTTCAGGCCAGATGTGTCGACTTGCGATATGATAGCGTGCTCCAAGATCATTTTCTTTCGTGCGCGCTCCAGTACCTCCTCTTCGACCGTGTCTTTCGTGACGAGACGATAGACGTTGACGTGATTCTGCTGTCCGATACGATGGGCGCGCGCCATGGCTTGGAGATCAGCCTGAGGGTTCCAGTCGCTGTCGAAAATGATGACGGTATCTGCCGTTTCTAAGTTGATACCCAAACCACCAGCACGAGTCGATAAGATGAAACAAAAGTCCGGCGAGTTGGGGGCATTGAAATGTTCGATAGACTTTCGTCGCTGTTCGGAGGGCACAGTGCCGTCTAAACGCTGGTGAATGTATCCTCGTAAGGCAAGATAGTCTGACAAGATATCACTGAGGGTAGCGGATTGCTTCAGCATCTCCGCTGCTTAGTCATATTGAAACGAGAACTTACAGCATTCGCACCATCTGCGTGAAGATGAGTACCCGATGACCATCTGCTTTGAGGCGCGTGAGGAGTTTGTCCAGCAGAATCATTTTGCCGCTGTGAACGACCAAGCCTTTCAATGTTGCGTCGCGGTCTTCGGTTCTTGTCTCGGCACCCTCAAACAGGTATGGATGATTTGCAGCTTTCTTTAACTCCATCGCGATGTTGAGCAAAGAGACTTGGGAGTCGCCAGATGCTAGTGCGGTATAGTTCTGCGCATTGTGTATAAGCTACAGCTTGATACTAATCTAGAGAAAGGCGACTTACTCGTGACAGAATGTTTTTATACCACCAAACCTGCATTTGCGACATCTCAACCCGCAAGATACGCTCGCTCTTTGTTGGCAAACTCTTGACGACGTCCTTTTTCAGACGTCTGAGCATAATGTCTTTTAACTGCGCGTGCAGCTCGCGGATTTTGGCCTCTTTGTCTTCATCGGTAAGATCGAAGTCTTGTTCGAGGAGATCGTACTTGTCAGGCTGTAAGAAATGCATAAGGGCCAGAAGTTCTGCAATACAGTGCGTAATTAGTCAAACCTTGGCCTCTCGGTGTCTTACAAGCACGCACCTTTGACGTTGTTCTGAAGCGGGGTTCCGGTGATGAGCAGCTTCCCCGCGCAGTTAAAGCTGAAGAGAGCATCGTAGAGCTGAGAATCCGAATTCTTCAAGCGATGTGCCTGTTCGATATTGGTGATGAGCGCCGTCAAACTGTAGGAATTTTACTGGCAAGTAAGCGCATGCTCACCTCGTCGACTGCCATGTACTGCCACTTGATTTTGTCCAGATCATGACGATCCTTGAGAACATATTCATACGTTGTGAGCAACAGGTTGAATTTAAGCTTCTTCTTGTTGTCGTAAAGCTCATAATCCCGAATGACTTTGCGGGACTCCGAATTTCCGGTGTAAGCTATGACATTAAGGTCAGGGGCCCATAAACCTAGCTGCCATTGCCAAGCAGGCAGAGTGGAAAGGGGGACAACAACGAGAAAGGGTCCGTATTGTTGCATGGTATGGAAGAGGTAAGATAGGATTGCGCAAGTTTGGACAGCTGCAAGGAAGACTGTCAGTGCGCGGGCAATGCCTCCCTGTAATTCCTGGCAATCTCACTCTTGCCGAGACCCATCTGAAAGAAGCCAACGGAGAAAGGTGAAAATCAGCGCCTGACCTGTAATTTTGTTGCTGTAAGGGGCACGCACCTCATCGGCTAGGATGCCGTTCTCATGTCGGCACCACAAGTACACAAGCCAATTCAGACCTGTTATCTGGAAATCCTTCAATTCGCCGCCTACAGCGATGTAGTCTGGCTGAGTCGTCATAGCTTTGAAAGGCGGACGATTCCGCGTGTAAGGTGCAGAGCGGTGAGGCAGCGTAGGAGCGGACGATCGAGCAACGAACGCGTCTATCTCATTCTGAGCGATCGCTGCGATTGTGTCGTGATCTTCCCAAGTTGCTTCAGCATAGACGAGGCCTTTCCACTTGCAAAGATATTCGACTACAGCAGAAGTGCAGGTGTCAACGCTCGGCGGAATACATTTCTCAAGCTGATAAGACTCACGATGGTCGTACTGTACGTCTATATTCGCAGAAGCGTTTCTGCTAGCGATGATGCGTTCGACAGTCTTGAAGCCTTCAATCTGTTCTCTTTTCCGCTCTCGATCAATTTCGAAGGCTTCGATGTCTTCCCCAGAGAAGTGCTGCCTGTCCTTGACGTAGCGCTGTTCTTGTGTGTAGACTGTCTTAATGTAGTTCTCGACTCGCTTGTAGCCTCTGAAATTCCTGAGGGTGTTGAGATCCTCCCAAGTGTCTGTGCGCAAGCCACGGCACCTCATTAGCTGAATGGCGGCACCGCAAAGGTAAACATGCTAGCTCACTGTGCAAATGACTATAACCCTGCCACTTAACGAGGAATAAAATGTTCGTTGTTGGATCATCTTCCTCGTCGGCAACTGCGGGGAGGCTGTCAGAGTCTGTCATTCCCGCTGGTCATGACATCTCTCTGCAGAAGCTTACCCATATCTTCATTGCGCCGGTGATCAAATACGCCCTCAATGGCATCGCCTTGCTGTTCGACCTCCTTCCACGATTTCTTTCCTTTCTTCTTCTTCGAAGCTTTCGCTTGAACTTCGCTATCATCCTCATCTGCATTCTCGTCGTCTTCCTCCTCATCCTCTTCCTCCTCGCTCGAAAAGGAATCAAATGCCGCATCTTCAGCGTAATTCATAGACTTTGAAAGTGTAGATGCTCGTGGTGCATTCTTTCCAGCGAATGAAGCATAATCCGATGTATCTGCACTATCATTCTCTCTCGCTCTACGGAGCTTCTTCTTTCCGTTCGCAGATTTGGAAGATGTCGCTTTGCGCTTCTTGGCTTTTTGCTTCTTGTTAGCAAAGAATTCGTCTGAAGCATCGGACTCCTCCTCTTCCTCTTCCTCTTCATCCTCAGCGGAAGGCTTTCCGGAGGATGTCGACCCAGGCGTAGATGTGCGACGGGAGCCACGTCCGCCTTTGCGAGGCATGTCTTCATCGGAATCATCCAGGGAACGAGCTGTTAGAGTGTTGAGCAGCATCAGCAACGGGTGTAGGAAAACAAAGTCACTGAAAGATGTTGTCACCTTTGCCTTTAGCTTTCGCACTTGATCGCTTTCTAGGCTTGACATCGTCCTCTTCGTCATCGTCAACAGCGTAAGACCTTTGAGCAGGCCTCGATAGGGCAGATCGGCTCTGCGAAAAGATAAAGAGGGTCTCACTTCACTGTCTATCAATCTCAGCAAGTAGCATGGAATGTACTCACGCTTCGACGGAGGCCGTACAGGTCAGGATCCAGCTCGGCATCGAAAGCTACATCATGACTGTCCCTTCTGTTTCTGGACTCCGAAGCAGTTCGCTGCGTGCCGGCTGCGCTTGTTGACGTTGTTTGAGGCTTAGTGTCCTCTTCCTCATCACCGTCCTCGTCGTCGTCATCTTCCTCTTCGTCCCTATCGCTTATTTCGCCAATAGCTCCATCATCTGCTTCATCATCGTCTTCATCATCATCCTCTTCTTCGTCATCATCCTCCGCCGCGTTCTCGGAACCCATATCCATCTCTGTGTCATTCTGTCCGCTAGGTGAATCAACGTTGGCGAACTCGCTAGCTACATCGTGCGCCTGAATGCCATTAGAACCTCCGACGACAGACAAGCCTGCTGGCAGGGAAGAGGTTGATGCGGAAGCAGGCGTGAGTACTTGAGCTGTAGTAATGTCGGGTACTGCCAGACCCGGCTGCGAAGCTAAAATAGTGATAGACGAGAAGCAAGCATGTCAGTTACCGGCCGAGCCTGCTTTTCAGGCACATGGCGAGTGGAGCAAGTCCGAAATAGAGCTGATGCAGTGGGGGAAAGGATGATGAAGCCGACAGATTGGGCAGGGGTGTAGTGCGAGGGCTGCTATAGCCATATAGCAGGAGTAGGAAATGTGGCGAACGCTTGGTCCGAGCGACGTCTATGCAGCGCGAGAGCTTCCTAGGAATGTTGAAAGCTGGAGAGCAGCGCAAGGCTAGCTTGCTACCTCCAAAGGGGAATGATGATGGGTGAAGATTGTCTGAGGTGAACCCTACGTCTTCATGACTCTTGCCTGGCTCCCGACCATCCATCATGCGCTCGAACAGCAAAGAATAGCTTTTCTATGCCGCAAAGTGAATTGCAAGCTGACGCGGGCTCTCACGCTGGGCTTCAGGTAGCATGTTCCTTCCTTGATACACTACAAGTCCTCCTGCGCCTGGCTATGCATGAATTGTGGACAGGCTGCCATTGATGATGTCCTACATGACATTCTCGTTGTTTGCGCGCGCCTCAATTCGGAAGCGCCGAGACGCCGTGCATGAGAAATGGCAGCGAAGGGAAAGGTGGTGATGGTGGAGGTGGGCGATTGAAGGAGTTCCAGGATGTTTTCGAGAGATAAACCAAACTCACGATGTGATGTCTCTACTTCCATCTTTGTCTTCTGGTTCCCTGCTCTTCCTGCTCTTTACCCTTCAGAGGCCTTTGACAAGACTGATGGTTTGATTGCCCTTGAAGTGCGGCCCAGTCGTGCTTCGTAGCGCTCCTCGAGCAGTAGCAGCAGCGGCGGCAGGAAAGAGCGGCAGCGATATACAATCTTGATACACTCTTGCTGTTGTTTAATATAATAAGGCTTCGTTCCTGCTCAAACGCGCGGGTGTGAAGGGCAAGAAGCAGACCGGCACAGATGAAGAGTGAGTGTTCAAGGTCAAACGGGCAAAAGAATGGGCGAGCTCAAACTCTGATAGGAGGGAGAGAATGTGTGTGTAAAGGCTGACTATTATTGCTGACTGAGATTAACGACAAGTAACAAGAGATTTAAAGTAACGAAAGAAGACGTCTAGTACAGTAATTGGGATAGTTTGCTTTCTTAAGCCTGGGTTTCCATCATTCGAGGCTCGTTCTTGAGCAGCTGAGATCCACCAATGTTACCTAATGATCCACCTGATAGCATCATCTTTGAAGCTTTGCATTCATCAAGGAAAGAATCAAACATTGCCATTGTGTCGAGTGGACCACCTGCGGATTCAGGATGGAATTGAACGCCTGGAAAGAAAAAGTATGGTCAGCATTTCTGATTGGACAGGCGAAGGGAAGGCTCAAGAGGAGGGGCAGAGCATGTGGATGGATGGAAAGGACTGGTTTACTCACCCCATACTTTCTTGCCAGAGTCAAGTGTGCTCTTGATACCCTCTACAGATGAATCCTGTGGATTTGAAAAAGAAAAGGAAAAACTCGGTCAGTTTGAAGTTCCGGAACAAGCGGCGCATATAGATAGAGTCGGACGAACATTGGCATTGATGAAGAATGGCTCCCATCCCTGAGGAAAATCTGCTAGTTTAACTGCGTACTGGTCTGTATGATTCGGATGAGGTAGGGGTCCGGGAAAGGTAGACGAAAATTTTGGGAGAAAGTTGGGAAGAACAAACGGAAGAAATTCCGCGGTCAGTATGGTGTGTTTGACAGTTCAACGCGACGAAGCGGTTTGCTTACGATTCTGACTTGTAACGTAGACACGTCCCTTCTTGATAACGCCCGAAGAGGCGAGAGCAAGAACTGGCTGATTATGTCCTCGGTTTCCGTAGGGCATTCGATAGGTTTCCATACCGGCAGCAAGACCTAAGATTTGATTGCCCATGCAGATGCCGAAAACGGGTCTGTTGCACCACCATTCGCTGTCTAGTAGCTGGCGAACATTGTTCGCAGCAAGCTTGCCATGAAGCGGGTCACCGGGTCCATTCGAAAGGAAGAGACCATCGAACTGAGACATGAGTGAAGAGTCTAGAGGTGTATCCCATGGTAGGACTGTGACGCTTGCACCTCGCTTGACGAGGGATCGCATGATGTTGGCTTTAGCTCCAAAGTCGAGAAGAGCAATCTTGACTTGGGTCTTGTCGGTAGGATCTTCATTGAGGGTATAGACCGACTTGGTGCTGGCTTGAGCGATGAGGTTGTCCTTTGCTGGATCCCAGTACTCTGCTTCGCCAGGAGATACATCGTGACCTTCACCGACTGCAATCTTGCCTAGAGTGGTACCATTGTTTCGCAACAAGTTGGTAATTGCTCGGGTATCGACACCAGTGATACCGGGTACATTGTGTCGCTTGCACCAGTCGTGCAGCGATTCTCTAGCGAGGTAGTGAGAGTACTTTTCAGCGACATCGGAAACGATGACACCACGGCATTCGATTTTGTCACTCTCAAGGGACATCAAAGGACCACCATTTGCAGCCTCCTTATCGAGTGAATTTTTGGGGACACCATAATTTCCAATCATTGGAGTGGTGAAGACGAGGAGTTGTGAAGAGTATGAAGGGTCGGTCATGCTCTCAGTGTACGAGGTGATGGAGGTAGAAAAAACGGTCTCGCCGAATTTTGATTCGGTAGAGCCGAATGAGGTGCCTGTGAAAGACTGGCCTGTCTTGAGATGCAATGTCGCAGGGACAGAGGCATCACGAGGTGAGGCTGATGCGCCATAGGGTTTGCCAAATGCCGAAGATGGCATGGACGAAACGGTGGCATAGCTGCGATTGGTCAGAGCGCGACCAAACGACGAGCGCAGGGAGGATCCTCGAACAGCAGAGAGCATGGCGACGGATGTGTGTGGAAGGGCGGTGATTAGGACACGGGGTAGATAACACTAGAGAGTGTGTGATAAGGTTTTAAGCACTCGAAGTAGTCCAGAGTTGGCAGCTCAAACTGCGAGAAAACGAGAGAGTACAAAAGGGCGCGGAAGAGTTGAGTTGAGTCAGTCGTGCTGCACGTTGAACAAGGGCAGCAAGATGTGAAACTGACTAGTCGTCGTGGCTAGGCATACGATGTTATGGTAGCTCTAGGTGATAGTTGTCTCTCTCGGTAGCTTGCTTGCGTGCCCTTCTGCAGCAAAAGTCTGAAGGACGGCGGAGGAGTCAGGAGGAAGAGAGAGAAAGATAAGGCTTCAGCTAGACGAAGAGACAGCAGGAGGAATAGAGTAGCATGCTGGGTACTTACCAAATGGATGTACTTTATAGTCAAGTGTGTGTCTCGAATATCCGATGCAGGTAGAGTGGAAGGCAGAAAAGAGACAGACAGGAAAGAGAAAGAAAGAAAACCGGAAGGAAAGACGAGAAATGCACAGGGCACACGGCTTACTCAGCAGCGAAGAGGGTCAGTTCAGTTGAGAGAGCTGGAGGTGTGTATGCTTCTCTCTTCAACCCATTACAATTCATTCCATTGAATATCATCGTTGCGACGACCATGGCGGACACTGAAGCTACAACTTCTGCTGCACCACCTCCAACCGTGCCATTCTTCAAGAAGAAGTCAAAGAGCAGTGGCAATACAGCGACCAAGAAGAGAGCTGCCTCTCCTGATCCATCCACTACAGCAGCAGCAGCAGCAGCTACTACACATACATCATCTTCATCCAAGTACGATGATGACGACGACCGCGGTGAAGGTCCTTCTGTCGTCCGACTTGCAAAGAAGGAGGTCTTCAATCCATTGAAGCAAGCTACATCCAACAAGCGTCGAAAGCAAGACAACAACATTGACGACGACAACGACAGTGACTATGACCTAGAAGAATACTCTAAACCCACAGTCAAGTATTCAGATCGCAATGTATCACTAGCCATCAAGCAGAAGGACGAAGAAGACAAGATACTATCCGGCGAAGCTGCACTTGCTAAATCAGGTGAACAAACGACTGAAGGACCAGATGATGGTTTATATAAGGGGAAAGCTGCGTATGCATCGCAATTACCTACTGGATCACAAAAGTTTGCTCCTATAAAAGGACCTTCATCCGATATTAGGACGATCACGCTGATGGACTACCAGCCCGACCGCTGCAAGGATTATGCTGAGTGAGTACCAAGTCTTTTGCAAATCACGTCCTCTTTCAAAATGATGATATACTGACGCATCTTTCCTTCTTTCCCCTCTTTCTTGTGTTTCCCTTTCGTCTCTAGAACCGGATGGTGCGGATTCGGTGATTCATGCAAGTTCCTACACGACAGATCAGATTATAAATCAGGTTGGGAGATGGACAATTCATTCCTATCAAATCAACCGAAGAGAGTGGTTGAAGAGATAGTAGAAGAAGAATTACCTTTTGCATGTTTGATATGCAGAGAACCATTTGGTGATCCTAAATCACCTCATGCTGCTGTTGTCACGCGATGTGGTCACTACTTTGGCGGTAGTTGTGCAATCAAGAGGTACGTCAGACTCTTGAATCTTCTACTATTTGATACCTCTAGGATTTCTCGCTAACGGATTTTTCTTTGTTTTGTGTGCCATTCAGATACTCGAAGAACTCGAAATGCTTCGCTTGTGGCGCAAGTACTCAAGGTATCTTCAATAAAGCAGACAAGATTCTAGATAGAATGGAAAAGTTGCAACAAGCTAGACTGAAAAAAGCAAAAGACGAAGAAGGTCATGATTATGATGCTGATGCTAATGGTGGTATTGAAATCGAAGGACTGGCGGAGGAGTAGCTCAAGTCATCTGTACCTTGGACAATTTACTCGTACAATAGCTAGTTCAGTCTTCATGTATCATAGATATTGCAAGTGAAAACACAAGGTTATCGAATACAGAACATATCTATGCGGACGTCTGCTGCTCCTTCCTTGCTTCCCCGCCGCACTCACTATTGCCAGCCTTTCTTGCCTATGCTCGTGTTCTGCACTGCACACTTTGACGAGAATTCACGTGCTTCGAGAATTTGCTTGTTCTTTGCCTTATCTCCAATGAAGGGAGTCTTCCGTATACCCAAGCCTTCAAAGAGAGGCGCAACAGCCGCAGCTCTACGTGTTCTTATACCAGAAGTTCCAGATCCTGCTCCTCCAATTGAACTCCTTACTCGAGTACGGCGGTTTCACCTACATCAATATGGATATGGTCAGGAAGAAGCAGCTGAGCAGCGCTCGAAGAATGTACTTAGGTGGATGATGGAATCCACAAGAGGCAGGGAGAATGAACAGAATCTGAAGAAGATGGTTGATGAATATGTACTTAAACATATGCCTTTGGCTTATATACTTGGTGAGTAACTGACTTGACAATTCTCGTCGCCGTCATGCGTGATGCTCGTTTAAACGTTGGAAGACTAAGGACGGTATTATTCTGATACATGTCACGGATATGTGTATAACAGGCGACCAACCTTTCTGCGGTATCAACGTACAAGTCGAACCTCCAATACTGATACCACGTCCAGAAACAGAAGAATGGGTAATGAACCTCGTCAAGAAGATGGAAAAGACCAAAAATGATATCGTGGCACCAGCAAGAGTGTTAGACCTATGTACAGGGAGTGGATGTATAAGTTTAGCATTAGCTAAACATGCACCCAGATTCCTTGTCACAGGTCTTGATATTTCAAAGAAAGCAATACAAGTGGCAACCGCCAATTCGGATCGCTTAGGTTTCACAAATACAATATTTAAACAAGTGGATATATTCGATGATAATGCTTTGGAACAAGCAAATCTAGCGCGATACGATTTGATAGTCTCAAACCCGCCTTATATAACACCGAAAGATTACGAAAAGCTAGATAGATCAGTGAAGGACTATGAAGACCGTCGTGCCTTAGTAGGTCAGTACCGAGCTCACGGGACGTCAAGTACATCTGGTCCAGTGTCAAATCAAGATGGGCTAGACTTCTATCGTCGCATACGAGAAATAGCGACTCGATATCTAGCTCCGAGTGCAAGGAGGGCTCTAAGTGAGGGGATACCGAGACTGGTCCTCGAATTCGGAAAAGGACAAGATGAATCAGTAAAGGAGATCTTCGGCGTTTATAATGCCAAAATAGTGAAAGACTTTAACGAGATTGAGCGGACCATAGAGGTATACAGTAGAAAGAAGACGGAATCAAAGTTATGAAGCCGTCCGTCTGGCTAGTAATAGAAGGCTGTCAGCAGCAGTGGGAAAGCGCCAACTCGCAGTTGTCGGGTGTACTATCAAATATGTATACAACACTGTTTCCGTCAGAACAACTCGACGTAAGGTGACAATGGTTTTGTTCATTTCATGTTTTGCAATGTGGCTAATGAAGGAAGAATGCTACAGCAACTAACAATGGAATAGTACTGGTCTGTAACACCTTTACTTCTTGTTTCGCTCACCGTAGGCCTGGAAAAGGAAAATTGATTTTCAAGTAAGCAAAAAGATCTGGATCACACCACACTCATCACAATAAGCTTACCTTGGTGGCGTAGTCACCGTCAATGCAGATGACATTGGCGGGCTCCTGCTCTTTTCCGGCAAAGTAGCGGGTGAGGATCTCCTTGACACCATCGGCGTATCGCTTCTGAGCGTCGAGGGTGGTACCGGAGTAATGGGCAACCATGGCATTTCCACCGTTCTCCTTCTTGCCGTTGTATTGCATTGTTCTCCATGGGTGGTTTTCCGGAGCGGGTTGCTGCTCCCAGACATCACCACCGTAGCCTCTGATGTGGCCCTGGTTGACGGCATCAGCGACATCTTGAGCGACGCAAATGGCACCACTTTTAGCAGGGGAAAGCGATCAAGTCAGTGACAATTTGGATGGCTTGTTAACGTCCATGACAGCTTACCGAGCAGTGTTGACGATCCAAGCGCCCTTCTTCATCCAAGAGAGCTTCTCCTTGTTGATTAGGTGCTTGGTTCCCTCGTGTAGAGGAGCGTTGATCGTGAGGACATCTACCAGAAGAAGAACAGTGGTCAGGTCGCGTTGCACGCTAGCAGACCTAGTTCGTTTCCCAAGAACACTCACCGACTTCGCTCAAGAACTGCTTCAAGTCGTCAACCTTGATGGCACCAACCTCCTCCTCAGCATGCTTGGGTAGAGGAGCATAGTCGTAGTATGTGAGTTTGGCGCAGTTGAATGGCTTTAGTCTTTGAAGGACACGGAAACCGATTCGACCAGCTCCGAGGGTACCGACAACCTTTCCTTCGAGGTCGAAGGCGTTCTTGGCGACGGCGGCAACGTTCCATCCTCCTCCCATGATTTGCTCGTGGGCTGGGGTGTAGTTTCGGACCAAGTTGAGGATCTAAAGGCGTCGTCCGCATCCATCAGAACTGCACGCTTGTATCCTTATTGAAAAGTGTGCAGGCACTTACGGTCATGACGACGTGCTCAGCAACGGAGACAACGTTGGAACCAGTAACTTCGGCAACGAGGATCTTCTTCTCGTTGGCGGCATTGAGGTCTAAGAGTGCAGAAGTCAGATGTCCGTCACTCTGTCAAGGTATAAGTCTGAAAGCAACTCACCAATGTGGTCGGAACCGACACCGGCGGTAATGCAGGCCTTCAGGTTCTTGGCCTTCTCGATGACTTGTCGGGTAGCATAACCGGGCTAGAAGAGCACAAGGAACGCGTTTAGTATGCCTGAACAGCAGTGATCCTTGATCTTGTGCCGTGAGCTCACGTGGAAGGGAGTGGTGCTGTACGATAAGCGAAACAAGTCAGTCTCCTGGACACGTGCCACCAGGATGCTTCTTTCCGGTGACTTACATTAGAATGTCGGCATCAACGATCTCCTTCTGGAAGTCGGAGCTTTCTCCTTCCTGTGAGATTATGCCATGTTAGATTGTACGGTATCAGATGAACTGCGGATACATAGGCGGGCAGCTCTTCTGCTCGACACGCGTCATAGAACGCTAGCCGGAGGGATCTGCAGAGACAGAGAGCAAACCGCCGAAAGTTGAGGCTAAACTTGCCTTGTCATGGATAACGACGTATTCGTCTGAAGCGACAAAACGGCATAGAGTCAGCAAGAGAAGCAGTAAGAACAGTAGAACGTAGACAGTGTAGGCCACTCACGTCCTTGTTCCTTGAGCCACGGCTGTTGTATGATATGAAGAAAGAGACATGTCGATCACGTGTCAGTATCCGCTTGCTCGCTTGAGCCGGGCGCGCGAGTTGCGGAGACACTCCGTCACAGGCAGGAAAGACAGAGAGAAGAGCAGAGACGTACGCCGATTCCGAGAGCATTCTCAGTTGTTCCCAAGAGACGAGACTCCTCTTTGGCGTGCTCGTGGCCCTGGTATAGAACTGTGTATGAAGACGTGTATCAGCTTTGTGTTGCGCTTGACGGCCTTCTAATTCCGACGAAAGCGACGACGAAGAGTGCCGTGTCGAACGGGAAGCTTTCGCGTGCAAGACTGACCTGCGAGAACCTTCATATCGTTTGATTTGGTAGATGAGAATAGACGGGTGGATTGGTTGAGATAATGTGTGCGGGTGCGTGAAGCAGAAGCAAGAGAGGTTGTTGCTTTTCGGAACATCTTGAAAGCTTGGGATCCTTCCTTTTCCTGTACGGAGCGGGCGGCGGGCGGGAATGCAGTTGGTTAATGGCGAGGTGCTTGCATGCGCTCGGCTGGCTCTGCGTGTTTTGTCCACCCGTTTGCATCTGCCTTTTACTCGATTTGTCTGACATTTCCCAGCTTACATCCATGACCCGCTCATGCGCCACCTCAGTCCTCCGGTACACGTATGATCTGCCCGAAACGCATACATAGAAGCACGATGTGACAGACGCAAGCCCTAGTTTAGTACACTACAAAAAAGCTAATAAAGATTCCGTGTTCATCTTTATACATGTGTAGCTATTTTCTGCCACTTTCATCATTGATATTCCTGGCCCTTACGCTTTGCTTACTCTCCTTGCCACTGCGAAACTCACCCCGGGTTAACCATGGGACCGGTCGAAGTATAGCCATGTATCCCCGCGGGGGAGAACTGCTCTTGCATCCGCATGCGCGAAAGGAAAGTGATGGGTGAGGGAGAATCAAGTATTTCGGAGATACAGTCATATGATTGTAACGTATGCGAGGAAGCTTTGGTCTTTGAGTGGTCCATAGTGTCCTCTGCGACAGCTACTTCAAGCTACTACAGCCAAGAAAGCCTGAAACCTATATCTGCCGTACTTGCGATACAATTGCGGAGTAAATTGCGGTCCCCCAGTTCGCGGCTTGGTCGGCCGCCCCCGTCCGCCACGCGTTCTCTAGTATTCCCTTGACGCGCCTTTTATCCGGCAGCATGAGCTGTTCCTGAGGAGTGAGGGATACACGCTGCTACTGCTCGGCTTCATAGCATAGTTCTGCTTAGTACGATAGCTTGACTTCTCCCATTCATTTCCGTCTTGTAACTGGTTTGTATACGCAGTGACCAAGTAACAATCGCGGCATTGCGACCGGACAATATGTAACAAAACGCTTTCCAAACTATGAGCAGCAAGGACAGCCAAATACCCTCTCGAAAAGACTTGCTAACATCCCTTCATTGCAAAAACGACCACTGCTGTAGGATACGCACGCTAGCAAGCTACTCTACATTGATAACACTGCGAAGATTGTCAATCCGAGGCTCAAAGTGTGCCTTGTAAGGTTTGGGATGTGAATTGACAGTATTTGAGAATGCTAATGTATCGATTTCCTGTCCTTTCACCTGAGTTATGTTGAATGCCCAAAGGAGAAGTGCAGTGTTGATATAGACTGAGTTATTGGCTACATGCTGTCCTGGACAGACACGTCTTCCGAAGCCGAATCTGCAGGAAAATCAAGTATGTGCTCGTCAGGAAAGACTCGTGATAAACGGAGAGAATGGTCGAAAATCTCACTGGAAATGCTTCATGTCTGACTTGAGCTTGCCTTGCTTATCAAGCCAGCGGTCAATGTTGAACTGCTCAACGTTCGGTCCGTAGTAGTTCTCATCGCGATGGATGGCCCAGTGATTGCCGACAATGTTCGTGCCTTTGGGAATAACGTAAATGTCCTGTTTGCCCAATGATTGTCAGGTACTTGTCCGGGAGCTTCTTGCAGGACGCTGCCACTCACATGAACGATATCTTCGTCAGCGCGGTGAATGAAGCCACCGCTGCTGACCGGCCGCCATCGATAGCTCTCATGTACAAAGGCTTTCAACGTACTATGCAAGAAGTGAAGTCAGCTCTCTTGGCCTAGGACCTCGAGACAAAGGTCAACACTCACGGTAGGTCATCCAAATCTTCATATGTGGGTGCTCTGTTCGTTCCCACTACTGCATCCAGTTCCTGTTGGACTCTCTTCTGCTGTTCGGGGTGTGTAGCAGCGGCCATGACCGAGATCTGAATAGCACTACTTGAAGTATCGCTGCCAGCACCAAAGATAGATCCGCATAGATAAGCGACTTCATCGTCAGACAGGCCATATTTAGCTTGATTTTGAGTCATGTAAGTTGCGAAGCATTCTGTAGCATTTCCATTGGCGGCATTGCGACGAGCTTCTTCCAAAGCACCACGGAACAGTTCGAGCTCTTCTGCTCCCCATTGTTCGGGTACTTTGAGGTATCCAGGGACATCTGTGAAGCAAGCGGTAGCAAATTAGTATGTCTTGTCGTACACCCTATATAAAGATTGTTGAGTTACATTTCAGCCACGGGAAAGAGTCAATCTTCCATGCACCGGGTCGAAGAACCTGACCAAGTCGGTCAGCTCCAACGATGATCTTCTGAATGTCAGGATCGGAATATTGTGCTTTGTCTTGCCGGCCGTAACCAAGGTTGACGACAATCTAAAGCGAAGCAAAGCGACTCATTAGTTTTCAGACTCGGGCCATAGAGGGTGCTCACAGTTGCGGCATACGTCTGAATGTGAGATTGGAACTTCTCAGGCTCAGACAGGATATCGGTGATCACGGTACGCGCTGCTTTTTCTTGAATTGGACGGAAGTTGCGAGCTGCTTCGGGTTGAAGGGTGCTGTGGAGAGCCTTTCGGAGACGTCCTGGGCGACACCAGAGGTCAGCTTCCAACCTTTGTGACTGATGAAACCGAGTGATTGACTTACTCCATCTTTCATTGTGGCCAACTAGTAGGATGCGCTTGCCATTAGAGAAGACCTCGCCTGTGAGAGCAACAATTAGCTACGTTCGGCAAAAGGGAATTCAGAGCTACTCACTAGCTACGACTGCATCCGGTCGGTCTGCAGTTGCTCTGGCATTCTTTTCCAGCAAGTCCGTCGCCCTGAAAAGCGAAAACGGGGCAGGGGTTAGCAGCCATATTTCCCGCTGGAGCGAGCGGGCGATACCGAACTCACTTCTCAACGCTTGAGCAGATGACGAGGGGATGTGTACCGGACCAAAGGGTCATAAGAGGTCCATGCTGTCTTGAGATGTCATAGAATTGACGCCATGAATACAGAGGTGCTATTTTGTTTCCCCACAGAGGTGAAGGTCGGGGTCCCGGTGGCAGTCTTGAGTATCTCTTTCGTCGAGCTGTGTATTGCTGTAGAAGCCAGCTTATGAGCAGCAGAGATGCGCATGCTACGATAGTCAGTGGACTGGCCATTGGCTGCTATGCACTGTATCTGAATGGATGACTTAGAGCAAGAAAGAGAAGGTTGCAATGCAATAATGCTGGCGCATTTGAGCAGAGGCTGATCGGCGTAGCGGAGGGCGGAAATAAGGCCGCTGAATTTTGGGGAAACACGAAACGGCAAATGCTGGGCAGAACCTTTAATAGGGAATGAGCGAATCCTCGGAGGCACGGAGGGGACTTACTGTGCCGAGCTGTTGTGTCTTTGGCAGTCTACCGTCTGAAAGGGCCAAATCCCGCCAAAGGACAGCAAATGCGCAAAGTGACCTTCGACGGTTGGAGGACCCAGATGGCAATGTCATACGGTATCAGTGGAACAGCAGGAGATAAACTGCACCGGCTCCTTCGCTCCTTCATGCAAAGGAATTTGAAGAGCCATAGACGACAGGCGGACAATTCCCAGCCTGCGTTGTGAAAGCCGTCACTCCATTGAATGGGGGTAGTCATATGTATATGCATGCGCACATCAGGCGTCAGCACTACCGGCTTTGAGCGGGCAAACGAGGCTACATATAACAGCAAGCATGGCACATTGCTTTAGAAAAATGGAATGCGTTCTCCAGCACCCGCTTCTGCTTGCGGTCAGCAGGGCACGTGCAGAGAACCAATTCTTCAAGGCATGCAAAGCAAAGTGGCGGCTGGATGTTATCAGATGAAAGGATTTTGCTCCGCATTGCAGACTGGGAGCATTGAACAGGATGACAGGAGCGCACGAACGTCTGTTCATCTTAATCACATTCTCATTCTCATCAGCCTGCCAATCCCTCTGTGACGGTGGTGCGGGCGAATAGTGCCACTTTATCCGACTTGATGGCACAGAGCTGCCGTTTTCCATCACATTGAGCCAAGAGAATAGCAGGACTTGCGATTGTTGTACCGTCAAAGCGTATTGACTCCAGTGTCGTATCGTGCTTCGTCTTCTGTGCTTTCGAGGCAGTGCGGGAGAGCCAGCCTGCACGCCTCTGAAATCCATCTACGCCTTTGCTCTTGCATCAACACGTACAGCGAACACGATCAAGAGTTTCAGCAGGTGGCAGAGAGAAGAAGATTGGCAGGAAGAGTGGGAAAGTGGTGACATGATATTAGCGTCATACGCACACCCGGTCCAGATGTCGCGTCCCTAGTCTACTCCAGCCTTCGAATATCTTCACAAGCCTGGATGGCTCCTGCAAAGTCAACGAGGGCGCCAGCTGGCAACGGCTCCTCCTCTGAGATGCGTAGGAGCAGCACAAACACCAGCTCAACCAGCAATAGCCATCACGGACATGGTCATGGTCATCACAGTCACGGCGGAAGTGGTGGTCCACCGCATGGAGCTACCTGCAGCTGCGGTAATCCCATTCATCCAGGCTCATCGTCAGGCTCAAAGCACCTGAGCCCTTACCATGATCTAGGCCTCAGCTCGCCCAGCAAGCCCCTCACTACTGCTGCTGCTCTAAAACGGCAGCGTGAGCTTCGTGACTTTGCTTTGGTGAGTTTGTTCGTCGTTCTAAATACTGCTACTGGGCCTGCTGACACGCGCTCGGACGTACACCCTTCACCATTGACAGATTGACAAGCTGCTCTCACGCATTTTCTGGCTACGTTTCTACGAAGACGCAGCAAGACTATACTCAACCAGACTTACTCTGATAGCAAAAGAAAGGCTGCCATACCTCATACAGAATATCATAGGTGCGTTCTCAACTACCATATTGTTCACGATCACCTTCGAGCAAGCGAGCTGACCTTTTCCCTTGTGTTTCTCCATGTCACGACAGCTGCCGGAGGTGGACCAGGCTGGGCCGCTGCCAATGCAAAGTGTGAAGACCTCCGTGAATACTTCAGACTGCAGATACAAGTCGACCTGCGTGAGCTTGAAGACCGAGTGTGGCATATTTCAAGCGAGTGGACCTATACTGCAATACGAAGAATGGCTATTTCGAACGGGATTGACGTCTCCCCGGTCGGATTACGAGCTACAGATCTACTCACACTCATCCCTCTTCTCGAAGCAATGTGTGAAAACCTTGAAAATGCTCAATTGTCAACCTATGAAATACATCCCGTCAAGAGTATAGCTGGCACTTTTGTCAGCTTATATCCTGATTTTCGCATACCTTCCCTTCCGAACACTCCAACAGCCAAGAACAGCTCAAGTCCAAATGGCAGTATACCAGAGACACCTCTGACTTCAGCCAAATTCGCAAGTTTCCTCAAACATGCACCGGATATTCTCCTCGCCTGTTCACACCATCCCTCTGGGAAATGCTCTCTTGAACTGCCTAGCAGTACTCCTTGGGGAGCTTCACTCTATAAGATCACAACCGCACCTGCACCTCCTACTCCGAAAGGCACCAAATCACCCTCTGCTATGTCACCAGCTAGTATGCTCTTCGACGCTCTCTTTCCTTCACTTCCACGGAATCCGAAAAGCAACGCCAAAAGTACAGGAATCTTCTCCGCAGCCAGTCAAAAAACACTTAAGTCAGATTTAGCACACGCCCAGATAGAACTCCGTTCCATCCTAGCTCTAGGTCTTTCTAGACTGTTCATCGTTCTATTCCAGACAGCACTAGAATTCGACATTCGCTCGTTTGGCGAAAACGTCAATCTTGCCTTTGGACCTGGTTATGTCAACTATGATCACTCAGACGAAGGAGATGAAGAATACTATGGAGGCTGTGAATGCTGTCTTGACGATTTCTACGATCATTGTGAAGCCTCAAACAATGGGAAGGGAGATAACCCATTACATGAATTATGGAATTCAATCTCGAAAGCTGAAACTCCTGCAAAGAGAAAATCGGTCAAAAGAGCTCGAACACGTTCACGTAGTACTGAACATGTTAGACGTGGCTATTACAGCCGATATAAGTCTATGTTTGCACCTCGTCCTGGTGCAGGTCTGAAAGCTTGGGATGCAGTTTTGCATTACGAAGCTATCATTCGAGAGGAAGAGGAAGAAAAAGAAAAGAAGGAAGAGGAGAAAAGATTAGAAAGAGAAAAGTACGGCTTGAAGGGCAGTGCTGGACAAGCACCTACATCGGCCAATGGGGCCGGAAATGCGGCAGCCCGTGCAATATCCGGCAAGGCGAAGAGTGCAGCAGCAACAGGAGACGTCTCTACAGATATCGACAAACTTGCTCATGGCATATATGCGAGTAGCTTTCCGCAGAAGAGGAGAGCTGGTAAAGCAAGAGAAAGCTCCGAATGCGATGGCCGTGGTGGTGGCCTTGTTGGTTGGAAAAGCTGCCGTGAGTTTTGATTTTAAGGTTGTCAATCACGACCATGCTGACTCACTCTACTTACAGATGAGGAAGATGTTTGGGAGCGCGGCCTTGACTCGACCGACGACTTTGACATTGCAGATTATTTCGGACTTAACAGAGGCAGGGACATGGATGAGTGAGTTGCAACATTTGCCGATTCACCTCGCGTTTACTGACCTTTTGCAACGCTAGACCTGAAGCCACATGCAGATGTGAGCGAGTAGCCATGCGCTACCTGATTGCGGAAGAACACAAGGAAGATGGAAATGCCGCTTTCAGACGAGGAGACTACGACGAAGCGATTACCTGCTACACACTCGCTCACAAATCCGAGCCTCGACTACCTTTATACCTATTAAATCGGGCTATGGCAGAATTGAAGGTTAATCGATGGGACGAAGCTGAAAGAGATTGCACGGCTGTACTACGCAAGCACCGTACGAATCCCAAAGCTCTGTGGAGACGAGCAAAGGCGAGGAGAGCCATATCGTGCGCTTCTGGAAACGTCGAAAAACTTATTGGAGCTGAGCGAGGTCGGTCCTTTCGCTCAGATATCAGTGTCCTCAGGCCAGTACGCTGACATGGCTGGACTCATTAGACCTGCTCGACTTTCTTGCGATCCTGCCAGACTCGTCAGAAGGCTATTCTGAACTCGCATCCGTGAGGGCAGACCTCTGCCCCTGTTTCGAATGCCAAGACGTTTCGCAGCTGTTCGCCTCAACTGGGTCTAACTCGTCAAGGGACGCGCGCGACAGTCTGCAGTATCTACCGTCCACATCATCACGTATACCTGGGAGGTCGTGCTTTAACAAGACATACAGGTCATCGCCGTACTTGACCTCAGCATCTACCTTGGAGCGAGTCTTGCTTGACACACCACTAGCGAAAAGTCGCGATGTGCTGGCTTCAATTCCTAAAGGCTGGTTCCCACCACGGGCAACCGAGAAGACATCTCAAAAGGCTGCGCCGACGGAAAGCCGCTTTTTCTCCCTCTCTTCGACACCGAAACCCCCTGTAGTGAAAGAGACGCCAAATGGACCTACCTATTTCGACAAGGAGTTCTGGTCGGAAGTCGTCCAGGATTTCAGCTTCGTGCCGGAGTCAGTCTGCCTACCAGAAGATAGGATGCCTCTCCACTTTGCGAGTGATCACGATCTATCTACTTCTACACTTCCATGCTGGGATCTTTACAAGATCTTACCTGGATAAAAGCACTATTCCGTGGTATCTGAAGATCTTCGATCCCGCATCTCTTCGACCATCACCGACCCCCATCCACACGCCTCAAGCAGTTCTATACCTTTGGCTCGTCGGAGACGAGACTGAAACAGTTCACCTCCGCGCTATGTGTACTTCGTTTTGTTAGTCCGTAGTAGAATAGTCTCGTTTCACCATGCAGACTGATAGTACAGTGCAGTGCTTCTATTGTTGTAGACTAGGCTATTCCCATGCTTTCTGCGCCTGAATACTGACAATTCGATAGAATGATGTCGCAGCAGTTGCTGTATGGCTCTTTGATTCCGGAACATGCAGTTATTCGGTTACTCTCCATTTTTCTTATCGCAGCGGTCTCGATCATCTGCAGCTGAGAAGCCATTGCATGTCTGTAGAGCAGCGACAAGACCCCTCGCGGAATCCAACAAGTCTACCACATTCTTTCAATATGAGCAAAACTATCAAGGCAGAGGCTGCTGCCAAACAGGGCGTCGCAAAGGTGAGGTCTACTGCTTGTCGCTTTTCGCAATGTGGCTTTTCTGATTGATCTGACCTTCCAGGACCTTATTGCTGGAACGAGTGCGTGACAGGAACCTTAGACGCTGAAGAAGAGCAGCGGCTGATTCATACAACACCTCACCTAATCATTGCATTCATTTTGGACGAGCAGTGGGCGGTATTGCTCAGGTATGTCTTTATGTGTTGTCTCCTATGCTTCCTGTAATTTTCGATTGACTCGCATCAACGCGTGCTGTTTCCTGCAGGTTCTCGTCGGACAGCCCGTAGGTCGACCAAAGCCTTGAACCCGTATAAGAACAGGCAAGATGTTGACATTGTTACCTCTAGTTCGATATTGTCAAAGTCCGCTTGCAAAGTAGCGATGTTTACAAAGGCGGCCTAGACTGTGCGACACGGATATTGAAAGAAGAAGGTCCCAGGGCATTCTATAAAGGTGCATTACTGCCGTCAGAAGAAGCGGAACATCCTCACATACTGATAAGAGTCGTTGTGTCGTCGCAGGAACTGCTATGCCTCTTGTTGGAATCGGTGCTTGCGTCTCTCTACAATTCGCAGGTCTAGCTGCATGCAAGAACTACTTTACCGCGTCTAACGTCCGAAGTGGGAAAAGCAACCCTCAAAACTTGACGCCAGCACAGTTGTATCTGTCAGGTGCTGGAGGTGGTGTCCTGAACTCTGTCGTTTCCGGGCCAGTCGAGCATATTCGTATTCGTAGGTTGTCATGGTTGAAAGGTTCTGATCGCAGCGTCAATAGCTGAAATGACGTTACTGCAGGTCTACAAACGCAAACGAAGGCTGCCGGCTCGATGTACTTCAACGGACCCTGGGATGCGTGCAAGAAGATCTACGCTACGGACGGTCTCCGGGGTATCTACTTCGGTCAGGGCTCAACCCTGCTCCGAGAGTTTCATGGCTACGGATGCTACTTTCTGTGTTACGAGCTGCTTGTGCAGCGACGCATGGCTAAAGACCATATCGAGCGAAAGGTAAGTGAGCCCGAGGCATGCTTTGATCTGTGGGCTAAACCGTGCGCTTCGCGTTATGCAGGACATTCCCGCTCTAGACTCACTTCTCTACGGTGCCCTAGCAGGTTACGGTCTATGGCTCGGAGGAGCATATCCCCTCGATGCCATCAAGTCGAAGATCCAAACCGATGGTCTGCCATCGCAAGGCGACAAGCGCAAATACCACGGTGTTCTCAGCTGCATCCGCAAAACATACGCCGCTCAAGGTCTTGGCGGCTTCTTCAAGGGATTCGTCCCAACCATTATCAGATCACCTTTCGCCAATGGAGCCACATTCGCTGCATTCGAAATTACTCTACGTATGATTTCGTAGAACGTGCGAACCTGCTTACGTTCGGACATAGATGCTCCTGCTGAGATTACGCGACATATACCCTACTTACTTTGACTGAAGTGACTGTAACCTATATACCCTGGGACTTCGAATTAGATGCAGTCAAGCTACTAATATGGAAGGAAATCTTCCAGACTTTGAATCTAGGGCTCTTTTGCCTATGCATAGGTTGCCGCCAATCTCGCTTTCCTGAAACAGCGTGCACCATGTCAATAGCTGGCTGAAGTATACTCATACGCCGTAGCATAGTATGCGGTAAGAGGCTTACAAGAACTCCCCACTGGTCAGACGGCGGGTGCCGGGCTTGATACCTTTACCTCGCACGCGTTCTTCGAATTCCCTGTCGCTCATGGTGTCCCTGCATGACCAATGATTAGCCTATGCGAGCCTCGAAGGTAGGAGCAGAAGGACAACATACTGGCCGGACATAACCTCAAGGGCAGTATTGAAGTCTGGTTGCACAAAGTATGCTATCGAGTACCGCGGCGAGGCCTTGTGCTGCTGTTCCTGCGGCATGATAACTCGATGCAGAGTAGACTTCAGAGCTCCTCCTGACCAGAACTGATACAGGATATGTCAGTTCAGGAGATTACGGAGCTGGTGATACGGTGAACAGACCTCGAGAGCATCCGCTATATTGACAATGAGAGCGCCAGGATAGTGCTCTGCATCATTCCACGAACCGTCTGCACCCCTTACTTGAAGTCCGGGCTGACCTTCACAGAGCAGGAGCGTCACAGAGCCGTAGTCGCTATGTGCTGAAGCTCGTATGTCGTGCCTAGGGAACGCAGTAAGCCTTTGTAGAAAAAGACGGTCGAGCTTACTCACTCGTCAACCTTGCCTGGCATGGCTGGATAGTGTATGAGACGCATCCTATTTTCCAGGGCGGTGTGACACGATGTAAAGACCTCGGGATTCAAGTTGAGCGCCATTGCTAGACCTCCGAGAACTTGTAGCGAAGCTTTATGAAGCTTATCTTGCATCTTTTCGAGAAAGGCACGGCTTCCCGGTGCGTCGAACGGTTGCGGCAGATCTTGCGGGCGCTGTGCCAATGGGCCCAAGTAGAAAGACTCTTTCAAGTCTCCTCTTGTAAGGCTCGCGTCCAATGTTTCCTGACGAATACCGGTATAGCCCTATTTCACATTTGCAAGGCAAGGCGTGTGAGCAATCAACACGGTGATAAGCGAATTTTCTTGCGGTAACCGGTGTAAACGACTCACGCAGCCTGCAGACGTGTCAAAAGCATACTTGCTTCGCTCGTCGTTGGATGTATTCTGGAAGAAGTCCTTGGATAAGGTGAATGCCTGCTGTATCTCTTCCGGTTCGATGCCGTGGTCCAAAAGGTAAAAGAAGCCCGAGGTATTGGCAGCAACCCTCAGGCGTTCGGCAAGCGTTTCAGAATCCCATGACAGCCTTATAACTGGCAGGTTCGACGATGACTCCATCTTTGACAAGGAATAGTGCTGCTGTTGACCAGTACCGCAACACTATGCAGTTGAAAAGCTCGTATCGTCGGCGACCGCTGCGTGATCGACGTGATATGCAGAAAGCAGTGTCGACCTATTGTCACAACAGCCTGGATCGAGAAGGCGCACATACAGTAGTGGACTACGACAAGACTGCTATTCCCAGGTCATGCCAACGGGACTTCTTAGATTCTGGCACGCAGTCCAGCAGCAGGTCGCCACAAATGCGAACCAACTGTATGCCGGCGGTGACATCGACTTGAAGAGACAGTTTCAGCTTTACACCGTCTTCATCTTATGGTATTGCTTACAGCTAGAAGACTCGCCACTAAAGCCTTACCGTACAGCAGAAGCTTCTCTGTATCCGCTCTGTGCGTCATCCTTCTCGCTGCAGGCTACACGCAGTGGACGAAGAAGCCGACTCGAGACAACTTTATTCACCCACCCACAACCTTTCATAACAGCACCAAGATGAGAGTTGTCCCTGTTCCTGTCCGAAGTGACAACTATGCCTGTGAGTGCTTATTCAGTTGGAAGAAGCTTGTCGCCGAATCTCCTGCCGCCCGACGCAATGTGCATGCTGAGTCTGGCTTTGCAGACCTTCTCATTGACGAGGCAACCAAAACCGCAGCAGCTGTAGACCCATACGACGTTAAGAAAGGTTTGTGACGCTCTGAGGGTGGTATCTCAGGCGTAAAGGACTGACATGCACGATCGTCATAGTCATAGCTGCAGCGGAGAAGGAAGGCGTCAAGCTGGGTAAGTTACGATAAATCGTCTTCGAAATGGGACTTCCCTAACTAATCTCCACAGGAGAACACTTGATCACGACACATCACCACCAGTAAGCTTCGCCGCCCACTTTAGCACTTTCAGGCTCTTCGCTGAAGGCATTGCATAGCGATCATGCCGGTGGCAATGAGGAATTCAAGAAGCAATTCCCAGGTGTGACCGTCTACGGAGGATCTTCGCAAGTGGCTGGCCTTACCAAGAAGGTGAATTGCCTCGGATCGTCCTACACATTTTATTTTGTGACCATGTTGACATTCTTTGATTGCAAGGTCAATGACCGCGACTCTTTCAAGATCGGCGAGAACATCAAGGTAACAGGCTATCATACGCCTTGTCACACGCAGGACTCGACTTGCTTCTTTGTGGAAGACAGTAGCAAGGATCAGAGAGGTGTCTTCACTGGGTAAGCAACAGCTTGCTAATGTGCTTGGATCTACTTGAGAACATCTGCTGACCTATTTGTACTTTCCAGAGATACTTTGTAGGTCGCTGTACCGGCTCGACAAAAGTTTTCAGGACTGACTGTACATGCAGATTTGTTGGCGGATGCGGTCGGTTCTTCGAAGGTACGGCAGAGGAGATGGACAAGGCTTTGAATGGCGTTTTGTCGAGCCTTCCAGCCGATACCAAGGTCTACGATGGCCACAACTACAGCCAAGGCAATGTCGCTTTTGCTTTGCATATAGGTGCGTACTCAGTCTGAATAGGAATGTCTGGCACGTAGTCTGATCAGCCTGTCTGGTTATTTGCCTAGACCCAAACAACGAGGCTATCAAGGCTCTCAAGGCGGACATTGACTCTACGGGCGAGACAACCGGCAAGTACACCATCGAAGATGAACGAAAGCACAATGTATTCATGCGCCTTACCAGCGAGGCTGTTGTACAGAAGACGGGCGCGAAGAACCCTGTTGAAGCTATGGACAAGCTTCGCGAGATGAAGAACAATTTCAGAGGCTGAATAATGAGGGAGCCACTACGAACTAGTGTAGCCTTAATCAGGCAACACTTAAGCCTGTCATCGTGACAACGGTAATAAGGACAACAGTGTCAGTCTTGTTCTCCGCCTTCAAGGCATGCACATGCGTTCGAGCATTGTTGCGAAGGGGGAGAGCTCTGTTCAACTAGACCCGTGAATTGTCGAGTTACAGACCTGTCAAGTTGAGACGAAATATACTATGTTACACGGAATGATGTTTACTTTCTTCTCTAGACTGATCGGAGGCCGTTGCTTTCTGTGCCCTCGGCTCCAACATGGGCACGAACACTAAGTCCATGACCTTCCGGCGCCTTCTTACCATCGTCCAGACGGTGGTGCTTGTCCAGCTGACCAGCCACTTCCTCCTTGACCCTGCTGATATTGCTGTCCTTGGTAATGCGGCTGACCATACTGCTGATGATCTTGTTGATAAGGCGCTTGATGATGTTGCTGGTAATTAGCCCCAGGGTAGCCTGATCCGCTGTCACCGCCATGAGGAGGATGGGCATTCCATCCTTGATGAGGCGGGGGGCGGCCAAAGCCTCCCGGGGGAGGTGGTCCGCCAAAATGTCCTGGAGGGGGCCCGCTGAATCCGCCAGAAGGTGGAGGGGGATGCCCATAGCCGTGAGGTGGGCCGTGGTGTCCTGACATGCCAGGTCCTGAACCATACTGGTCGTGCTGTCCAGGATACTGAGCATGTCCTTGACCTGGGAATGGACCTTGTTGCTGTTGATACTGATGAGGCGGCTCAGTGTGAGAAGAGTAGGGAGCCTGGACAGGTGGGCCAGTTCCGCCTACATAGCCTTGACTGCCACCGTCGATGTCGCGTCTTGGACCGCTTGGGAACATCTGGTTGTATTGCGCGTAGCCTGGTATATGCTGTGCTTGCTGGTGGACGTAATTTGTGGCTTGGTGCTGCAGCGAAGCAGGGGTAGGAAGGAAGCTAGTGTATCCACCTGGTCCGTGAGATGGCTCCTCCGTGGCGTGCCCTTTGCGATGATTTTTGTGTGCACGCACAGCGTCCTTGGTCAAAGCATTGAGAGTGTAATTCTTATCTTCGGAATCGATCCAAGTGCGCATGTAATCGAACATTTCTCTCTGGATTGGGCTGCCATTCTGGCAGGCAGGATGATGAAGTACATCGAGGAACTGCTCGACCATCTGTTGAGCGTTGATGCTTGTATCGTCCCATGCCTTTACGACACCTTGAACAACGTGCCTGACTACCAACTTGGCAATCTGACCGGCTGGCTCGTTCAATATCATGTTGAAATGATCCTTGGCTAGGACTGCGGGGAAAACACATTAGCTCATCACTGCTGTCATGATGTGCTGGACATAGCTTACTGGAATGTGTAGGGTGGTGAAAATTTGGATCGTTGAATACTCTAAACTGATCTTGGGAATTCACAACCGATGCAGATCCTTGTTGTAACACGCCAGTAGCTTGTTGCAGAATTGGCTTGATGTACGGCTCAATCGTAACAAAGACGAAAGTGCTGACGGAGTCGCCGATCTTGTCAATGAGACTACCGAGGCCTGGAATGTTTTCGATGGTGTTGGTGATAGCTTTGGAGACGTCGTCTCGGAATTTGAGTATCTTCCAGAGGACAGCATGCAACTCTTGTGGCGACATGTTCATAGGATCCTGCGCACCGGGCCCAGCCCTGATGTTGTCGAGTTCATCCATGTCTCGGGAAAGATTGCTGCCAGTGCCACCAGGGAGCTGGAAGAGCATATCGCGAATGCCGTCGATGCTTCTATCAGCGGGTTTGTTCTTGGCCTTGTCAATTTCCTTGTTCAAGTCCGATACCGAAGCAGAGGAGATATGATCTGTTGCTTCACCGAGTAGAGAGTGGATGAAATCGGAGCCTCCGAAAGTACCGGTGACAAGAGGAGGCACCATGCTGCCGTCTGTTGCTCGCACGTGCACGTTTGAGCCAACGTGGCAGAAGACTTGCTTGTATCCCAATCGGAGAAGGGCGAGTTCACAGTAGTTGGAGTGTGCTGTGAAGTCTTCCAAAGTATGTAGGGCGCTTCCGAGCAAACGGAAAGCTTCGTATTGAGCATCGCTGCCAGCACCTCCTCGAGCTCGTCTTCCAATATCAATGCATTGTAGAAGAGTTCGGCGGATGAGAGCTTTTGAAGTATCCCAGTGACCATTCTCGTTAGCGATATAGTTCTGCAAGTAAGATGTGTAAGCTAGCCTGGTCAGGCAGTATGGAGTCTATCTCCTCACGAGCATGCCGGTGCGTGGATCAATTTCCAACTCTGCAGGATCTACGGGAGGTCGGAGTTTGCCGTAAACTTGTCTTGCATCTTTGTTGTCGTTGTAGTCTTTTGGATTGTCAATGTGCTCCGTGGGCAAGTAGCATCCTAACCGCTCTTCAGTGACTTCGAACTCGCCAGTTGCGTATCTAGATGAAGCGCGATGGCGGTCAGCAGGCTCATATTTGAAGATAGGAGATGTAACTTACCCGTGAGCCATAAAGCCAAGAACCATTACAAGATTGATGATAGCCTGTGCTGATAATTTCGATAGACCAGCTACGTCCATAGCTTGGGAGTAATCACGAAGCCTGATAGTGGGACGGAAAGTGTCGAACATGAGAAGTCAGCACCCGACCTTTTTACTTTCGTGAAGGTCAAGCGGAGAGGTACGCACCAGTTACCGAAGTAAATGCGCTTGATATCGAGGCCTTTGAACTTCTTTGCTAGCAGTCCGCCGGTCAGTGCGCCCAAAACGCCAGCAGCACCTCCTCCGGACCTTGAAAGCTCTTCAATGACATCTTCGATATCACCATGTCTGAAAGCCTTGCCTTCGAGGTACGCGTAGCTAGCTGTACGTTTGGAGAGTTTTGATAATCAGATCGGCATGTATGCGGTGATGCAGAGTGCAGCAGAACAACGTCACGACCCACGAATATTGCCTGCGCCGAAAGCAGCAGCAGGAGTGGCTGTAAATAAGAATAGTACAGCTACTACCGGTAGTATCAAGCTCCAGTTGAATGAAGGGGCCATGATTGACGGCAGACCCAACGTCGCTTGATAGCCTTTCGAGTGCGTGCGAAAAAGAGTAGTGCCTCGTCTGACGGTAGGAGAGTGGTGACTTCGGGCTTGAAAAGAGCAGGTCCTTGTAGGGGATCAGATTACCTTGCAGTGTGTATGATAGTGACAGAAGAGAGAGCCGCTGCGTCCTTGAAAGTGAGTGCAGGAAGTCATCCCGCACAGCCTAAGTCCCTCTTCGATCAGGTCCTTTAGGTCGCCACACAGCCTAAGTATGCAGAGCAAAGCGAGATGCACAGCTTGCCTGTCTATTGTCTGGATAGAAGCGACGTATTGCCATAAGAGGCGTCCGCTTCTGTCTTCCAGACTGTCTATGACTAGCCATGCCGTAAGAGTCTACACATGCAAGCTCGATCGCCTTTTCACGATGGTCCTTTTTGTCTGGAAAGTGAACAATGCCAGCAGTGATTGATTGTAAAGAGGCTGGTTTCTGACTGATTGCAAGGCCTCGTTTACACCACCATGGATGTCCTACTGAACACTCTTTTCACCTCTGGCTATGTAGGCTCACTGTTCGTACTCCCCTCAGCTCGCACCGGAGGAGGTAGGCGTGACCCAAAGACAAAACAGCTATTAGTACGCGATTCTCCACGCGTCATCAAGACACGTATGGCAAGCGTTACAGTTGCATCTATAGCTTCTCTTGCCGCAGTGGGTGCTTTGGCGAAGCACCGCGATCCGTCTCTATCTACGAAAGATGTCGCTGCTCTACTTGGACTATGGAAGCCAAAGATGACCGTCAGAGAGGTTGCAAAACTCATAGCGCTACCCTTAGGCTGCACCATGAGCCTTTTCCTTGGTCCGCTCTATGGCCTATTCTTGGAGAAGCGTCTACCTGGAATGCGGAATTTCAGTTTCAAAATTGATGTCGCTAGGACGTTTAAGAGCCTAGTTGGTATCCGAAATTATGTCGTTGTGCGTATCTAGCTTCCTTCCACTTGACAGTGACAATACTGACAATGGTCTGCAGGGCCCAATTACCGAAGAGATTCTGTTCCGAAGTTGCATACTTGGCACAGCTGCCATGTACGGACGGAGTCGAAGATATCTTATCTTCGTCACACCTCTGTACTTTGGGATAGGTATAGCACCAAATAATCCCCCTCTATTTTCTTTTACTGTCTGACACCTATGAATGCAGCACATGCACATCATGCATACGAAACATACGTCCTTGGAGGTAGAAGCAGGCAGTCACTGCAGCATGGTGTCCTGCGAGCGTGTACGTTTACCGTTGCCAGCATGCGAGTTTTTCCTACTATGCTCCCTAGAATCGCTCATACTTCTATCTCTTATAGTATTCCAGACACTTTACACATCGCTCTTCGGGTGGCATGCATCATTCCTCTATCTCAGATCAGGCAGTCTACTTCCACCTGTTCTTTCGCACATCTTTTGCAATCTCATGGGATTCCCCCAGCTGGGAGAATCATTGCATGATTTCCCTACTCGAAAATGGGGTAGGGACCTTTTTTATCCGTGGGGCATGGGGTATCAAGCTTGAATGGTCACTGATGACTCCTTTAATCATTACAGTGCTCCTGGGAACATATGCTCTTGGTATAGTGGCCTATAGTCAGACATTGTGGCCTTTAACGCAGCCGAGCCTTTTTGGCGGCAGTTTGCTTTGGTGATGCTACGGCCAATTTGAAATTGAGTAGTGTAGGCATAGAAGTACTGCAATGATACTTTAGATGTAGATATGTGCAAGCTCGCATCTGCCACGATATCTGATTGTTTGCCTGACGCTGGTAGATCCAATATCCATCATCGGCTGGGCGTGGCAGCGAAGCCCGCTGCGGAGTGAGACTGCGGATCATTCGAACTTGGAAAAAGTTTATTTCATCAGGACAGCGAAAGGAGGGGATCCAACACTAACCTGGTTGGCTTCTTGACACGCCCACATTCTCCTCTTTCTTCTCTCTTCCGCAAGATATGACTAGAACGTCAATCAATAATTTCGCATACTATGGTGCCCGCACTGTGCCTGCTAAACGTCAAGTGCTTATCTCGCAAGCAGCACGAAAGATCGGCATTGGCGTTCCTGCCGGGGCAAAAGCAGCCAACTAGCATTTACATGAGACTATGTTGAGCAAGGATACATCCGGGATTCCAGGAAGATACGTCCTCGTCTGGGAAGTTGCACATCAAGCTGGACGTCTTTTACTCCGTACCGTTCCTGCCTGCCTAGTCAGCCTCAAGACGTCCGGCCGCCCTGATCGATATGAAATGCTTGTCCTGCAAGCTGGCAATGGATACAGAACGGACTGTCAATACAAGAGATATCACGGTGCGACAGAATGGATCTTCATCCACGGCTGACATCCTTCCATCGAGGCTGTAAAGCCCTTGCTGGCTGGCTGCCTACAAGAGCCAAGTACGGCTTGACCGTGCATATGCCCTGCGCGAAGCCGAATGATCCCATCGAGCAATTTGGGGGCAGTATACTCGTATTGCATCAGGTCATCATTTCTTCTACAGCACTGATCACGGACTAGCGTACCCTTGGAAGACACGCCCAACTGAGTCCCCACTACTGTCAAAGTCGACCCAGTATTTCGAAGTCAAAGACTATCAAGCTCAAGGAAAAAGGCGATCGAGCCTCGAGTCCCTCGCATGACACTCCTGAAAGCCATTAAAGTGTGCCGTACAGATCGACGTGGTAATGATGCGAACGACAATGCATGAGCTCATCTTACGGTCTTCTGGGAGTCTCTACAGGCAATAAGTAAACGAGCAGTGTCCGGCATTGTAATGACCTATTTATACAGGCATAGTGCAGTAGGCGTAAAACTGGTATCGACACTCAAGCGTTTGCGAAGGGACAATATGATGCGATTTTCGTGCACCGATGGATGCTAACAAACTCTCCTACAGCAGTCCTCCGACTGGGTACTTCAAGGTCCGCAAGCAATGCTCCTTCATCCGCGCATACATTTATGATTTCTAGCGGGAAGCTGCTACATGGGAAGATCCAATCGAATACTTGCCACATTTAGACGCAGATTGAATAATTGCCGAGCTGCCCAGAGACATCGTCATCAAAGCAAGAATCGCATCTGACCACTTTCGCATGGTACAATTATACACAATACGCCATATTACAAGGCTACGGTAAATTCTAAAGCTCTCATTGGACGATCAAATCCGCTGGCCAGTCCCAATTAGGATGCTTAGGGGAGTTCCCGAGACCTCCTAATTTACTGCCCTCTCACAATATTCTGGGCTCATTACTCGAGTGCCCACGAGCGGTGGCGACTTTCGGCCTAATCGAAACACAATATGGGACAGGTCGTATCAAAGACGAGGGCTATACATCAGGCCATGTTTCCGAAACAAGGGAGTGATTGCCTCTTCTGGGCAGCCCTGATCACACTGCATCTGTAACTTGTCTGCGATATAAAAGGCCTTCCTGTCGACTCGTTCCTTCTCTTCTTTCTTCTCCACACACCAGCCTTCGAAGCTTACAACCCCATTTACTTTCAACTTTCCACCAATAATCTCCTACTTCCGACATGCACTTTACCAAGAAGGTCGCTGCCCCTCTCGCTATTGCTGGCTTCGCCGCCGCTGCTCCTGCTGGTAAGAGCGGAGAGTCTCTAGTCGCCCGTAACAACGGTGGCTACGATGACGCTACCATCCTCAACTATGCCCTCACGTGAGTTGTTCTTCGCACTATACTCTCATCCAATTGCGGTGCTGACTGTGCCTTCTTCTACCATGCAGACTAGAGCACCTTGAAGCCGCCTTCTACCGAAGCGGTCTAGACATGTACAACGCTGGTGCCTTTAACAACGCCAACTTGTGAGGGCTTTTGCACAAGTCCATCTGCGCCTCATATACTGACCATTGCTCATACTATGCACAGCCCATCTTGGGTCAGAGAGCGGTTCACCGAGATTGCCAATCACGAGAGAACCCACGTTGAGTTCTTGACCACCGCTCTCAAGGCTGCGGGTGCTACTCCCGTTCAGGAGTGCACATACGATTTCGGCACATCTTCCCCAGAAGTCTTTTTGGCTACTTCCCAGATTCTCGAGGGTGTCGGTGAGTGTCCTCCTCACTTGCTCCACTTCTGCTGGACGGAACACTAACGGCTTGTTTCCTCTTTCCCTTCAGGTGTGGCCGCTTACCTCGGTGCCGCCCCATCCATTTCCAACAAGGACTACCTCGCCGTCGCCGGCAGCATTCTCGTTGTCGAGGCTCAGCACGAGACCTGGGTCAAGTCCTCCGCCGACAATCAGGATGGCTTCCCTCGCCCATTCGCTGCTCCCCTAGACTTCAACCAAGTCTACTCTCTTGCTGCTCCATTCATCAAGAGCTGCCCATCCAGCAACCCAGCTCTGCCATTCAAGCCGTTCCCTGCTGTCACTGTCACCAACACCGGTACTCTCAAGGTCGGTGATACCGTCAACTTCAAGACTGAGAAGGATGTCGGTGCCAAATACGCCGCCTTCGTCGCTGCCGTCGGCACACAGTTCGTCCCCATCGACGGATCTTCCGGATCCATCAAGATCCCTGAAGGCATCACTGGTCAGAGCTACCTCATCCTCACCAAGACAAAGGCTGTTTCCGACAGCGCAGTTGTTGCAGGACCTGCCATAGTCAACGTCCCAGTTCCCGCCCAGAACTTCGACTACTAAGCGTGTCATCTGGTCGACATGGGAGTCCGTGTTAGGAGAGTAGTAGTAACTGCGAGGGTTTTTCGAACCTTTCTATCTCCACAAATTTGTCATTATACAAGTTTCTTACTTTAATCATTCATACACTGTCGCGAAGGACACTACAATTGGTTGCTAGTTTCCGCGCCATTCAAATAGCAGACATCTTAGGTCTTCCATAAACACATGTAACGTCTAGCATCATTTCAAACAGGGTCAATACAGTCGTTTTCCCTTTCCAATCGTGTCTCCTTCGTTTGTCCTCCATTGGCAGCTTCATTGTTGCACTTCACCTCACCAATTTCGGCACTACTCCTCCTCGCACTTCTCGCTTTGCACGGTTCGAAGAAATTTCCAATCGCAAACTGTCGAACACGAGGTAATGCAAGGATACTTCAAACAGACGAACCTATGGCACCGTCCCTACGAGTGTGAGCAATTGCTCGTGAGGTATGATCAGCCGCCACGCGCCAAGTTGTGCGCAAAGACCGCCAGTGTGAATGAATGCCTTCAATAAATTGCAAGTACAAAATTTGTCATTTTCCAACTCACCAAACGATGACACGAATCTCGGCACGACCCGCACCTCCACAGTAAGGACATGTGCACTGGAGAACCTTAGACAGGTGTCGGGCTGGTGGCTTCTCACCGGCGGCACGAGATGTGCGAAAGGCCAATCGGGGTATTAGATTGGACTCACGCTGGCAGGCAAATAATGAGCAGAAACTCTTGTCCAGATCTAGAGCCTTGTACAGTGCCAGGGTAGATCAGGAATCTCAAGCTGATCCGCCTCTTTTTGCCGTTTCAATAGCATGAACAACGGCCTGGGTGAGAGGCATTACTTGCAAGAAGAGGGTCAATTGATACATCCGTTCTCAATAAAAGTACAAGCTAATTGGGTTTGAAAAGACAGCCAGCAAGCTCGAAGCTTTCAGTATGAGTGGAAGCTTCGAGCTTGATGGCTGTCACTTCACAAAGGCTAATCTTCGAGGGCAACGGAACTGTGCACCAAAATCCGACCGTCAGTCATCAGGTGCACACCTCATCGATGAAGTCACAAGAAAGCTGCAGGCGGTTCTGGAGATAGCGCAGGCCATTCAAAGTGATGATAGTCGCGCAAAGGCGGATGCATTACCGAAGATTCGTGAACGATGAACCCCAGATGTAAAGGAGATATTGAAGCAGACTAATCTACAAATGAAGAAGAGCATATGATAGAACAAAGACAATGCAGGCTGAGTAACGTTGTGACATTCTCCTAGCTTTTGAAGCTTAGGCTACAATGTGGGCGATGAGCGCATTACTGCACTAAACGCTTAGTAGGAGAAGTTTCGGTTGGGGAGAGGGAAGTTCAAGATTGCTGGCCCTGCTACTGTCGCTTCATCCGTAACAGACTTTGTCTTGGTAAGGATGAGGTAGCTCTGTCCTCGGATGCCTTCGGGTACGGTGATGGATCCGCATGTGCCGCTGACGGGTACGAACTGGGTGTTGGTTGCTGATACGATAGCAGCGTATTTAGCACCGACATCCTTGGCGACCTTGAAGTTGACCTTGGAGCCTGGTCTTGGGATGCCTTCGATGGTGGCAGTCAAGGCAGGGAAGGACTTGAATGGAAGAGGTGGGTTGGATGAAGGGCAGCTCTTGATGAAGGGAGCGGCGAGGGAGAAGACTTGGTCAAAGTCGAGTCCGGCAGCGAAGGGACGGGGGAAACCATCCTGAGAATCGGCAGCAGACTTGAGCCAAGTCTCGTGCTCGGCTTCGACGACGAGGATGCTTCCAGCAACAGCGAGGTAAGCCTTGTTGGCGATGGAAGGAGCGGCACCGAGGTAAGCAGCCACACCTGGAGAGATAAAGAGGAGCCATGGTCAGCTAATGCTCGTGTAATTGTTGTGTCTCTAGTGCTGCGAACTCACCGACACCCTCGAGGATCTGAGCAGTAGCCAAGAAGGTCTGAGGAGAGGTGACACCGAAGTCGTAGGTGCATGCCTGGACAGGAGTGGCACCGGCGGCCTTCAGAGCCGTAGTCAAAAATTCGACGTGCGTCTTCTCGTGGCTGGCGATCTCAGTGAATCGCTCTCTAACCCAAGCGGGGCTGCGAAGGAAAAGATGACCGATGGTTAGCTATGGCCATTTCGAAAGAACGACAAGACAGAAGGAAAGACCCACTACTTGGCATTGTTGAATGCACCGGCATTGTACATCTGGAGACCGGACTTGTAGAAGGCAGCCTCGAGGTGCTCTAGACTGTCACGTGATGAAGGAAGATCAGCAAGGTTCGGGAAGATTGTCGCGACGACAACGCAAGCCAGACAACTCACGTAAGGGCATAGTTGAGAATGGTAGCATCGTCGTATCCTCCATTGTTGCGAGCAACGATGGACTTCTCTCCTTGAGCGGAAGGAGCAGCGGCAACGAGGCCAGCGACAGCGAGGGGAGCGGCGATTTTCTTGGTGAAGTGCATCTTGAAAGATTG